>UESW01004037.1:1046961-1118033 GCA_900491605.1 Calamus simplicifolius
CGTGCAGTAATAGACCCTTGACTTTGACTTAAAATTAATTGGCTCACATCACGTTGTTTCAAACAAGT
This sequence comes from Calamus simplicifolius, assembly GCA_900491605.1. Lineage (NCBI taxonomy): Eukaryota > Viridiplantae > Streptophyta > Magnoliopsida > Arecales > Arecaceae > Calamus > Calamus simplicifolius. Next base: position 1,047,030 of record UESW01004037.1, read on the forward strand.
GTCTAAACCATACTTACTAGTAGCATTATACTCAATCTTACATTTGTTGCATTATGCCTTTGTAACATTGTCTTGATTTACATACTTTCTAAAATACCCCCATACCTCTGATGTGGAAGTACGTTGCCGCTTTTCATATTCTTATTATCTCCACTTTCTATATGCTTTTCATTATTCTTATTATCTTCACTTTCTGTATCTGGGGCAGCCACATTATATGCATTCTCAATATTGACATCTATAATCGGTTGACTACATGATGTATCCTCCATTTTCCTGACAAGATTATTTGACAATTAGAAATGATAAGTTCAGAATACATCATCTTTGGAGTAGAGATAGCATTTAAATGTATAATAAAGCTGTAACCTAAATTTTAATAATTTAAACATTTGTAAATATGGGATAATAATTAATGGAATATAAACATGAAAGAGATAGCATTTAAACGTATAATAAAAGCTGTAACCTAAATTTTAATAATTTAAATAACATTTAAGACATTTATAAATATGGGATAATAATTAATGGAATATAAACATGACCGATTCTTGATATTTGCACGTAATTTTTTTTCTCCCTTGTTCTTTAGTGATAAATTGACGAAAGATGGGGAAGACTTTGATTGCCAATAGGGGAAGACTCTGATTGCCAACAGAAGACTCTGATTGCCAACCCAACAGGGGATGAGCAATCAAAGTGCCTCCTGAATTGTAAAAGTAGTTAATATTTATACGCATTAAAGATGGCTGGATTTGAGGAAATGGAAGAGATGACATTATGACATGACAAACGATAACTGATTTTGTGAAGAAGAGATGAGGAGATGGGAGAAGGGAGCCCGATATGACTAGAAGACCTGCAGTCCTCTTGTCTTCAACGGAGCCGACAGCCATGGCTTCCCACCCTTGCCGGAAACTAGATCTAGAGATCTAGATCCATTCGAAGTCAGCCATGGCTTCCCACCCTTGCCGGAAACTAGATCTAGAGATCTAGATCCATCCGAATGCCGTCGCCGTCTCTTCTCTGGCGACGGTTTTTAGCAAGACTCAACCCACAACCCACATAGAACAAGAATACATACAAGGTAACAGGGGATAAAATAAAAATTACCAGTGGATTTCGTTGCTTGCCGGTGACAATTTCATTGCTCGCCGGTGATAATCGGAAAGATCTAGCAACCCCAAAGCTCCAACGAAGGCGAGTGGCAAAAATAAATGGCCGAATGAAGGCTAGAAGCTAGGGTTAGGGTTGACTATTGAAGGGGCGAGCGGAACTAGCGAGCGAAGAAAATGACTTGTGGGCCTATGGGTTTGGGTTATCCCAATTAAATACACGGGTCAAAATAGGTCAGACGGGTTCGTGTCAACCCGATTAAATACACGGGTTAATTTGGGTCAATTCGGGTTAAGCGGTTGAACCTGAACACGACCCATTTAAATTTCGTATTGGCGGGTCGTGTCATACATGGTTTATACCAAAAAATAGTCAACCCAAACCCATTTAATTCGTGTCGTGTTCGTGTCGAGTTATCGTGTCGTGTCAAAAATTACCACCCCTAATATCAAACTTAGAAAAGAAGAAAGATTTAACACTTGAAATAATTTTAAGAGATGTTCCAAAAATTAAAATATCATCTACATATAAGCAAAGGATTACACAATCATTGTCGATGATTTTAGAATAAACACAATTATCATGATTATTGATTTGAAATCTAAAATATAAAATAATTTGATCAAATTTCTTATGCCATTGTTTAGGAGCCTGTTTAAGACCATAAAGGGACTTGATAAGTTTACAAACCTTGTCTTCTTATCCCTTTACAATAAAACCTTTAGGCTATTCTATATAGATTTCCTTCTCAAGATTTTTATTTAGGAACGCAGTCTTCACATCCATTTGATGAATGATTAACTTATGAATAGAAGCAATAGCAAGAAGTGATCTAAGGGTTGTTATCCTAGCTACAGGAGAATATGTATCAAAGAAATCTAACCCTTTCTTTTGGTTATACCCTTTGGCTACTAATCTATCATAGCAAGCTCTAGGTGCTTGTTTCAAACCATATAGTGCTTTGTGCAATTTAAAGACGTGATTTGAAAATTCGTGATCTTCAAAACCTGGCGGTTGTTCTACATATACTTCTTCATTTATAAATCCATTTAGAAATGCACTTTTTACATCCATTTGAAATAAGTTAAAATTCATATGACATGCAAATACAAGTAATAGCCTAATGGCTTCTAATCTAGCTACCGGTGCAAAGGTTTCATCAAAATCAATACCTTCTTCTTGATTATATCCTTTTGCAACTAATCTAGCTTGTTTCTAATTACTATGCCATTTTCATCTAGTTTATTTCTATATATCCATTTTGATCCTATAACAGAATGATTCTTAGGTCTTTCAACTAAGGTCCATACATTATTTCTTGTAAATTGATTTAATTCTTCTTGCATTGCTAACATCCATTATTATCTTTTTCAACTTCTTCAATAGTCTTAGGTTCAATTTGTGATACAAATGCAAGATGATTACTAATGTTTCTCATGGATGATCTAGTTCTTATTCCTTGAGATGGATCACCTATAATCAATTCCTTAGGGTGACTATAAGCATATCTCCAATCCCTAGGTAGATCTACATCATTATGATTAGCGTTAGTATCATCATCCTTAGGTGAATTATTATCTTTAGCATCTTGATCTTGATCTAAAGATACATCAATATTTAATTTTTCAAGATCTTTTTCAATTATGTTTGTATCTTCATCATCATCAAATTTTTCAGAATGAGTAGCTAAGATTCATCAAAAACTACATGAATTGATTCTTCAACAACTAAAGTTTTCTTGTTAAATACTCTATATGCTTTACTAGTTGTAGAGTATCATAAGAATATTCCTTCATCAGATTTAGCATCAAATTTGCCTAAATTATTTTTACCATTATGAACAAAATATTTACAACTAAATGCATGAAAATATTTTATATTGGGTTTTCTATCATGCCATAATTCATAAGGTGTTTTCTTTAAAATAGGTCTTATTAAGGCTCTATTTATGATGTAACATGCTGTGTTAATAGCTTCCGCCCAAAAGTATTTCGAGAGTTTACTTTCACATAGCATGGTACGGGCCATGTCTTCTAGAGTCCTATTTTTCCTTTCAACTACTCCATTTTGTTGTGGGGTCCTAGGTGCAGAAAAATTATGATTAATACCATTTTCATTGCAAAAACTTTCAAATAAGTGATTTTCAAATTCAGTTCCATGATCACTTCTTAGAGACACTATGGTAGTGTTTTTCTCATTTGTTACTTTCTTGAAGAATTTCATGAATATCGAGAAAGTCTCATCTTTGTGAGCTAAAAACATTACCCAAGTGAATCTAGAGTAATCATCTACTATCACAAGACCATATTTCTTTCCTCCTAGACTTGTGGTTCTAGTTGGTCCAAAAAGGTCCATGCGAAGTAGCTCTAGTGGCCTAGAAGTTGAAACAATATTTTTAGATTTGAAAGAACTTCTTGTTTGTTTTTCAAACTGACATGCATCACATATTTTGTTATTTTCAAAATCTAATTTAGGTAAACCTTTTACTAAATCCATTCTAATTAGTTTTGAAATTAGGTGTGTGCTTGCGTAACCTAATCTTCGATGCCACAACCAACCAGTCTCATTCATATTAGCATTATTAGCAACTAAGCAATGGTTATTGGTAGACAAATTGTCTAAGTCAATCATATATACATTGCCATTTCTATTTCCAATAAAACAATGCTATTATCAATGGGATTAGTTACAGTGCATAAAGAAGATTCAAAAGATACTTTAAAACCTTTATCACATAATTGACTTATACTAATTAAGTTGTGTTTTGAACCATCAACATAAAGTACATTCTCAATAAACGTGGAGGGAGTTATTTGAATGTTACCAAACCCCAAGATTTGGCCTTTGCCATTGTCGCCAAATGTAACAACTCCTCCTTTCTTTTCTTCTAGGGTGATGAATTCTTCTTTGTCACCCGTCATATGTCTTGAGCAGCCACTATCAAGATACCACTTTCTCTTTGATCTCTTGGCCACAAGACATTCCTGCAATGAAATCAGACTTTATGTTTAGGTACCCAAGCTTTCTTGGGTCCTTCATGGTTAGTACCAACAAATATTGTTCCTTTCGGAACCCATATTTTCTTTCCTTTAACATTTAAGTTTTTATTAGGTTTCAGATTTTTACATTCATATGATTTATGCCCTTTTTGATTACATTTAAAGCATGTGAAATTACTTTGGCTAGCACTTACAAAAATATTTTTAAGTGATTTTGTTTTCTTAAAGTGTTATATCCTAATCCGGCTTTGTCAAAAACAGCTTTTTGACTATTTAACAACATGTCTAATTTAATTAAACTTAATGTAAACTTATCAACTATGTTTTTATATTTTTCAACCTCATCCTTTAGTTTATCTTTTTCATTTGAGATTGATTCCTTTTCATTCATTAAAATTTTATTTTCAGATTTAAGTTTCTTAATTTCATTGTTAAGATTTTCTTTTTCATGAATGAAGGCTAAGTTTTCATTTTTAAAAACTTATATTTCTTTTTCAAAATTTTAAAATCCCCAACAAGTTCGTTAAAGGCATCAAAAAGTTCATCGAAAGCAAATTCATCGCAAGGGTTGTCGGAACATACCTCGTCATTGTCGTCCGCCATAAAGCATACGTTTGCGACTTCCTTTTGCTCTTCTTCTTCGGAAGAAGATTCCTCGCTGTCACTCCATGTCGCCATATAAGTCTTCTTTTTCTTTTTGTAGGCTTTCTTCAATTTAGGACATTCATTTCTAAAGTGCCCGGTTTATTACATTCATAGCAAGTCAAGGGGTCTTTTTCTTTTTCTTTGTCCTTGTCCTTATTTTTATCCTTTTCTCCTTTCCACTTAGCTTCAAATTTTTTCTTATGGAAGGGTTTCTTTCTCCTCATAAATTTCTTAAATTTCTTTGCCAAGAGAGCAGTCTCTTCATCATTATCATCATCATCATCACTGCTGCTCTCTTCTTCTTTTGCAGCTTTGAGGGCAATAACTTTCTTTTTCTTTGAGTCCTCCTCAACATGCTGCCTCATAGTCAGCTCATGGGTCATAAGGGATCCTAGAAGCTCCTCTAAGGGTAAAGTGTTGAGGTCCTTAGCTTCTTGGATTGCAGTCATTTTTGCTTCCCATGATCTTGGTAATGACCTAAGAATTTTTCGAACAAGTTTAGAGTTAGTATATGTCTTACCAAGACTTTTCAAACCATTTACAATGTCCGTAAATCTAGTGTACATGCATGAAATGGTTTCAGATTGTTCCATGCTAAACAATTCATATTTGTGAACAAGAATATTAATTTTAGATTCTTTTACTTGGTTAGTACCCTCATGGGTAACCTCTAATCTATCCCAAATCTCCTTTGCAGAATTACATGTGGAGATTCTATTGAATTCATTAGCATCTAAGGAGCAATATAAAACATTCATGGCCTTAGCATTAAGCTGTGCCATCTTCCTATCATTATCATTCCAGTCCCTTTCGGGCTTAGGAACAATAGTGCCATTTATAACATGTGTGGGTACTAGGTCCATTAATTATAACACCCCATAGCTCATAATCAGAAGCTTGAATGAATATCCTCATTCTAGCTTTCCAATAAGAATAATTTGAGCCATTAAATAGTGGAGGTCTATTCGTAGAATGACCTTCAGCAAATGAACCAACTTGTGTTGCCATTTGGAACTTTAGCTCTTGATCGTGTGATCAAAATCTAATGAGCACTAGCTCTGATACCAATTGTTGGCCCAGATGACAACCCAAGAGGGGGGGGAGGGGTGAATTGGGTTCTTTTAAAAAATTAGCCTTTTAAATTATTTAGCTTGAGATGAATGAAGACAAATGCAAAGCAAAGATAAATTGCAGTGAATAAAACAGAGATAGAGATAGAGATAGAGACAATAGATCACGGCAAACACTAAGGATTTTATAGTGGTTCGGTGTATCCAACACCTACGTCCACTCTTAAGATTCACTTGGGTCCACACTATAATCACCCTAGATTACAGCAGAGTTATTTTACAAGCTCACAACTCAAACTTGTTGTTTTCCCGAGCACACAACAAACCCAGCTGGTTTTCAAGGGCTCACCAGCACAAAAACCCTTAACCCAAGCTTAACCAAGCTTGAACTCAAGTAAGACTACCTCCTCTAGTTCAATCCCCCAGATTGAGCTAGACACAAAGAATAGAAATATTGTTTGTTTAGTTACAAGGCTCCTTAATGAGCAGATAAACAATTGTAAGAATAGAGTTTAGATAAGCCCGATTTGCAGTTAGTTGGCTTTGAGCTTTTATTCTTTTCTTCAACTCCTTTGAAGTGTAGAACCCGGCCTCAGCTTGGATTCTTCACGGAAGATGAGTTGGAGTTGATTTGGGCTTTTCCTCTTTTCTTTGAGCGGTGGAAATCTCTTGAGATGCTCTTGAATAGCACTTGGATTTTCTTCAGAAGCTTCCTTGGATTTGAGCTTGAACACAGAAGGAACTTCCTTTGATTTCATACTCTTTCTTTCACTCTATTTTGAATCACGGATTTTTTTAACTAAAGCTCTGTTTTTCTGATTTTTCTCTTCTTTTTCTTTGAAATAAATATCTCTTTATTCGTCTCTCTTGGATTTGAAAATAGCTTCTCTATTTATAGATTCTGCAAGAATATAGCCGTTAGAGACAAAGAAAATAGTCGTTAATCAAAAAACTTACCGTTGGAGCTGAGTTGGCATCCGTAAAAATCTCACCCAGATTTGCTGGAGTCGACTCATGCTTTTCCCGAGTCGGCTCGAGCTCGTATACTAAAAATAGAAATGCTCAGAAAGTTTGGGGGTCGACTCACCAAAAGTAAAGTGTCGACTCCTGAAAGTCGGGGGTCGACTCATGAAAAGTTGGGGGTCGACTCGCGAAGTGCTCAGAAAAACATACCTTTGGTGTCTGAGCGGAGTCAACTCGCACAGTTATGGAGTCGGCTCGATAAAATCGGGGGTCGACTCGTGAAATTACGTGGGTCGACTCGAGACAGATAGACATTTCTGTTCTCTGAGGGGAGTCGACTCTGAAACTCATGAGTCGGCTCCGGAACGTATCAAAAATCAGAAAGTTTTCTGATTCACTTTAAAATCGTTCCAGATTCATTTTAAATCATTGTTTTGACTTGAATTCAATAAAATTGACATTAAGAATTAATTCAAGAAGCATTCCAAAAACTCATTGATTAATCTATGAATTATAAAATTTCTTTTTGAAAGTTTAAACATTGAGCTTAAAGTTACTTTCAAAATGATTAATGTCAAACTTTAACATTCTCATTGATTGTTCAAAATAAATTCATTGCACATGTAAATAAACTCATTGCATCTTTTATCATACTCATGGCTTTTAGTAATCATCAAAATCAAAAGGATTGGGGCATATAATTTTTTAATAATCTTCCAACACGCGCTAAAAGCATTGGTGTCCTTTCGTGAGAACAGGGGTGTCGTAGGATTTTTGCCTTTCGGGTGTCATCGAGCTAAAGCTAGGGTGTCATTAGCCCAGAGCTAGGGGGTTGTCGCGTTAAAAGCATTGTTGTCATTTCATGAGAACAAGGGTGTCCTAGGATTTTTGCCTTCCGGGTGTCGTCAAGCTAAAGCTAGGGTGTCGTTATCCCAGAGCTGGGGGGTCGTCGCGCTAAAAGCATTGATGTCCTTTCGTGAGAACAGGGGTGTCGTAGGAATTTTGCCTTTCGGGTGTCGTCGAGCTAAAGCTAGGGTGTCGTTAGCCTAGAGCTGGGGTGTCGTCGCGCTAAAACCATTGGTGTCCTTTCGTGAGAACAGGGGTGTCATAGAATTTTTGCCTTTCGGGTGTCGTCGAGCTAAAGCTAGGGTGTCGTTAGCCCAGAGCTGGGGTGTCGTCGTGCTAAAACCATTGGTGTCTTTTCGTGAGAGCAGGGGTGTCGTAGGATTTTTGTCTTTCGGGTGTCGTCGAGCTAAAGCTAGGGTGTCGTTAGCCCAGAGCAGAGGTGTCATCGCGCTAAAACCGTTGGTGTCCTTTCATGAGAATAGGGGTGTCATCGCTTTAAAGCAAGGGTATCGTTAGGCGAGAGCTGGGGTGTCGTAACAGTGCAAGCGTATTTGTAAAATATCAAATCCTCTTGGCAGACGAGATGAGCACTTCATTTGGCTGAAAAAGACACCCTAGTTACAAAGCACTTCATTTATGACCAAGACACCCTAGTTACAAAGTTACGACACCCGTGTTTTATATGTGCTACTGTGTTAGTTGACTCAATACATAAGCATCAAACTCGTCCATTAAAGTTTCAAAAGGTGGTACAATTATTTCCATATCCTCTCAGGTGTTAATTGACTGCATACAAGTCCGCCTGTTGCTTAAAGCAGCTCTTACTTCATTTTGCATTGGTGGAGGGTCAACGGTTGCCTTGACCAGATTTTTCTTGATCTTTTTGACTTCTTCTCGACTCCACTCTTTAATCTGTTCTCTCTTGGGCGACCTTTCATCCTAATTTGCTGAGGATCTTGAATTACAAGCTTTGTACTTGGCTTAGCTGCGCAGTTAGCATCCACGACAATTTTGAATATAGGTGTTAGACCATCCATCACTAAATTAAATGCATCTTCAGACATGGAGGCTATCTCTGCGAGCTTCATCATCCATTGACTCAGCAAACTATATCTACAATCAATAACATAATATTATCGAAAACATATATTAAGACATTTCAAATAAAAAATTATCACTGCGTACCATGATTTTCGTGTGCTTTTATCACAACCTTCAGTATTGCAGTTGAAATCATCGAATTGGTATTTTATGTCCTTGCACCATCTCTTCAAGAAGTATTTATCTGGTAAACAAAATATGTCGCTTTGATGAAGAACCAACAAGGCATGCCTACATAGGTAACCCTTAAACTGAAAGGATCGACACTGGCATTGGACATCCTCAATATTTCTATCGTATGACACGATATATTCTTTGATCATTTCCTTGTCGATTCCATCGACTTTAATCATTTCATACGACTTTACAGAATATACACAACAGTCATCAGCTTCCTTGACCAATTTAGTATTTGATGCAACCATTTCAAGGATCTCATTCTGAAATTTTTTGAAAATGCGCCTTGTATACCTTCCTACAGCTTGTCTCTCAAAAGGTGATGATGTCTTTAGGAAAGCAATCATTTGCAATGTCCTATTATCTTTCTCATTTTTGGCCTCGTACCTTTTCTCGAAGGCATCTTTGTACTTACCTATGAACTCCGTTAGTGTAGTCTTCGAATTTATAAACCCATCGAAGAAGTGATTTATGCCCTCGCTCCTTTATGAAGATGACATCCCTATACATAATTTTGTCAAAAAAAGAAGCGTTGAATGCGAACATGAACCAAAGACAATGACATACAAACCTGCGAAGAATGTATCCTTTAGGTAAATTGGGACCCATTTATCCCAACATTCATAAAGGACATTGAACCAATCTATAGCCTTGCATTCTTTATATTTCTCTATAACATGTGCCCAACTTTCCTTGAATGACTTATAGTCAATCAATCATATATCGCCTCATCGAAATCAACCATAAATTTGAGATTTGTTGTGCAAATGTGGCCAATCTTTTTAGGTATCTTCTTCAATATATGCCAAAGACAAAACCGATGTCGTGTGTTAGGAAAAACTTCTTTAACAGCAGCCTCAATTGCCTTATCTTGATCAGTTATTATGGCAATAGGTGCTTGACCACCATTTGCATCCAGCCATGACTGAAAAACCCATTTATATGTTTCAATACTCTCATCAGACAACAATGCACAACCAAACAAGGTGGACTGTCCATGATGGTTGACCCCGATGAATGGACAAAAAGGCATTTGATATCTATTTGTCAAGTAGGTCGAGTCAAAGCTTAGAACATCACCGAAGTATGTGCATGCCAATCTTGACCTTGGATGAATCCAGAAGATAGACCTGAGATGACTATTATCATTGAGGTCTAAGGTATAGAAGAAATTGAGATTTCTGAGTTGCATTTCGGTGAAATGGATTACCATCGACTGAGCATCTCCTTGTTTTAGCTTAGACTGACGTTCACGACAAATGAAATTATGAGCATCCTTCTCGATGAAATCCAATTGTCTTCTGCCCCCTTTTCTCCTTGCTATGGCAGAGTATATCTGAGTTATCGAAATATTCATGACATGTAAATTGCTGATCTCTACCTTCTCTGGTGTGCTGATCCTCCTATGCGACCGAAGATAACCAGTTGATGTTATTGACATCCCATGGTTATGTTCTAGAGAAACCTCAACCAATATCCACTTACCACTTGTAGCATTCAGTCTTGCTTTTATGGATGCCATACAATCAACTTTCCCAGTATCCCTATGATTCATGCTCTTCTCTGTTTTTCTAGATTTTTCTTGCCTCCAACACGCCAGGTGCTTGAAGCAAAGTTGTTTGTTGTTGTTGGTCCTGCTACACACTGTTGTGATTCCAAAACCAACTCTTTTTGCGTATCCATTGTAGAAAGTATATACTTCATCTGCTGAATTGAATTCCATTCTAGTTTGAGGAACTACAGTATCAACCCCTGCTTTTGGAGCGATGGGTGAAGGTGCACGGCCGGGAGTGTGCTCGATTTCTTTCCGATCTATAATTTTAGCATCGTCTGTAGAAATATAGGCACACAGTCATGAACAATGATATCCATTGATTTAGCTGTCAATATATCCTGACAAAGCATTAGGATACCAAGGTTAAAAAAACACGACACCTCACTTGAAGAAATATGACAACATAATTAGGCTGTTACGGCACCCAAGCTCTCATCAGACGACACCCTAGCTTTAAGGCGATGACATCTCTGACTTAGGCTTTTACGACACCCCAGCTTTAGAGCGATGACACCCTAGCTTTAAGGCGACGACACCCGTGCGTGGACTGTTAAGGCGAGGACCGACGACTTAAGCTCTTACGATACCCTAGCTTTAGCGCGACGATACCCTAGCTTTAAGGCGATGACACTTGTGCCGGTACTATTAAGGCGGGGACCGACGACTTAGGCTCTTACGATACCCCAGCTTTAGCGCGATGACACCCTAACTTTAAGGCGACGACACCCGTGCGGGGACTATTAAGGTGGGGACCAATGACTTAGGTTCTTACGACACCCCAGCTTTAGCGCGACAACACCCTAGCTTTAAGGCGATGACACCCATGCCGAGACTGTTAAGGTGGGGACCGATGACTTAGGCTCTTACGACACACCAGCTTTAGAGCGACGATACCCTAGCTTTAAGGCGACGACACCCGTGCGGGGACTATTAAGGCGCGACAACAACTAGGGTGACATCAAAATTCCTGCCTAGTTCAAATTTATCGTAGTGGTGTCATAAGTTTATACCAAGGGTGTCGTGAGGTTTCAACTGGGTGTCGCGAAGGATTTTTGGTCGAATTCCTCCTAGGGTGTCGTGGGGATTCTCTCTGTGGTCAGTTATAAGTATGGGTGTCGTAGCATTGGTACTAGGGTGGCGTTGAGACCGAAGGATAAGGGAGCTTGGATGTCGTCACTATTTTTCGACCGATTTCATCTTGGGATGTGGTAAAGTTTTCTCCTAAGCATGAATGAGTGTCTTAAGGTTTCAACTAGGGTGTCGTAAGGTTTCAACTGGGGTGTCGCAAACGACGACATCTCCGACCTAGGCTGTTAACGATACCCCAGTTCTTCTTATCTAACGACACCCCAGCTTTAGCGTGACGACACCCTAGCTTTAAGGCGACAACACTCGTGCCGGGACTGTTAAGGAGGGGACCGACGACTTAGGCTCTTACGATACCCCATCTTTAGCACGACGATACTCTAGCTTTAAGGCGACAACACCCGTACCGGGACTGTTAAGGCGGGCACCAACGACTTAGGCTCTTACGACACCCCAGCTTTAGCGCAACGACACCCTAGCTTTAACGCGATGACACCCGTGCGGGGACTGTTAAGGCGGGGACTGATGACATCCCCGAATTAGGCTATTACGACATCCCAGCTCTCATCCGACGACACCCTAGCTTTAGCGCGACGACACCCGTGCGGGGACTGTTAAGGCAGGGACCGACGACATCCCCAACTTAGGTGTCGTAAGGTTATAAGCATGGGTGTCGTAGCATTGTCGCTAGGGTGTCGTGATGTTTGAACTGCAGTGTCGCGAAGGATTTTCGGCCGAGCATAACAGGGACCATATTTGTTTAACAGAGGTGTCTTATTTCTTTAACTTGGGTGTCGCAATACTCCCGATTTTCTCCTACGATGTTGCGAGGCTTTTCTCCAGCATTCGTTTGGAGCACAGATGTCGTAGGCTTGTAACTACGGTGTCTTAATAGTAAATCTGGGGTGTCGTAGCTTTTATGACGATACTAGAGCTATATAGACAGGAATAACAGGGAATATAGGCCGAAACACTATGACGACACCCCAGTTCATAAGGTATAACATCCTAGTTAAAAGAGTATGACATTCGTGCTACAAAATAGTAAACTCTAAACAGTTATGACTCCCGGAATGTCATAACTGTTTTGGTCTAAGGAAGTTACCCGTGCATTAAACGGTTTGGTCACACATTAACTTCCTCTAACAACAAAAAACTGTTGGTGTAATAAAGGAGCTTTACAAAGAAGTGGGAATAAGGACTTTTTACTTCCTACTGCGGATGACATTTTCTCCAGAAGTTTTCTTCCGATCGGACTCCTCAGAGCGAGGGCTCAGGATCTTGCTCAAACCTTGGACTGATTCCTTAGCATCCAAAAGCTAGATCGAGGGCTCAGGATCTTGCTCAAACCTTGGAATGATTCCTTAGCATCTGAAAGCCAGAGCGAGGGGGAAGAAAGAGTTTTTCTTGCACAGATGAAATCCAAGAAAAAATGACGGTAGAAGTAGGCTGGAGGGTAAGGGCATTTTTGTCTGCACAATAATTTTAAAATAAAGGAGAAGCGCTTTTAATGGCCGTCACGATCAGAACATAACATCGTAGCAGAGACATACCGTTCCGCATCGTCAGCCACGTAGGATCCACGTGGACCAATCAGGAGAGGCGGTGCAGCCCACGTATGACTTGCTGCACCGAGGACGGTGTACAAAGACTTTTCCATTAGATATATTATATAACTATGATATATAACTAGAGCTGAGCCGGTCTACATGGCCTTTTGATATTGTCACTGACCATGCTCAGATTGGCTATTCTTGGCCCAAGAGTGGACCTGACCCAACCGTCTCGATATGATGCCTTGGCTATCCTTTTTGGTCTTGGCCCGACCTATATCCATCGCTAGAAGAGAATAAGATACGATAGTTTATATGAGAATCAACCTATTTCTCAAGACAGATATTGTCCCACATAGTGACCCTAGCAACAATTTTATTACTCAACTTAACTTAACTCATCTAAGCCTTTTCCTAACTACATGGGGTTGGCTATAACAATAATTTTATTGAAGATCGAAACTAGAAAAAAAAAATTTTTTTATTTTAGTTTTTCTTATCCCATAAGTGCCACACAAAAAGAATAATTTGCTGGTCCTAAACTTTCCTTGGATGGTTTTTTCTTCATTCTCTTTATCCAAAGCTTGGTGATTTTAAAAGGACATCTGATGACCATCGATTCCTGATTAGCCCAACAAAGCACGTATACGGAGCCCTAGCCCACCTTTTCTTGCTAGTATATCCTTGGTATGTAAAAGACTTTGTGCACTGGCCTTTGATGCATAAAGCGTGCACTAGGCACATGGATTGACCGCACATTCGTGCCATCGTGCGTGCCATATTCCAATGGACCATGACATACACCGTACGTATGATAGCATGGATGTGCAGCTAATCCATATCTGGTACGCACTTTGTGCATTAGAGGCCGATGCACAAAGATTTTTCCTGCGGCTATTTTTGAAGCCCTAGCAAGAGAAAGGTTTTCAAGTGGTTCGTCTTCATTTTGGGCTTAAGAGGTTTTCAAGCGGCATTGTTCTCATCCATCAAGATGCAACAAATTAGGAGAGACGTGGTAAGGTACTGTTATGGGCCAAGCAACCTATTGAATCGTGGAGTTGTTCATTTTAGCTTTCTTGTAAGTCGATTCATTTCATGCCAACCAACAATTGTCTCACAATCGTGGAGTTGTACATCATGTAGCAATGATGCTCTCGTGCATTAGGATTTCTGGGTGCAATTTCACTATATTGGATCTTAGATTTGTTTAGTTCGCCTACTAACACCATTGACTTGTGTTAGTGTTATCTGATATGAATTACTGATCCATTCCCCATCAGTTCAATCTTTAGAGATAGTTAATATAATATCAGAATATAAGTTTGCTGACCCTTTTTTGTTTAATTAGTTTTTAGATAGATTGACTAGTTAACAGTGATCTTTAGATAATGGAAGTGGGGACAGAATATACTGCATTCAGGTTGCTTGATCACTCAGGTTTGTTTTCTCTAGTAGCTTGTACATGAAATATCCTCAACACTCTGCACCAAAGGCAACTGCATCATCTAGGCTTAGGCTTGGCTTAATTATCTTTAATTTTTATTATTTTCCGAAGGCAACTTGATACTCTGCATTTTCTTAGCTTAACTATTTTTAATTTTATTTTCCTAAGGTTTACATAAAATTTCAGTTTTTACAAATGATCAATGCATTTTCGGTTTTCTGTTACTGGATCTATTTTGCAGTGCATTATATATTTGGAGTTCAGACAATGTTAATGAAGGTGCTTGAGATGGAGTAGGAATTTTACTATGTAATTTTTGTTTTTAACATTAATATGTGTTGAAAATCTAGTATATTTTAATATTAAATGACTCGATAAGTCCGTTTATCTGATACCACGTTATCAACCGATAGGGATAAGTCTTTTTGATTCGTTGACTAGTCTTTTAACTTATACGTCTCTACGTAAGTGATAAGTCTTTCGTTGATCGACCATTGGACTAATTCAATCCATTGGATTGGATTGATTCGTTGCTCTCAACCGTGCTTCCTTATAAATATTCAAAACAATGCCGATGTTTAATTCACCCATTCAAATTTGCTTTACATCCTTATCCAGAGATTCAATCCTTCATCCTTATCTAGTCCAGAGATCAATTCCTTTGCTTCTGTTCTTATCCAAAGAGAAGGAACTCATTTACGGTTGTTCATCCTCTTCTGACATTGATGTATGCACGCCTATTAAAAACTTGCTGTTGTAGTATCCTGAAGGGTAGTCGTGCTCTAATCTTCTGCACCAAGATATTATCTTTGAGAGGCGCGAATCTACTCTTAAGAACAATGTCGTGCATGCAACAGCATCTTCTCAAATAGATTCAAATAAGATAATATCATTCTGGGTACTACCTTTTCCTCATCCTTATCCAACAATATGTACATGATAAATCGTTGCAGAGCAAGTAAAAATCCAACTAGAGCATATAAATAAATAGCTTGTTCACCACATGATGGCTGCTTCCTACATTGATGAGCACTGAAACAGTAGGTAATAATTTTTTTTTTTTTAATAACAACTTAGTTGCTCTGGATGAAGCAATTCCAAATGTAAAGCCCATAATGCCTCAACTTTTAGGGTAGAAAGCTTGGAGGTCCAATGATACAAGAGCTTGCTTGTGCTGTAACTGATTAATTTCCATTTTATATGCCATGACTTGATGATTCAAAAAACAGAGCCTCTTGTTCCTCCTCTCTGTAATCTTACTGAAAAATACTTGGAAGCCTAAAATACCGAATAGGAATTATGTAAGCTAGCATGGCCAAAGCAACTGAAGTCAATGTGGTGGAGGTCGGCATGCGTCCACCATCGCTACGGAAGAACATTGCTTGGTAGACGGGCACGTTGAGGAGAACGACAGATCCACAGATAACAAACTGCAGTAGCATCGAGCCAAGGAAACCAAGTCCTTCATCCAACACCAACGTCTTGGCTCCACCTATCAAGCAAACAAGGTTGAGCATCGCAACTGTCGCTAGGATTGTGAACATGAGAGAAGGCGAGCTGAACTCCATGATCTCTTGCTCATATCTCTTCAAGACCTCCTCGTCAGCCACCTTGGCTGTGATGATGAACGTAGATTTGTTAAGGCCCAGATGCATGAGGATTGTGTCAATGAACGCGAAGGGGTAAGAAGCCAATCTCTTAAACAAATACATCCTTTGGTCATTCCACCACCCCTTCATTGTATATCCAATCAATAATGCCTCCCATAAGCTATATAAGGTTGTAGCAGTGATCACATATGAGAATGGCACGAACCATATGTCAGACATCTGTTCATGAGAAAGTAACAATTTGCATGAGAGAGAGAGAGAGAGAGAGAGAGGGAAGAGGGGGGGTGTGGAGGAGAAAGGAAGATAATTCTTACATTGGGAAACAAAGGAATGCCATGGAGAATGGTGAGGGAAGGGATGATAACATAGTATATTGTTGGGAAGGAGCTTGGAGCCCAGAGGCAATATAAGCTGTATCCCATTTGAAGACCCAGCTTTAATTTCCCATTCCCATAGATGAAGGGGCAATACTTGGATAAGAATATTTGAAAATCCCCTTCAGACCATCTCTTGTGCTGCACTAGCGTCTGTGCCAGTGTCACAGGAGCAACACCTAAGAAGCCCGTCTTTGAAGGATTGAAGAAGATGGATTTCCATCCCCTGCATTTGATTGCCAAGCCAGTGATCACATCCTCCACCGGGCATCCGTACTTCAAACCCATCTACAAATCCAAATTCACTGAGGTCGGTCATAAGAAATGACAGATGGATATACACACATGCATGCACGCATTCATGCAAACATTCCAAGAGAGATGGTGTAGGAGAGGTAACCTCTTTTCCCCATTCAGTGTCATCCTCATAGGTGCAGGTAATAAGACTCTTCGCCCTCTGCTCCAAAGTGGATGCACTAGCTTCCATGTTCCTCTCATTTAATTTAAGTACTGCTTTACAAGTTTCGTCAAATTGTTTCCCACAAAGACTCCTCTTCTGTGGAAACAACCAGATCCCACATACAGAGGCCCGCCATATCCATCCAAACCATGGAAGTCCACCTTCATATTATCAAAGCAAGTCTGAGGTAAGATTTTGGAATCTCTCATATGATTTTGAAATTTAAACAACCTTATATCACGATGCCACATTATAGAGCCACAACTTTAGATAGAGAGAGAGAGAGAGAAGAAGAAGAAGAAGAAGAAGAAGAAGAGCCTACCACACCTCTCCATGGAGCTGAATGGACATATGGTATGGTTAAAGCAAGAAATGTTACTTGTCATAGATTTGTGATAGTAAATTAAAGCAATGTAGATTATAACTGATAATTCGTAGATGAAATTTTATAAAATTTTGACATTTGGCTTGTTTATTGATGATACCAACCTTTTCATACAATTTTAATGAACTGCCATAGATGTCGTTCTTGGTTACATTATTGAATTCTGTGGAAGTTGAACATATGCGATCTCATGGCCCTTCTCTTCATCCATTAAGAAACAGAGCGCATCTTTCACGGTTTCTGAGTTGCTTGAGTACATATCACAGTCGACATTGAGAATGACTGCTCCATTGCTAATCTCTGATGAAGCTCTTAGCTGAACAATGCAAGAAGTATGGTGAGAAAGTAGTTGATAACACAAGTTAGACATGCACGTGAATCATATATATCTAACTTTTTAATCCCATTTTCTCATAGATATTACAAAAGTTGATGGACATGATTTGAAATAGATTTGAGAAGCATTATAACTAAATACAAGGATGCATCTAGGTCTAGTTTTTACCAATGAATTCATAGCTCCAGCTTTGAAGTTATGGTGGCGATAGGGTCGCTTCTCCCGGGCCACATAAACCAATGTGGGCAATGCAAAGCCTTCGTCATCAATAGCATTCTTATCTCTGCCATCAATTAAAATCTAGACAAACATAGACCAAAATGGTACTCTCAACTTGTTAAAAGATGGCTTTTCCAATATTATACATATATAAGCTCTATATTTAAGGGTGAATGATGGTCATATCCTCTATCAACAAAAACAAGCAATTACCAACTTACATGGAGAATGGCTTGGTGATCTCTAGAAGTTGCAGCACTGTTCCACTCGAGAAATCCTCTATGTTGTTCTTGAATTTTTTCTGGGACTTTCCCAAGTTTCACCACATCGTTAATTCGGTTCTCCATCTCTGTGAACAACCTCTACAGCAACGAAGGAGTTCATGTGGAAAGAAAATATTGGATACATATATGCAGTCAAATAACTGAAACAGAATAGCAAGCACAAAGTGTTACCTTTGTTTTTTCCCATTCAACAGCTTGTAGGCCAACTTTCGGGCCCGTAGGTTCTTCTTTAAAATAAGCGGCTGAAGATCTAGGCTCCACCTTGAACTTCTTGCAGTAGGGTATCCAAGATTTTGCGAAGCGAGACGCCTCTAAGAGAGCATAGAATGTGAGCTCAGAGCCACCATCATCGGAGGTAGACGCTAAGCTTCTCCGGTGGGTACTCATATGCCATGACTGAAAGAACGGTATTGATCACCAAAGCTGGTGGTTCTATCACTGGGTCTGCCGTGCACACAAAAACGTCTACATTGGGCAACTTGTCCTTGAATCTATTCCAGAAAAATCACATCGTCTTTGTTCAATCACACAGCATACGTGCTGTTAAACGTAATTGTCTCCATGAACTCATTAAGAATGTTTATTGTGGCCCTTTTAAGAGCCGAAGGCATGTTCAGAATAAAGGTCTGCTCCAAAGTGAGTCATGGCAGGCTACTGGTTTTATGATATATATATATAGCACCGAGTTTGTAGTTTAGAATGGGATTTTAATCATCTAGAGATCCAGGTGGTGCAGTTTGGAAGCTTACAGAACGAGCTTAAACTTCTTGTCGTTGCAAATAAGATGCATGAATGAACCAATCACTAGATGTATGAAAGTCTTAACTATAGATGATGAAGACTTGGAAGGAGGAGGGGATCATCAGGTTGCAAGATGATGACTCTCTCTCTCTAGATGTCCCTCTCGACCTGCCCTGTTTTGGTGCAGGGTTGGCCAAAAAGTGACGGCTCATATTTGGGATTGCTACCAACTTTTAGGATTGTGAATAGCTGTTGTAAGATTCTAAATTTGGTGAAACAAAATCAAAATGTGAAAAACTATGGAAAATAAAGAATCCTTACAATAGAGAATTCAAGAAAAAAGAAATTTTCCAACTCTTGCCGTTGTGCTTTATGTTTTTTTTTTTTTTATGACTGTAAACAGAGGAATTGAATTTCCAGGTCTTGTTTTCAAAATTATCAGTTCTCTAAGGTCTTATTTGGTATCACTTCTATTTTATCTTTATTTTCAAATCTAAAAAGAAAAATAAAGTAGGCTGAACAAAAATATTTTTTTCTTTTTTCTTTAAATAGTTATTGACTTGTTGTAGAATCTGTAAAATTTTAGTAGCATAGATTTATTACATTTAGAAAAGAGTAAAAATGAAATCTAAGTGTAACAAAAGTTAATTTGCTGCAAATGCTAAGTTAGATATTGATCTTCATATATTACTTCATTAACTTGTAGATAAAAAAATTAAAAACTATAATAAATTGACTTTAAATATTTTAGAGTTTCCCTCTATATAGTAGGTCTCATTTTCTGATCTAAGTGGTGGTTAATAACTATCATACTCCTAACTTTAAAAAAAAAAAAAATGATGCGGTCACAAGGGAATAGAATGGTATTTTTGGAGAAAAGTAAAATTGGATTTTTATATTAAGGATGGAAAGGAATAATAGGCAAGTGTTTTCAGACAAAAGTGTTGGCCATTCTGATATCCTCCTGAACATCAGGTTCCATATTAACGACTGGCTGAGAGTTGCTTCTGAAGAACAGTTGATAAGAATCTCTCCTCTTTCCAGTGATTTTGGTTGGCTGAACTATTGGCCTGCTTCATCTTTTATTTGCTTAATATTTATTTATTTTTCTTCTTGTTTTTATTTTGAACCTATGCCTTTCATTCTGCTCTTTGCCTGCTATCTCTATTATACCATTTCAATTGCTAAATAAAATCGATTAGGCTATTCTTGCATTGGAAAACTCATGCCAAGTGATCGCACGAAGCACAGCTCTCAATGACTCATAAATTACATTGGAAATTAACCTGAGTGCCAGCACTTTCGGTTCCTATAGTTGACTCGATCCTTTCGCAAGAAGACCAAAAAAAAAAAAAAACACTACCAGCTTTGTGCGTGCGAGAGAGAGAGAGAGAGAGAGAGAGAGAGAATCTCTTACCTCTTGGAGAGCCTTTCTTTGAAGGTGCGGCGATAGGCTGGATTCCAGCGCACGGATTGGTTGAGAACCCAGTAGAAACCGAACCAGAGCTCAGCTCCAAAGAGCCCCAACCACATCCACCTCCATTTCTCCAAGCTTTGGGATGTGAGTAGCTCTGTAAAACAAGATCAAACACAACCCAAAGAACACAGAGCAAGCATAAAGCTTGTACCAAATCATTCCCTTTCCTTTCTTGCTCTCAAACAGAGGTCCCTCGCCTCCTCCTCCTCCTCCTCCTCCTCCACCACCCATCTCCCTCACTCTCTTCTCTCTCTCTGCGCCCGCGCGCGCGCGTGCCCTAACGGCGGGCACTGCTGCTTCCGGTCCTACTTCGGCCAATACTGTATAGCGACAAAGGGGGGAGCTTCTGAATACACCGCAAAAATTACTCTCCACACCAATATTATAAAAAAATAAAAAACATATCTTATTGCGTACCAACCGTTATGCCCATTGCCGTACATAATTTCTGTCGCACCTCACCTCAACTATCCCACTCCGTTCGGCCTTAATGGGCCGAACGAAAGCTATTTATTCTTCGTTCGGCCTATCAGAATTGAACAAAAATTATCTGAATAGGCAGCTCAATCTTACAGATTAAGCCAAATAGAAAGTCTTTGTTCAGTTTAACAAAATCGAACATAACAAAAAAAAAAAAAGTTAAAGAAAGGACTGAGCAACTGGGTCAAAGAAAAAATTAGTGCTGACATCTTCATAGAGAAAGAAAAACCAGAGGGAGTCGGTGCCGATGCCTCGACGACAGAGGAAAGCCGAATGGGATGAAGAAAAGGAGTATGAAAAAAAAAAAAAAAAGAATAATTTAAAAAATTAATTTTTTAAAAAATTAAGGGCATAGAAGTAATTTTTGCGATGTATTTAGAAGCTCTGATAAAGGGCCAACATCTATAGTAATATTTTAACGGGAAAGCGTTTTTGTGCACAGCCTCTGATGCATGAAGATGTGCATGTGGCTAGTGATTACGTGCATGTATGGGTACATGTGTCATGATCCATTAAATCACGGTGTGCTTCGCACATACACACGCATGAGCGCACAGCTAATAAGATTTTTCATTTTAACGTTTAGATGCACAAAAACAAGGAAAGAACAAAAGCCCGTTATGTTAACATATCAATAACAGCAACCGATATTTGTTGGCTTATTATTTTTAGTCCATGTCCTTTTTTTTTTGGTACAGGTTGGTGATCACATTATTTTAGGATGAGTCAAACCCAAATATATGAGTATAAAATTTGGGTCAGGATAATAGGGCAAGGGTCCCTGTTTCCAACTCCAAAAACCAGAATGATAGGCCACTCTGGCAGCAATCCAATCCGCAGTTGCGTTGGCTTTCTTGTAGATGTGCCGAATCTGAATGCTAACTGCACCTTGAAGAAGAGATCGGATGTCACTGATCAAAGGGATGTCGGCATGTGATCGCAAGAGTCCTGACGAATCCAACTGATAACTGTAGCAGAATCTCCCTAATAATAAGCCTTTGGACACCGAGGCTCCGAAAGGCATAAGAAATACCGGCCCACGCGCATACAGTTCAGCAAGGGGAACGAAGAGTCTAAAAGCCTGAATCCACCAGCCGCAAGCATGGTGACATCCGATTCCTAATTACAAAAGTCGATCCTGCACATCTACCTCGAACACTCCTATCAAAGTTGATTTGACAAACCCTAGCGAAGGGGGCTCCCAAGAAATAAATACCATACCCGGTACACTGCCGAAGCAGCGGGGGAGACCCAGTGATTAGGACTAACAAAATCAAGAGTGCTCTGATGGAAAATATACTCAACGGATAAGGAGGCAGTCCTAACAACCCTGTAGGGGAAAACTGTCTCGTCAGAGAAAACAAGCTGATTCCGGGATAACCAGATCTGGTAAGCAGTATAAGCCCACCTCGGAACCAGCTGATGGTAGCCCCTCCGCGAAGCCTGCCTAATCTGGCCCAGAAAAGAGATACGCTGGGGATCAAAACCATGCACCCACGGGCACTCGCCTGAACTCTGCCAGATCTGTCTCGCTCTGATACATAAGAAGATAGCATGGTCCACTGTCTCCTCCTCGAGACCACACAGCGGGCATGTAGACAGAATGGTCATACCTCTCCTTGAGAGCAGGGAATAGGTAGGAAGAACATCCAAGCAAGCTCCATATAAAGAGCTGCACTCGAGGGTGAATGGGAAGGTGCCAAATCCATGCCAGATCCATAGCATGCCGGAGCAGAGGCCTATAGATATTCAGGAGGTCCCTAGTAGTAGTCCGAGACATACAAGTTCTCTTCCAAACCCTAATGTCGGCTGTGGGACCCGGAATGAGAGGAATAAAAGTAACGCGTCGGTAGAGCTCACCCCTAAAGAAACTGGAAACCGACGAAGAAATCCAAGCAGAATGATCCTGGGAGATTAAATCACAGACTCTCATTCCATTAGAGATATATGTGCAAATAAAGGTCAACATCGAGACAGGGAAGGTCAGTAATCAAGCGTCCTGAATAACATCCACAAGGTTCCGCTACCAATCATCCAAAAGATGCAGTCCAGAATGCCGAAGCGTGACACAGACCTCTTTTAAAAGGAATGCTCATGAAAAAACTAAGAGGAAATGAAATGATTTCAATCTTATATTTAACACGCATGAAGGAGCTTCTTACCAGTGTAAATCATTAATAGTGGATTTCTTTTGATTTTTTGCTTGAGGTTTTAAATTGGTTTAGAACACCATCCAAAATATCTGTTTTTCTAAAAGTTATAAGTAAGAAAATCAGTTTTTATCTAATTTAATTTTCATAATCAGTTGGAATATGATTTGATCATAGATTCAGATCTATTTTTAAAAAAATTAAATTTATAATTATTTTTGATTTTTTAATTTTAAACTTGGGTATGATTCGGATTAAAAAAAAAAAAAACTGATGGATGGAAATGGGTATGTCATGCTGTCAGCCTTTATGGGAACGTGGTCAATTGCCAGAAAGCAAACAAGTTAATATAATTATTTATTTCTTGGCCCTTCTGGACTAAGTGGAATATTGATAAATGGCTAGGTGTCAACTTTATCCGCTATCTTTATTTTATTTCAAATCAATGGAGTTGGGCTGCACCGTCCATGTTTCATGGAGAAAAAGCTCTTCTGCATCGATCTTTGAAGCATAAAATATATTAAATATATAAATTAGTCGCACATCCACGCTATCACTCATAGAATATCTATCATAATTTATTAAATTATAATATATATATATATAATTAATTTATATAATACGCATTTTATACATCGAAGAAGATCGTTGACTAAAAGCTTTTCATTTATTCAATAAGGACGGCTCTGGATTCAACCCCAATCATACAACAACTAATTTGACTTTTGAAGCAATGGGTTTTCTAAAAGCTAAATTATAAAGAATTATTCTTACAACCGCCATTATAGACTACATTGATGGCAAGTATCAACTAATTAATATTAAATTATTAAATAATTTAATTTAATACCTTAAGATTCAATTTTCAACTTCTTTTAATAAATAAAGCCTTTTATTTTAGTCCATGTCTTTTTTTTTTTTTTTTTTAGGTACAATGGGTGATCACACCATTCTAGGTGAGTCAAATCCAAAATATCTTAGTACAAAATTTGGGTCAGGATAATAGGGCAAGATCGTCCTATTTTCAACTCCAAAAACCAGAGTGATAGGCCACTCTGGCAGCAATCCAATCTGCAGCTGCGTTGGCTTTCCTGTAGATGTGCCGATTCTGAGTGTTAACTGCACCCTGAAGAAGAGATCGGATGTCACTGATCAAAGGGATGGTCGGCAGGTGGTCGCAAGATTCCTAACGAATCCAACTGATAACTGTAGCAGAATCTCCCTCAATAATAAGCCTTTGGACACCGAGGCTCCGAAAGGCATAAAAAATATCAGCCCACGCTGCATACAGTTCATCAAGGGAACGAAAGAGTCTAAAAGCCCAAATCCACCAGCCGCAAGCATGGTGACATCTGATTCCCTAATCACAAAAGCCGATCTCGCACATCTACATCGAACACTCCTATCAAAGTTGATTTTGACAAACCCTAGGGAAGGGGCTCCCAAGAAATAAATACCGTATGCCGGTACACTGCTGAAGCAGCGGGGGAGACCCAGTGACTAGGACTAACAAAATCAAGAGTGCTCTGATGGGAAATATACTCAGCGGATAAGGAGGCAACAGTCCTGACAACCCTGTGGGAGAAAACTGTCTCGTCAGAGAAAACAAGCTGATTCCGGGTAACCAGATCTGATAAGCAGTATAAGCCCACCTCGGAACTAGCTGATGGTAGCCCCTCCGCAAAGCCTGCCTAATCTGGCCTAGAAAAGAGATACGCTGGGGATCAGAACCATGCACCCATGGGCACTCGCCTGAACTCTGCCAGATCTGTCTCGCTCTGATACATAAAAAGATAGCATGGTCCACTGTCTCCTCCTCGAGACCACAAGCGGGCATGTAGACAGAATGGTCATACCTCTCCTTGAGAGCAGGGAACAGGTAGGAAGAACACTCCAAGCAAGCTTCCATATAAAGAGCTGCACTCGAGGGTGAATGGGAAGGTGCCAAATCCATAGCATCTTTGGCCGATCCATGGGGAGCATAGCCTGTTTGACACTACTATCATTAGAAAAAGTCTTTGTATACCGTTCAGATGTAGGATGATCTGTGATGACGCCAAGTCACCTTCTTCAAGCGTTGGGAAAGACGGACGTTCTTCTCTCCGGACCCCTGCAAGAAAAGTCCCCGGAGACCGGATGCTCCAGTGGGGACCCTCCGACGCTCAAGTTAGTTACTTGGGATCAGACAAGAACTGCTCAGCAGAAGGGAGCTGAGACAGTTAGGGTTTTTACTAGTAGGAAAAAAGCTAGAAAACCAGAGTTTGAATCCCTACTTACAGCGCGGGCGTGCTTTTATACCTGCCCGAATGTCCAATCTTTTTGTTCCAGAAGATTGCTATCGTACCATCACTGTGCGCGCCGGAGGCATCCCGCGTTACCTGTCAAATGGCTTTACAGGTGTCTAGCAGCCGCGGTTGCATTTGGTGCGCGCCGTTGCTTGACATGATCGCACACAGTTGCAAGTGGTAGTGAATCGTACTCCATTACGGGCACAGTCATGCACAGGGACACATGCAATGCACCATACGCCATTATGAGGCATGGCCGCAAGCAGCCACGGCGCACAGCGAGTCACGTAGGTGCGCAGGTGGCCCGGAGTTGTCGTTTGGTTCGAAGGCTGGTTCACGTGCTAACGTTGATGATGCCTGCGCACCCCGAGACCGGAGGGGGTCTTGAGGTTGAGATATAGTGACCTCTCCCCGAGATCGGAGGGGGTCTCGGGGGTGAGATGGTGCTTATGCACCCCGAGACCGGAGGGGGGTCTCGGGGTCGAGATATGGTGACCTCACCCGAGACCGGAGGGGGGTCTCGGGGTTGAGATAATGCTTGTGCACCCAAGACGGAGGGGGGTCTCGGGTCGAGATATGGCGACCTCACCTTAAGACCGGAGGGGGTCTTGGGGGTGAGATGTGCTTGTGCACCCCGAGACCGGAGGGGGTCTCGGGGTCGAGATATGACGACCTCACCCCGAGACCGGAGGGGGTCTTGAGGGTGAGATGGTGCTTGTGCACCCGAGACCGGAGGGGGGGTCTCGGGGTCGAGATATGGTGATCTCACCCCGAGACTGGAGGAGGTCTCGGGGTGAGATGATGCTTGTGCACCCGAGACCGGAGGGGGGTCTCGGGGTCGAGATATGGTGACCTCACCGCGAGACCGAGGGGGGTCTCGGGGTGAGATGGTGCTTGTGACCCCGAGACCGGAGGAGGTCTCGAGGGTGAGATGATGCTTGTGCATCCCGAGACCGGAGGGGGGTCTCGGGTCGAGATATGGTGACCTCACCCCAAGACCGGAGGGGGTCTCGGGGGTGAGATGATGCTTGTGCACCCCGAGACCGGAGGGGGGGGTCTCGGGGTCGAGATATGGCGACCTCATCCCGAGACCGGAGGGGGTCTTGGGGGTGAGATGGTGCTTGTGCACCCCAAGACCGGAGGGGTCTCGGGGTCGAGATATGGCGACCTCACCCGAGACCGGAGGGGGTCTTGGGGGTGAGATGGTGCTTGTGCACCCCGAGACCGGAGGGGGGTCTCGGGGTCGAGATATGGTGATCTCACCCCGAGACCGAAGGAGGTCTCGGGGGTGAGATGATGCTGTGCACCTCAAGACCAGAGGGGGGTCTCGGGGTTATATGGTGACCTCACCCAGAGACCGGAGGGGGTCTCGGGGTGAGATGGTGCTTGTGCACCCTGAGACCAGAGGGGGGTCTCGGGGTCGAGATATGGCGACCTCACCCCGAGACCGGAGGGGGTCTCGGGGGTGAGATGGTGCTTGTGCACCCCGAGACCGGGGGGGTCTCGGGTTGAGACGCGGTGACCTCCGTTAGCTGCTGTTACCATTTATTCTAATGGCGCTGGATCAGCCACATCAGATGCCCCCTCACCCTGAGGCGAAGCGGGCCCCACTGGCAAGGCGAAAGGGGTGCTACCTCCCACGTGGCTGATCCCTGTCCACATCTCCATACGGACGGCATGGGGAATGTGAAAAGGCGGCCGCTTCCGTACACTGAGCCCGCCACAATCGACCTCGAGGCAGGTTAACTCTTCGAAGTCCGCATGGAAAGCTGCATCATCATTACCTCTCATAGCGGCGACGTCAGCAGAGTCCCATCATTGGCCGGAGGCGTATCGTATCACGCACTGGGCAACCATCGAGGCAAACCAGCCTATAGTGGGGGTCCATGTGGCTGATGAGACGAGGCGGGACAATTTGAAAACCCAATAAAACTCGAATGAGGGGTTGAATCTGGCCACACCACTGCTGCCATCGTCGTCTTCCTCTGAGCCTCTGCGTTTTGGTCTCCCTTGCAACCCGAGAACCTGCGCTTAGCTTCCCTTCCCTCAGGTCAGTTCTTTGTCCATTCTAGACTCCTCCATCCCTTCTTTTACCATGAGTTCTCCATCTTGGACCTCGGAGGACGATTCGGAGATTCGTTCTCCCCCTGAGAGGCACTGCGCTTCTCCTGTACCTTCCCCTCTCCTCCACTTGAGTGGTCCACTGACTCAGAGGACCGCGTCCCCTGGCCCGGCGATGGGTCACTGGTGGGGCCCCATCGAGGAGCCGCCGGTCAGAGGCCGGCACCTCCTCGAGGGTGGAGGGGTCTCCAGAGGGGACCGCCTCCATGGTACAGGTCTGGATTTGGCAAAAATCCGGGCCTGTTACCAGATTCCCTGGGACGTTGAGCTTTTCTTGCCGACTCCCGATGATAGAGTCATCTCCTCTCGACCCGGCCGGGTGGCCCTTTATGAGATTTGCCTGAAGGCGGGTCTCCGTCCACCCTTTCCTCCCTTTTTCATCAACCTTCTTGAATACTACTCCTTGACTCCTTCCAACTGGTCCCAAATTCCTACTGGGTCATTAGCGCCTTTGTTATTCTCTGTCATCGTCTTGGCATCACCCCCCGAATCTCTCTTTTCGGTCTTTTATATCCTCCGGTCCCAGAAGGGTTGGTGGCTGTTCCAGCCCCGACCCAACCGGGTTCTCAAGCTTTTCCTTCCCTCTTCAATTAAGGGATGAAAATCCCGGTTCTTTTTTGCTGGCCTAGACCAAGTCAGGCCCCGGTGGGGAGACCCCAACCTTCGAGTCAACACGAACTCTGTCGTCCACCTTGGAGACCAGGAAGCATTGGGTCAATTGTTAGCTGCCGAGATCCCTCGATACACCCTGCTCCTGACGGAAGATAACCTCCAGTTGGCGGGTCTTATCTCCCACCGGGGTAAGCCATTTCCACACTTAGCCAAAATTTTGCCTGCTTCTTCTTTTTCTTTTTTTTTTTAAAACCTTGACCGATATCATGCAGCCATGAAGATATCGACACAGAGACTCCTGAAGGCCGTCTCCAAAAGAGGGCCCGGGAGGGGCCGAGTGAAGGCCAGCAAGCTCCAGCCCCAAAACGCCCGACAGCTCGGGTTCCCAACCACCGGCACCACAAGACCCCCCGGCTGCTCCAGAAATCGACCTCACAGCCGACACCCCGCCAAAGATGGCGGCGACCGTGGGGGTACCAATAAAGGAGCCAGCTAGAGGAGCCGACAGTGGCGAGGAGCCCATAGTGGCGGAGGAGCTTCCTGCCCCTGTGAACCGACTCCACCCGAGGCGGTCAGGGACTGGGGCGAGGGGCCATCAGGGACAGCAAGCCCACCCCGAGAGGATGCCTAGGAGCAGCCCGCGCGCCGAGCCAGAAAACTAGGCAGCCGAATGGAGCAGGGCCAAACCAGGGTCGCCCGGGACTCCATCCTGAATGACGGTCGCTGGGCTGAGCGGTCCTTTCTTTAATTTTCATGCCCGAGGTCCTGGAAGAGCTCAGCCACCTGAAGGTGGTACATTCTTCCGGGAATCCTACGCGGCCCTTGTCAGGGTAAGCGGTTTCCACCCTTTGCTTTTATATTTCCCTCTTTTTTTGTTAGCCTGGAACTTTCATGCAGCTCGCGCATTCCCTAAGGGCCGCGAGGGAGGTAATCCATGGTGGAAGGCCCTTCTGCGCGAGGCACAAAAGGAGGCCGAAGATGCCCAGCGCCGCGCGGAGGTGGCTGAGGAGGCACTGGAGTCGGCCAGAAGCGCCTGGGCCAGTGAAATAAGGGCCGCGAGAGCCAAGTGGAGGCTGAGGCCAACCGTCTGCGGGCGGCGCTCCACCAAATGACGGAGGCTGAAAATGCCATGATGGCCAGAGACCTGCACATCTCTGAGCTGACCCTGGCCATCCAAAAAATCGAGGGTCGGGCGGCCGCGGCTGAGGAAAGAGTAGGGTCTACGGAGGAAAAGGCAGCGGCAGCGGAGGAAAAAGCAAGGACCGGGAGGAGAAGGCACGGGCAGCGGAGGAGAAAGCAAACCAACCGGGGAGGAGGTGAGCCGCGCCCAAGAGGCCGAGAGGGCTGCAGCGGCAGCCCTCGCTGTGGAGGAAAGAGCTCGGGCCGTTGAGGTGGAAGCTGCCATCATGGCCAGGACCGCCGAAATCATAGAAGAGTACAAAGCGTCCGAGCGCTTTGCAGATGATTTGGCAAAAGCTTCGACGACGGTGTTTCTTCAAGGGTTCCAGCACGGGAAGGAGAAAATTGCCAGGGACTTGAACATTCCCCAAGCCCTGGAAGTCGAACCAGATCACTTCTCGGATTCGGCCCCCTCCGACGATGAGCCTGCGCCAGCTGAACCATGAGCTTGTATTTTTGTTTTTGCAAGTCCGACGACGTGGTGTTTTGTAATCACTTCAAATTAATAAAATATCTTTTTCTCCAAGATAAATTGCATATTTGCGACTCTTATCCCAAATTCGTTGGTTGGTAATGCGCACCTTGGTCCTATTGGTGCCAGGGGATAACTCTCAATTCACGCGTGAGCTATTCCATCTTAGCCATCTAGGACCGAAACTCGGGGCCAGGAAGGATAGGTTTCTTGGGGTTGAAGCACCGGTCGTTGGAGGTTGAGGTAGGCGGGTTCCTTAGGATCGACGGTGCACCGCTTTGCCAGGGGTATGTCGGGCCTTGCGCCAGGTAGGCACATGGCTTTAGGTGCCGACGGGGGCAAACTTTATGCCTGACTGGTCCAGGCTTTAAGTGTCGTCGGGTGTCGGGCTTTATGCCTGGCTGGCCCAGGGCTTTAGGTGCCGACAGGGTCGGGCTTTATGCCTGGCTGGCCCAGGGCTTTAGGTGCCGACGGGTGTCGGGCTTCATGCCTGGCTGGCCCAGGGCTTTAGATGCCGACGGGGGTCGGGCTTTATGCCTGGCTGGCCCAGGGCTTTAGGTGCCGACGGGTGTCGGGCTTTATGCCTGCTGGCCCAGGGCTTTAGGTGCGATGGGTGTCGGGCTTATGCCTGGCTGGCCCAGGGCTTTAGGTGCCGACGGGTGTCGGGCTTCATGCCTGGCTGGCCCAGGGCTTTAGGTGCCGACGGGTGTCGGCTTCATGCCTGGCTGGCCCAGGGCTTTAGGTGCCAACGGGGTCGGGCTTTATGCCTGGCTGGCCCAGGGCTTTAGGTACCGATGGGTGTCGGGCTTCATGCCTGGCTGGCCCAGGGCTTTAGGTGCCGACGGGTGTCGGGCTTCATGCCTGGCTGGCCCAGGGCTTTAGGTGCCGATGGGTATCGGGCTTCATGCTGGCTGCCCAGGGCTTTAGGTGCCGACGGGTGTTGGGCTTCATGCCTGCTGCCCAGGGCTTTAGGTGCCGACGGGTGTCGGGCTTTATGCCTGGCTGGCCCAGGGCTTTAGGTGCCAACGGGTGTCGGCTTCATGCCTGGCTGGCCCAGGGCTTTAGGTGCCGACGGGTGTCGGCTTCATGCCTGGCTGGCCCAGGGCTTTAGGTGCCGACGGGTGTCGGGCTTCATGCCTGGCTGGCCCAGGGCTTTAGGTGCGACGGTCGGGCTTCATGCCTGGCTGGCCTAGGTCTTTAGGTGTCGACGGGTGTCGGGCTTCATGCCTGGCTGGCCCAGGGCTTTAGGTGCCGATGGGTGTCGTCTTCATGCCTGGCTGGCCCAGAGCTTTAACCAAAAAGAACTCAGGAGCTAAAATTAAAATTTGTTAATATAGAATGAGGGGCGAAGGCCCAAAAGAATATAGGCACGATATTTAATGTGAAAGGAAATGCGTTACTGATAATACCAACGAAGGTTGTCTGCATTCCATGTCCTAGGAAGCGGCTTCCCATCAAGCTCTTCAATCTTGTAAGCTCCATGACGAAGTGTCTCGGCGATTCGATAGGGTCCTTCCCAATTTGGGGCTAGCTTGCCTCCCTCCACCGGCTTCGAGACTTCAGCCGTCGAAGGATCAGGTCCCCGGCAGGAAAGTCCTGGGATGCACACGGGCGTTGTAATATTTGGCGGCCCGTTGCCGGTAGACCGCCATCCGAAGTCACGCTCGGTCTCGCATTTCCTCCACCATGTCGAGGTTGGCTCGCAGCTGGTCTGGGTTGCCTTCTCGTTGTACGACTCTACCCGAGGGCTCGGTGAGCCAACCTCTGTCGGGATGACGGCTTCGGATCCAAAGATTAGGCTGAATGGGGTCTCGCCGTGGGGGCTCGTGGCGTTGTGTGGTAGGCCCACAGCACGTTGGGGAGCTCCTCCACCCATCGTCCCTTACAGTCATCCAGTTGAGTTCTCAGCCCTTGGAGAATGATTCGATTAGTTACCTCGGCTGCCCCGTTGGTCTGAGGGTGCCCGACGGAAGTGAATTTCTGACGATGCCCAGTTCGGAGCAGAATTCCCGGAAGGGCGTGTTGTCAAACTGCCGGCCATTGTCGGTGACCAGGGTATGCAGCAGTCCGAACCGACATATAATGGACTTCCAAAAGAAGGATCTCACTTTGCTTTCCGTGATCTTATCAAGGGCCTCGGCTTCAACCCACTTGGTGAAGTGATCAACGGCCACCAGGAGGAACTTTCGCTATCCGGAGGCCGAGGGAAATGGTCCCAGGATATCCATACCCCACTGGCGAAGGGCCAGGTGCCACCAAGGGGGTTAACTGAGATGTCGGCTGTCGCTGGATATTAGCATGGCGCTGACAGCTATCACATCTCTTAACGAGCTCGGCTGCGTCCTCCTTTATGGTCAGCCAAAAGTACCCCTGTCGGGCCTTGTAAGCTAGGGCTCTGCCCCCAGGTGACTTCCATAGATGCCTTCATGGATCTCCCAGATGTAGTCTGATTCTGCTGGTCCCACACCTGAGGACCGGGTATGAGAATGATCTTCGATAAAGCTTCCCATCCATCATCAAGAAACTCGGGGCCCTCTGCCTGAGTAGCTTGGCCTCAGCGGGGTTCTCTGGGAGAGTGCCGTCGGTCAAATATCGGACGTAGGCGTCCATCCAGGAGGGCTCTTGCTCAACCGGTAACGCTTCATCCGCAACTTCAATGCTTGGGGCCTGGAGGTGCTCCACATATGTTCTTCCCAGCGTCCATCGGCCGAAGTGGCAAATGGGATAATGCGTTGGCCCTGGCATTCTCCGCTCGGGGAATGTAGCTGACACGGAAGTAAGAGAACCGAGAGGCTTGGGATTGCACCTTGCTCAGGTAACGGGACATGGTTGGGTCCCTAGCTTCGTACTCCCCAGTGATCTGCCCAGAAACAAGCTGAAAGTCGTGAAGGCCCTCAAACGCCCTGCGCCTAACTCCTCAGCCAACCTCATTCCCGCTAACAGGGCTTCATACTCCGCCTGATTGTTAGTTGCCGGGAACTGGAATCTAAGAGCATACTCCACCGCATCCCCTTCAGGGCTCGCAAGAATGAGTCCAGCTCGCTTCCTTGAGAATTTGCTGCTCCATCCACATGCAAAATCCAGTCCTCTTTTTCTGCCTCCTCAGTCGAGGGAGGGTCCACACACTCCTCCGGGCGTATCTCCTCCACACCCTTCTCGGTCCAGGACACTCAACCAAGAAATCAGCTATCACCTGAGACTTCATGGCCGACCTTGGTCGGATGGATAGGTCAAATTCACTTAGTTTAATGGCCCATTTGGCTAGCCGACCGGAGGTGTCAGGGCGAGACAAGATGGTCCGAAGAGGTTGGTCGTGAGCACCACGATGGGATGAGCTTGAAAGTAGGGTCGGAAGCGTTGGGCAGAGACCACCAGGGCAAAAATGATCTTCTCGGTTCTAGAGTATCTGGTCTCGGCATCATGAAGTACCTTGCTGGTGTAATAGACCGGCCTCTGGACCCCATCAACATCCATGCGCATGAGCACAGAGCTGACAGCTTCGGGGGAGGCTGCGAGATATAGGAAGAGCTCCTCCCCACTCTTTGGCTTGGACAACAGCGGGGGAGTGGATAAAAATTGCTTCAACTCCTCGAAGGCATCCTGACACTCCTTTGTCCACTCGAAGCCATTGACCTTGCGCAGCGCCTTAAAGAAGGGCAGCACCTTTCTGCCGATCTTGACATGAAGCGACTCAAAGCCGCCACCCTCCAGTTAGGCATTGCACCTCCTTCTTGTTAGCTGGGGGCCTCATATCTAAGATAGCCTGATCTTGTCAGGGTTGGCTTCAATCCCTCGCTAGGTTACCATAAAGCCCAGAAACTTGCCTGCCACCACTCCGAAGGTGCACTTGTGGGGGTTAAGCCTCATCCGATACCGGCGCAGGTTGTTGAAGGTCTCCTCGAGGTCGGCAACATGGTCAGCAACACTGGTGCTCTTGGTCAGCATATCATCCATGTATACATCATGTTACGCCCTATCTGGTCCTCAAAGACCTTATTCATCAACCTTTGATAGGTGGCTCCGGCATTCTTCAGGCCAAACGGCATCACCTTGTAGCAGTAAATCCCCTTTTCTGTAATAAAAGAGGTGGCTTCTTCATCTGCCGGGTTCATCCTGATCTGATTGTACCCAAGAATGCGTCCATGAAACTAAGGGTTTCATGCCCGGACGTGGCGTCCACTAGCTGGTCGATCTGGGGTAACGAGAAGCTGTCTTTGGGGCATGCCTTATTGAGGTCGGTGAAGTCCACGCACATCCTCCAGCTCCCACTGGCCTTGCGAACCATCACGATATTTGCCAGCCAGTCCGGGTAGTGCACCTCGCGGATATGACCGGCCGCCAGTAGCTTCTGCACCTCCTCATCCGCGGCCTTCTGTCGATCGGGGGCGAAACTCCTTTTCTTCTGCCGGATAGGTCGGCACTCCACCCGAATGTTAAGTTGGTGGGTAATCACCTCTTCTGGAATTCCTGGCATATCGGATGCCGACCAGGCGAAAACATCTGCATTAGCTCGCAAAAGGTGAGGAGTCGTCACGAGCCTCTCCGGGAGTAGGGTTCCAATCCGGACTATTCTTGTTGGGTCCCCCCGAGGGGGAAAGTAAGCAGTCGCTCGGCCGGCTCTCCTCTTTCTCCAGGTCTCGAGGATCCAGCGTCTCAGGTACCGCGCGGGTGCCACCCCCTGGGACTAGGGCCATGTGGTAGCAAAGTGGAGGTGGATTCTGCTCTCCCCGCATCTCCCTGACTCCTTCGCTGGTAGGAAACCTCACGAGGAGCCTCTTAGTGGATATGACAGCATCCAAAAGATTGAGCCCGGCCTCCGAGGATCGCATTGTAAGCAAGGGGCACACGAACCACCAAGAACTTCACAAAAACCTTTGACACGGGGCTGTGCCAGCCGTCACAGGGAGAGTGACCTCCCCCTCAACTTTCATAGAATCTCCAGTAAACCCCATCAAGGGCGTGGCGACGGGCCGGAGTAGATCGGGCGATAGGTTCATGCGAACAAAAGCGTCATAGTTCAAAACATCCACAGAGCTCCCACTATCAACTAGAATTCTCTTTACAGGATGTTTAGCGATCGTCATGGATACGACGATGTTGTCATCATTTTTGTTTACTACCTCCTCTAAGTCCTTTTTAAAGAAAGGAATTACAGAATCCAACTCCCCCTCCCCTCTCGGCCTCTTCGGCGGGCCTCCTGCCCCCCAGGAAATCATTGCCACCGTCTTCTCCGTTGGGGCATTGTCGATCATCGGCGGGGGGCACTGACGAGCCAGGAGCTCCCGGTTGTTCCTCTGGACGAACTTTCCCAGGTGGCCCTGCTGGATAAGGTCTTCGATAGCCTTCTTCAGCTGGCGACACTCGTCAGTATCATGACCGTGATCCCGATGGTAGCGACAATAGAGGTTCTTGTTGCGAGGGATCTTCGGGTTCATTGGAGGAGGGCGCTGAAGATAAGACTCCCCTTCAATCTCGAGCAAGATCTGAGATATCGGGGCGAGCAGTAGGGTGTAGGGTCCATCTCTTGGCGCAGGGGCTCGGGGATGGTTGTCTGGCCGGCGAGGAGGCTCAGGTCTTCTGGGGCGAGCTTCGACAGGTTCCGGTCAGGCCGGTTTCTTGGGGACCTTCCCGCCAGCCTCGCGCCGGGAGAAGTCGGCCTCGTCAGCTCGAATGTACTTCTGGGCCCGGGTCAAGAGCTCGGCGTAGGAGCCGGGTGGCTTCTTGTCGAGGGAGTATGCAAAGCGCGACGGACGAAGCCCTCGCTTCAAGGCCAAAGTGGCCACGAGTCTTCAAGATTGTAGACCTCCAGGGCCGCCTCCTTGAACCGATCGACATAATCCCGTAGGGACTCACCGCTCTTCTGCTGGACGGCGAAGAGGCTATCTGCTACCCTTGGAATCTTCGGCAGGCATCAAAATGGGCCAAGAAAGCCCTCTCCAACTGGCGGAAGGAATTAATACTCTGTGGTGGTAGATGGGAGTACCAAGCTCGGGCGGCCTTCTTCAGGGTGGCTGGGAGGCGATGCACATGAGCGAATCAGTGGCCCCCTGGACTTGCATGAGAACTTTATAACTTTCCAAGTGGTCCAAGGGGTCTGTGGTCCCGTCATAAGGATCTAGCTGGGGAAGGCGGAACCGGGTGGAGATGGGTTCTTCCATGATGCGGCGAGACAATGGAGGCCGGCTGTCGTAGTTCGTCTCTGGCAGGTGGTGATCCGACGGCTAAGTTCCTCCAACCTCTGGTTATACTCATCGAGTCGACGCTCGGCTTGACGGGCCATCCGGCCATCAAAAGAGCCCTCCCCGAAGATTCAGAAGACAGAGAACGAGGACGACGATGCCGATGGGGCGCTCCGCCTCCCTTCCGTGCCGCCGCTTAGGAGAGACACTGGCGTGGCGGGAAGGCGATCGGTGTCTCTTAGAAGCTTCCCGGTGGTAGGCTTGGGCGGAGCTTGATGTGGCGATCCCCCTGCACCGGTGATCTCCTTCGGAAGGAATGCTGGCTGGGTGCACCACCCTTGGGACTGATGGATTTGGCTCCGGTTGCTGCGCAGTCGCCTGTTGGTGCTGCAGGCCTTGAACTGCCGCCGCCAGAGATTGGACTTGTGTGGCTAGGGCGGTGAATCAATCTTCTTGGAGCTGCTACGGAGGAGGCACAAGGACATCGGCCGGAGGAGCGGAAGGTCTAGCCC
Organism: Calamus simplicifolius; assembly: GCA_900491605.1. NCBI lineage: Eukaryota > Viridiplantae > Streptophyta > Magnoliopsida > Arecales > Arecaceae > Calamus > Calamus simplicifolius. Next base: position 1,083,465 of record UESW01004037.1, read on the forward strand.
CTGGGGATGCAGCGGCGCCGGAATGCTGGCCGTGAGAGCCAGGGGGACCTCTGCAGGTGGACCGGCTCCTCGGCGCTGCCCCCCAGCAACTGGCAGAGACTCCCTTTGTATGGGTCATCGCCATGGCTTCAAGAACTCGAGAAGAGATCGCAGATTGCTGGTTCGATGTCTTTCTCTTTCCCCCCTTCCTGGTACGCCAATCTGATGACGCCAAGTCACCTTCTTCAAACGTCGGGGAAGATGGACGTCCTTCTCTCCGGACCCCTGCAAGAAAAGTCCCCGGAGACCGGATGCTCCGGTGGGGACCCTCCGACGCTCAAGTTAGTTACTTGGGATCAGACAAGAACTGCTCAGCAGAAGGAGCTGAGACAGTTAGGGTTTTTGCTAGTAAAAAGAAAGCTAGAAAATAAGAGTTCGAATCCCTACTTACAGCGCGGGCGCGTGCTTTTATACCTGCCCGAATGTCCTACCTTTTTGTTCCAGAAGATTGCTATCGTACCATCACTGTGCGCGCCGAAGGCGTCCCGCGTTACCTATCAATATGGCTTTACATGTGTCTAGCAGCCGCGGTTGCATTTGGTGTGCGTCGTTGCTTGACATGACCGCGCACAATTGCAAGTGGTAGTGAATCGTACTCCGTCATGGGGCACAGTCATGCACAGGGACACATGCAATGCACCATACGCCGTTATGAGGCATGTCCGCAAGCAGCCACGGGCGCACGGCGAGTCACGTGGGTGCGCCAGGTGGCCCAGAGTTGTCGTTTGGTTCGAAGGCTGGTTCACGTGCTGAACGTTGATGATGCCTGCGCACCCCGAGACCGGAGGGGGTCTTGAGGTTGAGATATAGTGACCTCTCCCTGAGACCAGAGGGGTCTTGGGGGTAAGATGGTGCTTATGCACCCGAGACCGGAGGGGGGTCTCAGGGTTGAGATAATGCTTGTGCACCCCGAGACTGAAGGGGGGGTCTCGGGGTCGAGATATGGCAACCTCACCCCGAGATCGGAGGGGTCTTGGGGGTGATGGTGCTTGTGTACCCCGAGACCGGAGGGGGGTCTCGGGGTCGAGATATGGTGATCTCACCCCGAGACCGGAGAAGGTCTCGGGGGTGAGATGATGCTTGTGCACCCCGAGACCGGAGGGGGGTCTCGAGGTCGAGATATGGTGACCTCACCTCGAGACCGGAGGGGGTCTTGGGGTGAGATGGTGCTTGTGCACCCCGAGACCGAAGGGGGGTCTCGGGGTCGAGATATGGTGATCTCACCCGAGACCGGAGATGGTCTTGGGGGTGAGATGATGCTTGTGCATTCCGAGACCAGAGGGGGTTCTCGGGATCGAGATATGGTGACCTCACCCTGAGACCGGAGGGGGTCTCAGGGGTGAGATGGTGCTTGTGCACCATGAGACCGGAGGGGGGTCTCGGGGTCGAGATATGGCGACCTCACCCCGAGACCGAAGGGGTCTTGGGGGTGAGATGGTGCTTGTGCACCCCGAGACCAAAGGAGGGTCTTGGGGTCGAGATATGTTGATCTCACCCGAGACCAAAGGAGGTCTCAGGGGTGAGATGATGCTTGTGCACCCCGAGACCGAAGGAGGGTCTCGGGGTCGAGATATGGTGACCTCACCCCGAGATCGGAGGGGGTCTCGGGGGTGAGATGGTGCTTGTGCACCCCGAGACCGGAGTGGGGTCTCGGGATCGAGATATGGCGACCTCATCCCGAGACCGAAGGGGGTCTCGGAGGTGAGATGGTGCTTGTGCACCCCGAGACCGGGGGGTCTCGAGGTTGAGACGCTCCATTTATTTTAATGGCGCTGGATCAGCCACATCAATATGTATCAGATGCAATGATAGTGATGCAGGATCCACGAGCAAAACTTTTAGCATGGGCCAAGGACTTTTTTCTACCGTTATTAAAGTTGGCAAGCGCACATTACGTTTAAAGCTTCTGAGGACCATCTAGACATGGATGACGTTTGGAGAAAAGATATTGAAGCGCCCCTCAAATCATCTCTCATGTTGGACCAGCGGCTGTCCAGGCGAGGGAGGGACCATGCCTTGAAGACACGGCATAGATTAATTTCAATCCCTGCAACGGATTTTGAAGCCAGCGTTCGCACCATCCACCGAAAAATCACCCACAAGAAAAGACACGTGAGGAATAATTATGAAAAAAAAGAGTACATAAATTTTTATGAAGTTTTCAATTAGATCTTTATATATATATATATATATATTGATATATATATATCATATATATATATATATATATGATACAAATAATGATTCATATCATCCTAGATCGGATTAGATCCGATATATCAGAATATAATAATTTGAACAAGATCAGAGGATAATGGTCTCTCGATCTTCATCTTCAATAACTAGAGTGAGAGGCCATCCTGGCAGCAATCCAGTCAGCTACAGCATTGGATAGACATGATGAATCTGGATATTAGGAACTTCTAAAATCATAGAGCGGATGTCGCATAATAAGAGGATAGAAGGCAAGTGGAAACTGAGCTCCTGTCGAATCTAGCGAATAACAGTAATGAAATCACCTTCAATGAATGAACTGCGGGTGCTCATGATCCGAACAGCATATGATATATTTGTCCATGCCGCATACAGTTCGATCAGAGATACCGAGGAATCAAGCAGACCAAACCTCTTGCCGCCAGCATCATACCATTTGCATCACGAATAACATAAGTTAATTCAGCACCTCTACCGCTTTACATTATATACTTTTCTTTTGTTGTAAATTAATGGACGTCATAGTTAACATAACCAACAAAAAAAAAATTAAAAAGAAAACATTGATATTAATATATTATACTAAGGGGCGCTATTCCAGTACTTTTTCAAATCCATCAATCCATCATGGGTGACTCATCAAGTTATCATTGACGATGATCAAAAGTATACTTGGTTAAATATACTTAATTTTAAAGAATATAATTATCTTATTAAAATTTTTGAATAAGTTAATGTCGTTATAATGTAGTTACCTCTATATTAATTTAATTAGAGAGCACGCTGCACCTCCCTCTTCCTAGTGTTCTGTTCAAAAGTGTGACCAGCGAGGTCTGTTTGCCTTCTTCCAACATGTCTCTGCTTTCTTGTTGAGTTTGTTTTATAGTCCTTTGATATGCTTCTTTCGACCCAGATTTTTCAAAGGAAGTGATGACGCTCAATCATTGATCCTAAACATCGAGAACGGAGTGCTTCTCAAACCTTTGCTTCACCAGATTGCCTGCAAAGAAATCTCAAGATCGAAAAGGATTCTTCGATGGGACCCTTCGATACCCAAGTTAGCAATTAAGGTCACAGCTAAAGAGGGGCTCGAGTGAACCCTTTTTGGTATGGAAAAGGAGATCTCAGAGAGGAGGGATTCCTTTCTGAGTGCTAAGACAGCGATTTTGGGGATTATCGCACATACCTGTTTAGAGAGTGGATTCACCTTTTTATAGGGATTGATATGATCACGTGGGATTCCGTGAGGAAGGAATGTCTACGGGTTCTTGAAAGTTGTGTGGATCTGGGCTGGTTGGTGGGTCCTGTCCCATCGGAGAGGGAGAAAATGGTGGTTGGTGGGTTAAGTCCCATCAATCAGTGGGGCTGCTGAGTTGTTGGGTCTAGTCTCTTCAACAACGTGGCCAGTGGGTAGGTGGATCTGGCGTTGTCAGGCGACGCGAGTCAGAGAGGTGGTTTTTGAATTGTTGGGATCATGCTGGGGCCGATTTGGAGAGAACTGGGACATCTCGACCTTCCCGGAGGAGCCGAGGCTGAGCCTGGTTGACCAGGGGCGGCCGGGGCCGACCTCCCCGGCCAGGAAGTACCGAGGCGGGGCTGGCCAAGGATGGCCTGGGCCAACTCGGCGGGCTTGGAGACGCCGGGGCCGAGAGGGGCCGGCCAGGGATGGCCTGGGCCGACTCGGCGGGCTCGGAGATGCCGGGGCCGAGAGGGGCCGGCCAGGGATGGTCGGGGCCGACTCGGCGGGCTCGGAGACACCGAGGTTAAGAGGGGCCAGCCAGGAATGGCCTGGGCCGACTCGGCGGGCCTGGAGACGCCGGGGCCGATAGGGGCCGGCCAGGGATGGCCGGGGCCGACTTGGCGGGCTTGAAGATGCCGGGGCCAAGAGGGGCCGGCCAGGAATGGCCTGGGCCGACTCGGCGGGCTCGGAGATGCCGAGACCGAGAGGGGCCGGCCAGAAATGGCCTGGGCCGACTCGGCGGGCTCGGAGATGCCAGGGCCGAGAGGGGCCAGCCAGGAATGGCCGTGGCCGACTCGGCGGGCCTGGCGATGCCGGGGCCGAGAGGGGACGACCAGGGATGGCCTGGGCCGACTCGGCGGGCTTGGAGACGCCGGGACTGAGAGGGGCCGGCCAGGAATGGCCGAGGCCGACTCAGCGGGCCTGGCGACGCCGGGGCCGAGAGGGGCCGGCCAGGAATGGCCGGGATGCAAAAATGCTCTAGTTTTATCGAGATTGCCCCTGCGGTGCACGTGGCTGCACCAGCCACATCAGATGCCCCCCGCCCCTGAGCGCTAAGGACCATGCGCCTGCTCCTTTGGGCGAAAGGGCGCAAAAATTCAAAAGGAATGATTGCTTCCTTTAGTGCGCTTTAAATGGGCTGATGTGCTGGCGCTTTGTTTCGAGGCAGTGTCGCTTCGAAGATCTCCCGTAATCATGCGTTAGGTGGGATGACGTTGGCGCCGGACGCTCCGGAGAAGGAGCTCATTGGGTGTGGAAAAAGGCAAGGACATCATTGCTGCCCTGTTTTCTATGGCCCGCGATTGGCCGGGATCACGTCTTCTGGAGCGGATCGAGGCGCACGCTCGGGCGCAGGCGAGATTTTCGGCTGGCAGCCTGCAACGCAATGGACGCGCGCCAGATGGCAGGATCTGGGCGGCGTAGCCGGAGACGGGGCTATAAAAACCTCCAAGGGCCTGTAGAAACTTTACGCTGCCATTGCTTTCTTCTACTTTCTTCTTCTTTGAGTTCTTCTGCGACCTGAGTCTTTCCAACTCCCAGGTTAGTTTCATCCCCTTTTTTGCCTATGGACCGCCATGCCATTAGGGATGGCAAGAGACCAGTAGACGAGTCTTCCCAGTCTAGCAGTGAGGACTAGGCCCCCGTAGCTAGAAGTCGAATGCCTCCGTCGGTGGGCGGTGTAGTCATCCGTGGTGAATCGAGGGCAGCAGGACCCCCGATCACCTCCGGTCCCCCTATTAGGGCAGTTCCCCTATCCTCTCGTCGTCTGGCGCTTCCTCCGGCGGTGAGTTCTGATCCAGCGGGGCCAGCTGGGGTGGCTTCCACCATGACCTCTAAGGATATAGAGGCCCTTAGAGCTAAATACTATGTCCCTGACTTTATTGACCTGTCCGCACCGGGGCCCGAGGACAGGGTGACCTCTGACCATCCGAGCTAGGTTGCTCTATACGAGGAGTTCTTTCGGTGTGGGCTGCGCCTTCCTTTCCATCCCTTTTTCCTTAATCTTTTAGATAGATATAGGTTAGTGCCGGCGCAGTTGGCTCCGAACTCGATTCGGATCATTTGCGCCTTTGTAATCCTCTGCCACTTCGAGGGGGCCCGCCCAGGGCTGTCCCTATTCCAAGCTTTCTATAAGCTCCGCCGCCAAGGTGAGGGTGCCTGGTGGGCATTTACCGCCAGGCCGGGTAGAGCCTTTCCACTAGGTCTCCCATCCAAAATTAGGGGGTAGAAACCTAGGTTTCTTTTGCCCATGTCGAGGGGGTTAGGGCTGCTTGGAGAGAGCCCGATACTAGCTCCAATGAAGACTCCACCGTAGGGGATAGGGATAGGGAGTTATTCACCCTATTATCCAACTGTCAAATTCCAAATTACAAGGAACTCCTGTCTGAGGAGAACCTGGTAGAAGCCAAGTTAGCCCCGTCGACCGGTGAGCTTGACGCCTGAATCTTTCTGTCCGTCCTTCGATTTATTGTATGCTGCTACTGATGCTCGTTACTCTTTTGTGCAGCAATGAGGGTTTCTACCAGCGACTTTGAGGTCGTTTTGAGGCAGAAGAGGCAGGCGATTGGAGAGTCATCTAGGCCAGCGAAAAAGCCCCGAAGAAGGGAGCCGGCGAGGCCGGCTGCAGCCCCCACAGCCCTGGCACCCGCGGGGGAGCCGGCCTAGAAGAAACCGGTTGTAAGGGCGGCACGGAAGTCTGCGAGGGCTGAGATCGAAGAAGGGGAGATCCCGGCCACCACCGAGGAAATGGTGGTGGTTTTGGATGGAGAGGAGGAAGCTCCCGCCGCCGCCGATGTGCCCGAGGCGGGGCGGGTCACCGTTGCCCTTGGCCCTTCGGCCGCTATCAAGTCGGAGAGAGAAAGTGCTCCCCCAACCGCCAGTGAGGGGGAGCGGGTCGCCGGGGAGGCCCAGAATAGGGCGGAGGAGACCGAGGAGCAAAGAGTGGAGTCGGGGAGCACATCCCGCCAACCGGCTTGGTGCCCGGCCCATCCCCAAGTTGAAGGCCCACAGGTGGGGCAAACGAGGCTGGTTCCCCCGATCAGTTCAATGGCGGATGGCGCGCAGGCCTTCCGCCTCCTGTCAGTGGTCCAAACCACCAAGATCGAAGAGGAGACGCGGGGGATGAGTCACTCCGCGCTCCTGGACATGGTAATGGTTTCTATTGTCCAGGTAAACTTTGAGCACTTGTAATTTTCCCACATTTCTTCTTCTTTTCATGGCTGACATGTTTCCTCTGCTGCAGTTGGTCACCGGAGCATTGGGCCTTCGCGAGGCGCTGGCCCACTCTTCTACCACAATCTCCAGGGCCCTGGCGCGGGCCGACAAATATAAGAAGGAGAGCATGGTGCAAGCTGAAAACCTTGCTCGCCTACAACAGGAAACCTCAGCCCGCGAGGAGAATTGGGCCGGTCGCATGAGGGAGATGGAGAGCCGGGTCGAAGTCGAAAGCGGCCGAGCCTCTGCGGACGAGGCCAAGATGGAGCTGGCCTCGGAGAGATCGAGGGCCGCCGTGGCGCAGAATGAAGAGTTGACTCAGCGGCTCTAACACGCTGAGGAGGAAACTCGGATTGCGGTGGAGAGAGCAGCCATCGCAGAGAAGGCAGCGGCGGAGGCTGCAGAGAGAGCGGCCGCTGCGGAGAAGGCGGCGATGGAGGCGGGCTTGGAGAAAGCCGGGGCGGTGGCCTGTGCTGACGAGGCCAGTGCCCGTGCTACAGAGGCCGAGGGCAAGGCTTGGGAGGCTGAGGCCAGGGCGCAGTGGGCCGAGGCCGAGGCGGGGCAGGCCATCCCCAACTACAAGGCCTCGCCGGAGTTCAAGCAAGAAGTCGTCGAGGCCAGCCTCGACGCCTATGCTCAGGGCTTCGAAATGTGCAGAGTCAGAGTATCTGCGGCCCTCAAGATCGACATTGCTGAACTCGAAGACATCCGGCCTAGGGATTTTGACGAGGAGCCTGCGGAGAAAAAGGACGAAGGGAAGCCCAGCCCCGGCGAGTCTTAGGCTATTTTTTTTCTCTTACTTTATTGTATGTAATCGGCCTCAGGCCCAATTTTGTATCCTTCTTCAACAGTCAATGAAAGAAAACTTTTTTTCCCCAAACTTCTTTGTGTTTCGATCCATCTCGTCTTCCTTCTTCTTTTAAGATGTTCCACGACTCCGAACTTAGCCAATATCCAAATGCGTCTCTAGGATGTAGGCCGGCCATATAAATAGTCACTTAAATTGTTTCATGCTGTCGCAGGCCGTTCTTAAGAAGGCTTGCTTATGCATGAATCCCCGAAGGCCTGGAAAGATTTTCGGGCAGCTTGATGCCAAGCCTAATTTTGGAGGTGTCTGGATTGACCAGAGACGGTTGAGGTCGATTCTTCCATCGTGAGTGGTTTGTGTGCTGCTTGAGGGGTAGCTCGACCGGGTATAGAGCTGCTAGGGTCTTAAGCGACTCTGGGGCACCGCCGTGCCGGGGCCGAGCGGTGTCCGTTAGCTGCGATGCCAGCGAGCTCCTTTTGAACCGCTTCAGGGGTTTGTGTGCCTCCTGAAGGGTGACTTGACCGGGTACAGAGCTGCTAGGGTCTTAACCGACTCAGGGGCACCGCCGTGCCGGGGCCGAGTGGTGTCCCGTTAGCCAAGATGCCGGTGAGCTCCTTTTGAACCGCTTCAGGGGTTTGTGTGCCGCCTGAAGGGCGACTCGACCGGGTATGGAGCTGCTAGGGTCTTAACCAACTCGGGGGCACTGCCGTGCCGGGGCCGAGTGGTGTCCCATTAGCCGCGATACCAGTGAGCTCCTTTTGAACCGCTTCAGGGGTTTGTGTACTGCCTGAAGGGCGACTCGATCGGGTACAGAGCTGCTAGGGTCTTAACCGACTTGGGGGCACTGCCGTGTCAGGGCCGAGTGGTGTCCCGTTAGCCGCGATGCTGGCGAGCTCCTTTTGAACCGCTTCAGAGGTTTGTGTGCCACCTGAAGGGCAACTCGACCGGGTACGGAGCTGCTAGGGTCTTAACCGACTCGGGGGCACCGTCGTGCCGGAGCCGAGTGGTGTCACATTAGCCGCGATGCTGGCGAGCTCCTTTTGAACCGCTTCAGGGGTTTGTGTGCCGCCTGAAGGGCAACTCGACCGGGTACGGAGCTGCTAGGGTCTTAACCGACTCGGCGCACCACCGTGCCGGGCCGAGTGGTGTCCCATTATCCGCGATGCCGGTGAGCTCCTTTTGAACCGCTTCAGGGGTTTGTGTGCCGCCTGAAGGGCGACTCGATCGGGTCGACCAGGTACGGAGCTGCTAGGGTCTTAACTGACTTGGGGGCACTGCCGTGCGGGACCGAATGGTGTCCCGTTAGCCGCAATGCCGGCGAGCTCCTTTTGAACCGCTTTAGGGGTTTGTATGCTGCCTGAAGGGTGACTCGACCGGGTACAGAGCTTCTAGGGTCTTAACCAACTCGAGGGCACCACCGTGCCAAGGCCAGTGATGTCCTGTTAGCCGCAATTCTGGCAAGCTCCTTTTGAACCACTTCAGGGGTTTGTGTGCCGCCTGAAGGGTGACTCGACGGGTACGGAGTTGCTAGGGTCTTAACCGACTCGGAGCACCGCCGTGCGGGGCCGAGTGGTGTCCCATTAGCCGCGATGCCGGCGATCTCTTTTTGAACCACTTCAGGGGTTTGTGTGCCGCCTGAAGGGTGACTCGATCGGGTACGGAGCTGCTAGGGTCTTAACTGACTCGGGGGCACCGCCGTGCCGGGGCCGAGTGGTGTCCCGTTAGCCACGATGCCAACGAGCTCCTTTTGAGAGATTTGGTCCTCGAGGAGCAAGCCATAACGTCAGAAGGGACTTCCCTTTATTGCTCATGCCTTAGGGGAATACATTATTGATAATATTGATGAAGGTTATTCGCATTCCAGGGGCGTGGAACGGGTTATCCATCAAGCTGCTCTAATTTGTATGCCCCCCGGTGGAGTGCCTCGGCGACGCAATAAGGGCCTTCCTAGTTGGGGGATAGTTTGCCCCCCTTCGTAGGCTTTGAAACCTCAGCTTTTCTCAAAACCAAATCTTCGCTTGAGGGCTTTTTATCCAAAGAAAAGGTGAAGCGAGACGGGAGGAGCCCTCGCTTCAGCGCCAGTGTCGCTACCACGTCGTCGAGATGGTAGACCTCGAGGTGGTAGCTTTGAACTGGGACACGAAGTCCCACAGCGACTCTCCTTCCTTCTAACGTACGGAGAAGAGGCTGTCCGCAACCCTTGGAATTCGTCGGCAGGCGTCGAAATGCGCCAGAAAAGCCTTCTCCAACTCTCGAAAGGAGTCGATGCTATGAGGGGGCAAGCGCGAGTGCCACGCGCAGCGGCCTTCCGCAGAGTAGTGGGAAAGGCCTTGCAGAGAAGGGCGTCTAAAGCGCCTTGAACCTGCATCATTGCTTTATAACTCTCGAGATGGTCAAGAGGATCTGTCGTACCATCGTATGGGTCCACCTAGGGGAACCAAAACCTGGAGGGGACAGGCTCCTCTAATATCCGGCGGGTGTAGGGAGGATGGGTGTCGAACTCCTCCTTCGGCTGATGGTTGATTTTCTGGCGAGCTCGTCCAGCTGCCGGTTGTACTCTCCAGGCGTTCCTCCGCCTGTCGGTTGATCGTTGGGGCCCTCCGAGATGGCTCGGAGGAGGAAGAAGAAGATGAAGAAGACAAAGAGGGAGACGGAAGTTGGGGCTTCCGCCTTGGCTCCTCATGATGGTGCGGCCCCGAAGGGATTTTGCTGGGACCATGATCAGGAGACCGTGGCTGCTTGGAGGGCTCACGGCGGGATTTCCTCGGGAAGCTGGGCAATGACCGGCCTCCCGCCGACCGGCATCTCACCTTGGAGAACCTCCCCTCGCCGACTGCTGACTGGCAGGGGGAGCTGTTTGGTGCTGGGTAGCCACGGACTGTTGCTGTTGGAGACCGTGGACCATAGCAGTGAGAGTTTGGACTTGTTGGGAGAGGGTCACCAATTGCTCCGCCGTTTGGGCGACTGCATTTGGTGGAGGGCAGGTGACTGGAGGATTGGCAACAGGGGGGTTGGCCTCTTTGTTGCCTGACTGGCGGGGGAAGCCCCGCTGGACAGCTGATGGAAGCATCCTGAGCTCGCATCACCACCATGCTTCCAAAGAGGGAAGAGGGGGAGGGGAGTAAAGTTTGGCCCGATGTAGCACAGGGAAGCCCTGGGATAGTTGCTACGTTTTACACCCACGCACCCCCTACCTGGCATGCCAATCTGAAGTCCCAGGACCGGAGAGGATTCTCCGGTGGGACCCTCTGACGCCCAATCACTGGTCCTGCACGTCAGGAATGGATGGATTATCTAGGCTCTCCTTCACCAGGCTACCTGCAAAGAAGTCTCAGGACCGGAGAGGATTCTCCGATGGGACCCTCTGATGCCCAAGTTAGCAATTGGGGTCACAGCTGAAGAGGAGCTCGAATGAGCTCTTTTTAGATGAAAGGGTGCTCCATAGGAGAAGAGAGTTCTCTCTGGATTTCAAGATAGCGATTTTAGGGGACTATCGTGCATACCTATTTACTGAGTGGATTCACCTTTTTATAGGGGTTGACCCTGGCATGATCACGTGGGATTCCGTGAGGAGGGAATGTCCATGGAGTTCTTGGGAGTTGCGTGAATCTGTGCTGGTTGATGGGTCCTGTCTCATCGGAAAGGGAGAAAGCGGTGGTTGGTGAGCTACATCCCATCAGCCAGCGGGGCTGTTGGGTAGTTGGGTTCAGTCCCATAAGCAACGTGGCCAGCGGGTAGTTGGGTCTGGCGTTGTCAGGCGGCGCGGGTCAGAGATGTAGCGTCCCGAGCCACCAGAGCCGTGCTGGGGTAGGTTTGGAGGAAACTGGGAAGTCTTGACTCTCCCGGAGAGCCTAAGCTTATCTAGGCCGGCCAAGGGTGGCCGGGGCTGACCTAGCCAACTAGGACATGCCGGGTCGGGCCGAGAAGGGCTGACCAGGAAGGGTCAGGGCTGACTCGGTGGGCTTGGAGATGCCGAGGCCGAGAAGGGCCGACCTGGAAGGGTCGGGGCCGACTCGATGGGCTTGGAGACGCCGGGGCCGAGAAGGGCAACCTGGAAGGGTCAGGACCGACTCGGCGGGCTTGGAGACACCGAGGCCAGAAGGGCCGACCAGGAAGGGTCGGGACCACTCAGCGGGCTTGGAGACGCCGGGGCCGAGAAGGGCCGACCAGGAAGGGTCGGGGCTGATTCGGCGGGCTTGGAGATGCCGGGGCCGAGAAGGGCCGACCATGAAGGGTCGGGACCGACTCGGCGGGCTTGGAGATGCTGGGGCCGAGAAGGGCCGACCTGGAAGGGTCGGGGCTAACTCGGTGGGCTTGGAGACGCCGTGGCTGAGAAGGGCCACCGGGAAGGGTCGGGGCCGACTCGGCGGGCTTGGAGACGTCGGGGAGAAGGGCCGAGAAGGGTCGGGGCCGACTCGGTGGGCTTGGAAATGCCGGGGCCGAGAAGGGCCGACTGGAAGGGTCGGGGCCGACTCGGCGGGCTTGGAGACGCCGGGGCCGAGAAGGGCCGACCTGGAAGGGTCGGGGCCGACTCGGCGGGCTTGGAGACGCTGGGGCCGAGAAGGGCCGACCAGGAAGGGTCGGGGCCGACTCGGCGGGCTTGGAGATGCCGGGGCGCATCCATGCTTTCATTCTGCCAAATTACCCTTGGAGCTACATTAGCCACATCAATGCGCAACCACGGAGGTGATGGTGGGCTTTCGTTGGTGGTGGCGCTGGAGCTGGAGAGTATGGCAAGGCTCAAGACGATATTCTATGAGGAGTTGGAGGCAGTGGTAGGAGCTTATAATTATTAATGCATGTTATATATTGAACCTAAGATTCATAAAGTTTAAGAATCAAAATTATTATCATTAATAGTTGCAAGTTTAAGAGTCTAGCATTTAATATGTTTAAGAAATCAAAAGAGTCATATAACTCTTGAATCTAAGGGTTATAAAAGTCTTTTAAAGTTATGGAAGTCTAAGAGTCTAAGAGTTTTAGGAAACTAAGAGTAGGATTGCTTGTATTCATGAGGATAGATTGAAAGTCACCTTATGTATATGTAGATAGGACTTAATGTATTGAATCCAGTGTGAATGAAATGTTTTGAAAACTTATAATATAAGATGTGAGTGAAATGTTGTGTAAACTTATAATATAAGGGTTATTTTGAGCATTGTAATCTCCATATATATTAGAGCTTTCTATCAAGAGCAATCCAAATTACTATCAGTGTATGTGAATATTTTTATTACCCTTCTATACCGACAGTGGTATCAAAGCCTGGTTGATCCTAAAGTAAGAAACAAAAAGCCAGAGAGCCAGAGAGCCAGAGAGCTAGAGAATCAGAGAGCAGCTTTAGAGTCGAAAGAAGTTCGTGAAGAAGTTATTCATATCCTCCATCAAGGTGTTAAGTCTTCGGGTAAAAAAGAATCCATTGAAAAATGTGCAAGTCTAAGAAAAGTGATTTTGCAAAAGAAAAAGAAGACGAGCAATCTTCAGAGGTTAAAGATAACAAACCTCGTTAACAACATCAATTGCGCAAAATGAAGGATGAAAATGCTATAGTAATGGTTGTGTCATTCAAATTAATGCTTAAAGAAATACTTAAAATTTTGATTTTTTACCAGCAAGGACATTTGTGAAAAATCTGGACCAGATCACTCATCGATCTTTGTTGCAACAGTTGACTTTGAAGATACAAGTAGGAGACTGATCATGCAACTATTACAAAAAAGAAACTGAAAATGATTCAGCATTGTAAGCAATTAATTATTTGAAAGGTATTTATAACATTATTGTTAAGAATGTTTATTAATTTTTAAGAAATAGAAAAAGTCAAGATCTCTATGCAAGATTTGTATGAAATGTATAAAGATCTAAAGAATGGATATGAAGATGTAAACAAAGAGTTAAATGCTAGAGATGAAGACAGAGTGATCAAAGAATATGTAGGGACACATTCTCATATATTAAAAGGAAGAGCTTGTGCTACGTAGAATTTTCTTTCTGATTGCGGTCTAAGTTAGTAATTGAAGATATTTAAAAAATTACAAATTAAGGAGGAATAATATTGGAAGTAATTTATAATATTTATTAATGCATGTTATAGAACTTAAGAGTCTAGCATTTAATACGTTTAAGAAATCAAAGAGTCATGAAAATCTTAAATCTAAGAGTTATAGAAGTCTTAAAGTTGTGAGAGAAGAGTCTAAGAGTTTTAAGAAACTAAGAGTCATTGAAATTTAAAGGGTTGCTTGTATTCATGAGGGTAGATTGAAAGTCATCCTTATGTATCTATAAATAAGGCTTAAAATATTGAAAACTAAACGCCGACCTCTTTTAAAAAAAACAAGCGCCTTCCGTTTTCCCAAACGCAACGTTCGGCTTTTAAAATCCTTAAACGTCACCATTTTTTTAAAAAAAAACATCTACCATTTTAAAATAAATCTATAAATAGGTTTTCAAAGGATGAAAATTTTGGAAAAAAAAATAAAAAACTCTGCATTTTCTTGATTTTTTTTTCTTTGAAGATTGCTGCGTCCGTTAAGATCGTGCCGCCAACGGACGTCGATCCGGGTTATACCTTGGAGGATCATGCCGCCAACTGACGTAGGAGTTCTGGCTTCCAGGTTATACGGAAGAGAGTTATGGTCTGGCTTCCGGGTTATATCTTGGAGGAGAGTTGTGGTTCAAATTTCCTTCGCATGAGTAGGGACCAGTTCTCCTTTAGGGCAGTGGTTGAAACCGCCTCCCAGGCCTGACTCTTAACTTATTCTTATTTGAGATATTTTTTCAATGAATATAATCTGGACCTACTCAAAAAAAGTACTAATTTATACCCAAAAAAAGTACTAATTTATACCCAAAAAAAAACCTAAAGTATCTGGACCTACTCCACAACTCACCTACTCCACAACTCCGACCCCCATGACCATGTGAGTTGGAAGTTCCTTTCCAATAAGACTGCAATATGAAAGTGGCCGCATCCAGATTGCACAGCAAATTTTCCACTTCCATAAGTCAAGTATTTGTAGATCATGCATTTTTATAAAGCACTGATTGAATTTTGAGAAATAAATCATGTGTAAAAATATGGAAAATGATGATGCCCGATCACCAGTCTTGGACGTCGGGAGAAGAGAGCTGCATAATCCACAGTCCCACGCCTGATCGGATGGCCTGCAAAAAAAATTCTAAAACCGAAGGGGTGCTCCAGTGGGGACCCTCCAACGCTCAAGTCAACAACTGGGATCATAGCTGAGAGAGAGAGAGAGCTCAGACGAGCTCTGGGGAGAGAAATGAGTCCTCAGAGAGAGGGGAATCCCTTCCTGGGTATCAGGGTAGCAAGCGTATGAGTTTGTATACCTTGTTTCCGAGTGGACTTACCCCTTTTATAGGGGGTTGACACCTGCACAATCACGTGGAGTTCCATAAGAAAGGAATGTTCAAGGGGTTCGTGGGGGTTGCGTGAATTTGGGCTGGTTGGTGGGTCCTGTCCCATCGGAGAGGGAAAAATGGCGGTTGGTGAGCTACGTCCCATCAGTAAGTGGGGCTAACAGGTAGTTAGGTCCAGTCCCATCAGCGACATGGCCAGTGGGTAGTTGGGCCTGGGGATGCCAGGCGGCGCGGGTCAGAAGGATGGCGGCGTGAATAGCCAGGACCGTTCTGGAACCGACTTGGGAGAGCCTTGACCCTCCTGAGGGCACCGAGGCTGAGCAGGACCGACTCGGCCGACCTATAGATGCTGGGGCGGGGCCGTCAGGAAAGGTCGGGGCCGACTTGGCCGACTTGGAGATGCTGGGCCGAGCGGGGCCGACTTGGCCGACTTGACTTGGAGAAGGTCGGGGCCGACTTGGCCAACTTGGAGATGCCGGGGCCGAGCGGGGCTGACTAGGGAAGGTCGGGGCCGACATGGCCGACTTGGAGATACCAGGGCCGAGCGGGGCCGACCAGGGAAGGTCGGGGCAGACTTGGCCAACTTGGAGATGCCGGGGCCGAGTGGGGCCGACCAGGGAAGGTCGGGGCCGACTTGGAGATGCCGGGGCCGAGCGGGGCCGACCAGGGAAGGTCGGGACCAACTTGGAGAAGGTCGGGGCCGACTTGGCCGACTTGGAGATGCCGAGGCCGAGCGGGGCCGACCAGGGAAGGTCGGGGCTGACTTGGCCGACTTGAAGAAGGTCGGGGCCGACTTGGCCAACTTGGAGATGCTGGGGAGGGGCCCCTTAAGATTTTGATTTTGCCATAATTGCCCTCGTGGCTACATCAGCCACATCAGATGCCCCCCCGCCCCTGAGCGCGAAGGGCCACGCGCCCGCTGCCCTTTGAGTGAGAGGGGCGCAAAAATTCAAAAAATGATTGCTCTTTAGTGTGATTTTAATAGCTTGGTGAGCTGGCGCATCGTCCCGAGGTAGTTTCGCTTTGAAAATCTTTCTCAATCATGCGGTAGGTGGGAGCTGACGTTAGCGCCGGACGCCTCGAAGAGGAAGCCTATTGGGGGAATGGAAAAAGGTAAATGTCATTATCGCTTCTCCGTTTTCCATGCCCCGCGATTGGTCAGGGATCACGCTCCTCGGGGCAAATCGAGGCGGCACGTCTCGGGCGCAGGTGAGATTTCTGATGGACAGCTCGTGGTATAATAGAAGAGCGCCGCGTGGCGGGGCCTCGATTATCGTCATTCGGAAATGGGGGTATAAAAGCGCCCCAAGGGCTTGGGGAAAGCTTTTACATTGCCATCGCTTTCTTCCAGCTTTCCTTCTCCTGAATTCTTCTGCAACCTGAGCCCTTCTGTCTTCAAATTCCCTTTTACTTCCAGGTTAGTTTCATCCTTCATTTTCATCGATGGACCGCCGTGCCGTTAGGGAGGGCAAAAGGCCTGTAGCAGAGTCTTCCCATTCCGATAGTGAAGGCCAAACCTCCTTAGCCCGTCAGGTGCCTCGGCCGGTGGGCGGAATTACTATCTGCGGCTGACCATTATCGAACAAACCTCCATTTACCTCAACCTTCTCCATTAGGGCAGTTCTCGTGTCCTCCCGCCGCCCGGCTCCACCCTCAATGGTGAGCCTTGATCCCGCAGGTCCAGCGGGAGTGGCCTCAACCATGACCCCTGAGGATGTAGAGGCCATTAGGATTAAGTACCAAGTTCCCAGTTTCATTCATCTGTCCGCGCCGGGGCCTAAAGATAGAGTGACCTCCACCTACCCTGGTCGGGTCGCTCTGTATGAGGAATTTTTTCGGTGCGGGCTGCGCCTTCCTCTCCACCCCTTTTTCCTGAATCTTTTAGATAGGTATAGGCTAGTACCGGCGCAGTTGACTCCAAACTCGATTCGGATCATTTGCACCTTTGTCATTCTTTATTATTTTCAGGAGGCCCGGCCGGGGCTATCACTGTTCTGGGCTTTCTATAAGCTCCACCGCCAAGGTGAGGGGGCCTGGTGGGCTTTCACCACTAGGCCGGGTAGGGCCTTCCCCCTAGGTCTTCCATCCAAGATTAGGGGATGGAAACCCCGCTTCCTTTTTGCCCATGTCGAGGGGGTGAGGACCGATTGGATGGAGCCGGACACCAGCTCCAATGATAATGCCACGGTGGGGGAGAGAGATAAGGAACTCTTCACCCAATTGTCCAACTGCCAAATCCCTGGTTACAAGGAACTCCTGTCCGAGGAGAACCTGATAGAAGCCGAGTTGGCCCCGGCGGTTGGTGAGCACGACGTTCGATTCCTTCTGTCTCGACCGGAAGACTGCTATACGCTGTTGCTAACACTTCTCATTTTTGGATGCAGCGATGAAGTTTTTCGCCGATGCGTTTGAAGCCGCCTTGAAACAAAAGAGGTAGGTGACTGGGGAAGCATCAAGGCCGGCGAAGAAGGCTCGAAGAGGGGAGCGGGCCGGGCTGACTCAAGCCGCTGAAGTCCCCAAGGCTCCAACGCCCACGGAGGAGCCGGCCGAGGAAATGCCAGTTGGAGGAGTGGTCCCAGGGCTAGCCGAGATCGGAGTAGAAGAAGTAGAGATTCCGGTCACTACTGAAGAAGCCATGGTGATCGTGGATCTTGAAGAGGAAGCCCATGCCGCCGCTGACGTGCTCGAGATGGGGCAGGTTACAGTTGCTGTCAGCCCTCCGGCTGCCGCCGAGCCGGAGACAGAGAGTGCTCCCCCCACTGCCGGAGAGGGGGAGTTAGTCGCCAAAAGGTCCAGGGCTAGGACGGAGGCGACTAAGAACCAGAGGGATGAGCCGGGGAGCTCATCTCAATGATCAGCGCGTCGTCCGACTCGCCCTCGGGCTGAAGGGCCGCAGGAGAAGATGACGCGACCGGCGCCCATGTTCGGCTCGATGACAGACGCCGGACGGGCCGCCGGTCTCTTATCAAAGATTCGGACTGTCGAGTCTAAGGAGGAGACGCGAGGGATGAGCCACTCCGCGCTCCTAGATATGGTGATGGTTTCCGTTGTCCAGGTAATCCTTTGAGCTCTTTTCATTTTTGGACGTGTCTTCCGATGTCTCAGTCTTCTGCGGCTAACATACTCTTCTGCTGCAGATGGCCAACGGCGCAATAGCCCTTCGTGAGGCGATGTCTCACTCAGCGGACACGCTCATAAAGTCCATGGCGCGGGCCGACAAATACAAGGAGACCATGGTGCAGTCCCAGAGCCTTGCTCGACTTCATCTGGAGGCCAAGGCCCGGGAGGAGAACCTGGCGGCCGAATAAGGGAGGCAGAATGCCGGGCCGAAGCCGAGAGTGGCCGGGCATCCACAGCCAAGGCCAAATTGGAGCTGGTCTCGGATCGGCTGAAGGCCGCCACGGCGCAAAATGAGGAGCTGGTCCGCCAGCTTCAATGCGCCGAGGAGGAGGCCAGGGCAGCGCAAATGAGGCCCGGGCTGCTGCGGAGAGAGCAGCCGCTACGGAGAAAGCAGCGGTTGAGGCGGGCCACGAGAAGGCTGGGGCTGTGGCCTACGCAGACGAGGCCAACGCATGAGCCAAAGAAGCCGAGGGTCGAGCCAGGGAGGCCGGGGTGCAAGCCCAGGAGGCCAAGGCCAGGGCACAGCGAGCCGAGGCCAAGGCGGGGCAGGCCATCTGCAATTATAAGGCTTCACCGGAGTTCACGAAGGAAGTCCTTGAGGCCAGCCTCGATGCTAACATCAAGGCTTCGAGATGTGCAAGGTCAAAGTGTCCGCGACCCTCAAGATCAACAGCTCCAAGCTTGAGGAAATCCAGCCCGGGGAGTCCGACGAGGGGCCAGTGGAGGAGGAGGACGAGGAGAAGCCTGGCCCGGGTGAACCCTGAGGGCATGTTGTCTGTTTTTCTTTTTCCTTCATTCTTGTAACCGGCCTCGGGCAAATTTTGCACTTCATTTCCAATCAGGTAAAGGAATCCATGATTAACATGCTAGTTCATAAATATGAATTGTTCAAAATGGATGCATGTGAATCTATTTCTGATATGTTTACAAGATTTACTGACATTGTTAATAGTTTAAAAAGTCTTGGTAAATCTTATGATAACTCTGATCTTGTGAGAAAGGTGTTGCGTTCTTCACCTAGGACATGGGAAGCTAAAGTCACAGCAATACAAGAGGCAAAAGATCTGAGCACTCTACCCCTAGAAGAACTTTTGGGATCCTTGATGATTCATGAGCTTCAAGTCAAGCAACATGTTAATGAGGATGAGTCAAAGAAGAAAAGGACTATGGCTCTCAAAATTTCAGAATGTAAGGAAGAGTCTGATGAATCTGAAGATGATAGTGATGATGAGGACATGGCACTCGTCACAAGAAAATTCAAGAGATTCATGAAGAAGAAGAAATTTGAAAAGAAAAAGCCCTTTGTTCGAAAAGATGAGGACAAAGGAAAAGAAAAGGAAATAATCTATTTTGAATGTAAGAAACTGGGACATTTCAAATCTGAATATCCATAACTCAAGAAGGCCCCCACGAGATTCAAAAAGAAGGCAATGATGGCTACCTGGAGTTATTCGGAAAGCTAAAGTTCCGAAGAAGATGAAAAGAAAGAAATAGCCAATCTTTGCTTCATGACGGACAATGATGAGGTGAGTCCTAGTTTTCTAAATGATTTTATATTTAAAGAATTGCATAGTGCTTTTTATGAACTAATTGATGATTATGCAAATCTGAGCTCAAAAAATAAAGATTTGAAAATCAAATGCAAAATCTATCTTTAGAAAATGAAAAGCATATTGTAAAAAATGAATTTCTAAAGAAAGAAAATGAAAATTTGAAAAATGAAATTGATAGGCTTAAACCCATTGTTGACAAATTTACTTTAAGCTCTATCAAACTAAATATGATTTTGGATAATCAAAAGGTTGTTTTTGATAAAGCCGGATTAGGATATAATCCACATAAAAAGCAAAAATCCTTAAAAAATATCTTTGTACATGCTGAAAAATTATTAAATATTACTTGTTTTAAATGTGGAAACAAAGGACATAAATCTTATATGTGTAAAACTCCACATGATAAAAGAAAGATGATTTGGGTTCCTAAAGGAACAGTATTCATTGCTTCTAACCATGAAGGATCCAAGAAAGCTTGGGTACCTAAAATTAAGAGATGAATATTTTGCAGGAGTGTCTAGCAGCCATCGGATTGAAAAGAAAATGGTATCTTGATAGTGGTTTCTTAAGACATATGACGGGTGACAAAGATCAATTCATCACCTTGAGACGAAAAGATGTGGAGTAGTTACTTTTGGTGATAATGGTCAAGGCCATATCATGGGCATTGGTAAGATTCAAATTACTCCATCTACCTATGTTGATAATGTATTATATGTTAATGGATTAAAGCATAACTTGATTAGTATTAGCCAGCTGTGTGATAAATGTTTCAAAGTTTCTTTTGAAGCTTCTATTTGCACTGTCACTATCCTATTGATAGTAGCATTATTCTTGTTGAAAACCGTTATGGCAATGTATACTTAATTGATTTGAATAACCTATCCTCAAGTAATCATTGCTTAGTTGCTGATAATGCTAAGATGAATGAGATTGGATTGCCATGGCATCGTAGATTAGGTCATGCAAGCACACACTTAATTTCAAAATTGCTGAAAATGGATTTAGTTAAAGGTATTCCTAGCTTAGATTTTGAAAATAATCG
This sequence comes from Calamus simplicifolius, assembly GCA_900491605.1. Lineage (NCBI taxonomy): Eukaryota > Viridiplantae > Streptophyta > Magnoliopsida > Arecales > Arecaceae > Calamus > Calamus simplicifolius. The sequence continues at coordinate 1,104,077 of UESW01004037.1, forward strand.
AATCTGTGATGCATGTCAATTTGGAAAACAAACAAGAAGTTCTTTCAAATCTAAAATATTGTTTCAACTTCTAGGCCCCTGGAACTACTTCACATGGACCTTTTGGACCTACTAGAACCACAAGTCTAGGAGGAAAGAAATATGGTCTTGTGATAGTAGATGATTACTCTAGATTCACTTGGGTAATATTTTTAGCTCATAAAGATGAGACTTTCTCAATATTTCTGAAATTCTTCAAGAAAGTCACAAATGAGAAAAACACTACCATAGTGTCTCTAAGAAGTGATCATGGACTGAATTTGAAAATCACTTATTTAAAAATTTTTGTTTTGAAAATGGCATTAATCATAATTTTTCTGCACCTAGAACACCTCAGCAAAATGGAGTTGTAGAGAGAAAAATAGGACTCTAGAAGACATGGCCCGTACCATGCTATGTGAAAGCAAACTCCAAATACTTTTGGGCGGAAGCTATTAACACAGCATGTTACATCTTAAATAGAGCCATTAATAGACCTATCCTTAAGAAAACACCTTATGAATATGGCATGATAGAAAACCCAACTTAAATACTTTCATGCATTTGGATTGTAAATGTTTCATTCATAATAATGGTAAAATAATCTTAGGAAATTTGATGCTAAATCTGATGAAGGAATTTTCTTAGGATATTCAACAACTAGTAAAGCTTATAGAGTATTTAACAAGAAAGTTAGTTGTTGAAGAATCCATTCATGTAGTTTTGATGAATCTTTAGCATCAAGTTCTGAAAGATTGATGATGAGGAAGATACAAACATACTTGAAAAAGAATTGAAAAATTAGATGTATCTTCAGATCATGAACAAGAAGCTAAAGATGATGATTCACCTAAGGTGATGTTATATACTGCTCATAATGATAGATCTTCCTAGAGATTGGAGATATGCTCATGTCATCCAAGGAATTGATTATAGGTGATCCATCTCAAGGAATAAGAACTAGATCATCCATGAGAAATATTAGTAATCATCTTGCATTTGTATCTCAAATTGAACCTAAAACTATAGAAGAAGCTGAAAAAGATAATAATTGGATGTTAGCTATGCAAGAAGAATTAAATCAATTCACTAGAAATAATGTATGGACTTTAGTAGAAAGACCTAAAACCATTCTGTAATAGGATCAAAATGGGTTTTTAGAAATAAACTAGATGAAAATGGCATAGTAATTAGAAACAAAGCTAGATTAGTTGCAAAAGGATATAATCAAGAAGAAGGTATTGATTTTGATGAAACCTTTGCACCTGTAGCTAGATTAGAAGCCATTAGACTATTACTTGCATTTGCATGTCATATGAATTTAATTTATTTCAAATGGATGTTAAAAGTGCATTTTTAAATGGATTTATAAATGAGAAGTTTATGTAGAACAACCACCAGGTTTTGAAGATCATGAATTTTCAAATCACGTTTTTAAATTGCACAAAGCTTTATGGTTTGAAACAAGCACCTAGAGCTTGGTATGATAGATTAAGTAAATTTTTAATTGAAAATGATTTTACAAGAGGAAATGTTGATAAAACTTATTTTTGAAAAGAAAAGAGTAAAGATTTATTGTAGTACAAATATACGTTGATGACATTATTTTTGGTGCTACTAACAATCTTCTTTGTCAAGAATTTGCTAAGTTAATGCAGGGAGAATTCGAGATGAGCATGATGGGAGAACTCAACTTCTTCCTTGGACTCCAAATCAAACAAAGCAAAGAGGGAATCTTTATCAACCAAACAAAGTACACAAGAGAAATACTAAGAAGTTTGGTATGGAATCAATGAAACCCCTCGGAACACCAATGAGTCCTTCATGCAAGCTGGACAAAGATGAAGAAGGTAAGAAAGGTTGATCAAAAATATTATCGAGGTATAATCGGATCCCTACTTTACTTAACTGCAAGTAGACCAGATATATGTTTGCTATTTTTATGTGCTAGATTTCAATCTGAACCTAAAGAATCACATTTAATTGCTGTTAAAAGAATACTTAAGATATCTAAGTGGAACAAAAATGTAGGTTTTATGGTATTCTAGAGACTCAACATTAAATTAATTGCATATTCTGATTCTGATTATGCTGGATGTAAATTAGATAGAAAAAGCACAAGTGGTGCATGCCAATTTTTAGGAGTAACTTAATCTCATGGTTTAGCAAAAAGCAAAATTCAGTTGCATTATCAACTACTGAAGCTGAATATGTTGCAGCTGGAAGTTGCTGTGCTCAAATCCTATGGATTAAGCGACAACTTGAAGACTATGGTATCACACTTGATAAAACCTATAAGATGTGATAATACTAGTGCAATCAATCTAACTAAAAATCCAATTCAACATTCAAGAACAAACACATAGAATTAGATATCATTTATAAGAGAACATGTAGCTAATAATGAAATTTGTCTTGATTATGTTAACACTGAAGAACAATTAGCTGATATATTTACAAAACCCTTGAGTGAAGAGAGATTTTGTTATCTTAGAGGAGAATTAGGAGTTTGTGATCCTTTGAATGATTTTCTGAAACTCTTAAGGATAACTATCTAGATTCTAATTTCTTGAAAATCTTTTACACTTTATTAGGAAATTTATCTAGAAATTTGATTCATTGATTCCCCAATTATTAAGGAGAATTATCTAGATTTTGATTATAAATTTGATTAGTTTCAGATCCTTGAAATTCATTTTTATTAAAATATTGTGGAGTCGACACCTTAGTTTAGAGTTTTGTCTGCTCATTAGAGCCGACTCCGGCTTCTGCAGAGCCGACTCTAATTCGAGCGTTGACTGATTTTTGTTCGGAGCCGACACCCACTTTGCGGGAGTCGACTCTAAGTGAAAAATCGTCACTTTATTAGGGCAGAGTCGACACTTCAAACAACCCAATCCCCCTTCAATCCCTTTCAAATCCTTCTCCAAAGCATTCTAAACTTTTCCAAACTCTTCAAAATCCTTGATTCCAACCTCCATTGACTCAATGGCTCCCAAAAGGCGAGGTTCCATGTTTGGTACGGGTTCCCACCGGAGATGTTCCGTTCGAAGAACCGAGAGGTAATCTTCTTCCAGTTCTTCGTCTCCACTTCGTCTACTCCGAAGGCTTCTCCATCTTCCACCCGCGTAGACTTGTTGGCCGGAAAGGTTATCACTACAGGAAGAAAGGTAGATTTTGATTTATTTGAGTCGGAAGGTTTTTCTATATGGAGACAAATAAAAGAAATGGGTTGGGAGAAGATTTGTTCACTAGATGTTCCCACCTATCTTGCCCTCGTGAAGGAATTTACAATGATTTATGTAGAGGGGAAGAGGTCTTGTGAGTTTTGTGAGGAACCAAAGTGGTAATCACTATAGAGTCACTAGGGAATCTTCTAGAAATGCCCAATTGTTGGTTTTATGGATGTCAGCATGATGACAGAAGGTGGAGCCCTGTCAAGGATGCTTGGGAGAGAGTTTCTGAGTTTGAAGAGGTAATGGCAAATCAATTAACTTGAAACTCAGATTACTTCACAATATTTGTGGTAGAATTTGTTTCCTAAAATTGGAAGATTTGAGTATGTCTCGGAGCGAGACATTCTACTGATGGACTGTATCATACTGGAAGGCCAGTCAATTTAGCCATGATGATTGGTTATATGGCAGAGGCAGCTACAAAGAAAAGATCTACACTGCCATATGGTATGGTTCTCACACTGATATTTAGAAGCCAAGGTGTAAAGATATGGAGAATGAACTGCAAAGAAATCTCAAATATATTGACTACTACAGCATCTCCACTATTCATAGAATGGGCTTCAAGAAAGTTAATGGCCAGTGGCAAAGGAAAGGACAAGAAGCCAGAGTTGTGGAAGCAAGAGATGAGGATGTCCCTGGACCGTCTACTGCTAGACCATCAGTTGCGGAACCATCTGTTGCTGGATCGAGCACTTCATCACCCCCTCAGGTGGCATCGGGTTTGTTGGCTAAGTCTGCAGGCTTTTCAGAGAGGCAGCTTGATCAGCTCAGGGCCTTATTGACTGAGCATGATTCAGAGATGAGAGATGAGATGAGGCAGCTCTCTACTAAGCTTGATGTGATTGCATCTTCTTTGGACAGATCTGTGGATACCCTATCCACTGAGCTTCACAAGATTTTTGAAAGGCTGGAAGGGATCGCAGTTGGATCTAGAGCCTATCTTGATGCCACTGGACAACTAAGAAGGGATATAGACTTTGCTATTATACAGATTGAGGAGTGTCTTGAAGGCTTCAAGAAATCACAGAAAGATGAGATTATGGAGTTAATAGGTCATTTGAAGAGAATTGTTTATAAACACACTTGATTGACCTTCTACTTCCTATATTGATGCCTACCCAAGCCAACTCGAGTCAAATCCCATTTAGCCCTTAAGTTTCTGTCAAATAAAATTTAGCTTTTATATTATGTTGATAGCTTGTACTTAGGATATTTACTCTTTTGTATCTTAGTATATGATGTAATGTAATGTTTTGATGTAATGAAAAATGTTTGAATGATTGATACAATGATGGTTGCAATGAATGAAAGTATTAGGATATTTACTCTTTTCTTCAATTATTCTGAATCTGAATATCACTTTAAAATTCTTTTTTTTTTTTTACCTTTTTGTTGATAACAAAAAAGGGGAGAAAAGAAGTATTGTATATGCATAAGAGAAAGAATAAATGGTATCATGGAGAGAGAGAATGAGAATACATTCAATCTAAAAGAAATATGCATAGAGAAAGGGGGAGTTACATTATGCAGGGGGAGAGCGTAATTTTTTTATATACAGTTCATGTTGATCAATTTTGCTTATCTTGAAACCATAGTTTATTTCGTAAATTGAACAAATTTAAAGTCTTGATAAAGTTTACAATGCTTATGAATTCTAATGCATATACTCAAAGTTTTTGTCATCATCAAAAAAGGGAGATTGTTGACCCAATTATTAATTTTGATGATAAACAAAACTATTTGAGTATAACTCATGAAGTTACTAATGATTTTGATTAAGTGTTTCAGTTTATAACTTTTTTAAATGATCAAAATCTTGAGAAATCAAGTTCGGAACTCAATTCTAATGTCAAGGTAAGATTGCAGACATTAGATTTGACTCGAAAAACGGCACGACTAGAGTCGACACCTGGAACCTGTAGAGTCGACTCCAACAGAAAAACAGAAAGATGGTTTTTCGGGTCTCAAATTAGAGTCGACACCTGAGGAGTTAGAGTCGACTCCAGAAGAAAAATGTGTCGACCCCAGAAAAGTTAGAGCAGACTCCAAATCGGGCTGTTTGGGGATTTCAAGTTAGAGTCGACCCCAGAAAGTTAGAGCCGACTCCAGTTTGTCAGAAATGACTTTCAGATGTATCAGAACGTCTCTAAACCTACTTTTTACTTTAAATCTCAATGGCTACTACCTTATTTGTTCCTAACTTTTCTTCCGTTTTGATTCTAACGGATAGTTTTCATCTATTCTTAGTATTGGAAGGATCTATAAAAGGATGATGGATGTGACCGTTTAAGAAGAGAAAAAACAAGGAAAATAGAGTAGAAAAAGAGAAGAAAAATCAAAGGAAAGATCGTATTGATTCCCTGAAAGAAAAGAGAGAAATTCCTAGTCTTCACACTTTCATTTTGAGGAGATTTCTAAGTTTGAAGAAGCAAACGAGTAAGCCCTAGTTCCTGTTCTTCATCTGTTCTTCCGAGCTTCAAGAGCATACTTAAGGAAGATCTATTCAAAAGCAAGAAAGAGGAGAAGAATCAAGCCACAGAGATCTACAAATCAGGCTTTTATTTCTATCTCTTTGTTTGATTAGTTAACTTGTCTTATTTGCTCATTTAAGGAGCAGTTATTGTATCAAACATTCTTATTCTTCTTGTGAACTGAGTCAATCAGGTGATTGAATCAGTTGAGGCAGTTTGCCTGGTGCAAGCAGTTGCTTGTGTGTAAGGTTTTACGCTAGTGAACCTTGAAAACCAGCTGGGTTCGTTGTGCGCCCAGGAAATCAACAAGTTTGAGTTGTGATCTTGTGAAATAACTCTATTGTAATCAAGGTTGATTATAGTGTGGACCCAAGAGGTACTTGGGAGTGGACGTAGGTGTAGGTACATCGAACCACTATAAAATTTCTGTGTTTGTAGTGCTTGACTCTTTATCTCTTCCTCTTCATCTCCTCATCGCATATTCTATTTTAATTATTGCATATCTGTGATTTATTTTAAGTTTTGGGTATTTCTTCAAAAGTGTTTAAATTTTAAAAAGACCCAATTCACCCCCCCCCCCTCTTGGGTTGCTATCTGGGACAACACTTTCCTTTGGGAAGAATACTTTGTTGTGCGACTAACGATAAGACGAACTCCGTACCTGTTGGTGAGAGGGGACCTTTCTTCTGAGATGTTCCCTAACTCTGAGTGTTGCGTATGTTGATGATGCCGTGGCCGAATCGCTGTATTAGGTTGGCCGATGTTAAGATGCGCCTTCGATGTATAAGTCGGCCGCATAGGAGGTTACTGAGGGAGGTTCGTCTGTGCCCAAATCTTCTAAGGACTTTGAACGATCCGAGGGCAACTTAGCGCCGAGATCAACTTGAGGGCGCCGGGGGGCCGAGTAGGGCTTGACCGGGGAAGGTCTGAGCCAACTCAGAGACTGTGAGGGCTAAGCGGGGCCATTTAGAACCATCTCGGCGGTTTGTGTGTCGCCGAGGGGCGACTCGACTAGATACGGAACCTTTAGGATCTTAACCGACTCAGGGGCACCTCCGTGCCAGGGCCGAGTGGTGTCCCATAGGCCGCAATGCCGGCGAGCTCCTTTACAACCACCTCAGAGGTTTGTGTGCCGCCCGAGGGGCGACTCGACCGGGTATGGAGCCTTTAGGGTCTTAACCGACTCGGAGGCACCTACGTGTCGGGGCCGAGTGGTGTCCCGTAGGCCACGATGCCGGCGAGCACCTTTAGAACCACCTTGGGGGTTTGTGTGCTGCTTGAGGGGCGACTCGACTGGGTACGGAGCCTTTAGGGTCTTAACCGACTCGGGGCACCTCCGTGCCGGGGCCGAGTGGTATCCTGTAGGCCGCGATGCCGGCGAGCTCCTTTAGAACCACCTCGGGGTTTGTGTGCCGCCCGAGGGGCGACTCGATCGGGTACGGAGCCTTTAGGGTCTTAACCGACTCGGGGCACCTCCGCGCTGGGGCCGAGTGGTGTCCCGTAGGCTGCGATGCCAGAGAGCTCCTTTAGAACCACCTCGGGGTTTGTGTGCCGCCCGAGAGGCGACTCGACCGGGTATGGAGCCTTTAGGATCTTAACCGACTCTGGGGCACCTCCGTGCCGGGGCCGAGTGGTGTCCCATAGCCATGATGCCCGCGAGCTCCTTTAGAACCACCTCGGGGGTTTGTGTGCCGCCAGAGGAGCGACTCGATCAGGTACGGAGCCTTTAGGGTCTTAAGCGACTCGGGGGCACCTCCGTGCTGGGGCCGAGTGGTGTCCCGTAGGCCGCGATGCCGGCGAGCTCCTTTAGAACTACCTCGGGGGTTTATGTGCCCCCGAGGGGTGACTCGACCGGGTATGGAGCCTTTAGGGTCTTAGCCGACTCGGGGCACCTCCGTGCCGGGGCCGAGTGGTGTCCCATAGGCCGCAATGCCGACGAGCTCCTTTAGAACCACCTCGGGGGTTTGTGTGCCGCCCGAGGGGTGACTCGACCAGGTACGGAGCCTTTAGGGTCTTAGCTGACTCGAGGGCACCTTCGTGCCGGGGCCGAGTGGTGTCCCATAGATCGCAATGCCGGCGAGCTCTTTTTGCGAGATCTGGTCCTTGAATGCAAGGGAGAGCCGACTGTGGTGTTGGAAGGGACCCTTTTATTACTCGTACTCTGGGGGATACATCATTGATGATATTGGCGGAGATTATCCGCGTTCTAGGTACGCGGAATGGGTTGTCCGTTGAGCTCTTCTAGTCTGTATGCCCCCCGGTGGAGTATCTCGACGATACGATAAGGACCCTCCCAGTTGGGGGACAGTTTGCCCCCCTCCGTAGGCTTGGATATCTCAGCCTTTCTCAAAACTAGATCTCCGTGGCGAAAAACTTTGGGATGAACTCGGGCGTTGTAGTATTTGGCTGCCCGCTGATGAAGGTCGCCATACGTTGCCTCGCCCGGTCATGCGCTTCATCGATGAAGTCCAGATTAGCCCGTATCAACGTGGAATTGTCTTCCTAATTGAATGATCCAATGCGCGGACTGGGTAGTCCGATCTCAACAGGGATGACAGCTTCGGATCAAAAGACGAGACTGAAGGGAGTCTCGCCCGTCGAGGCTCTGGGGGTCGTGTGGTAAGCCCATATCACATTGGGGAGCTCCTCCACCCATCGACCCTTGGATCCATCTAGCCGAGTCCTGAGCCCTCTGAGAATGGTGCGGTTCAAGACCTCAGCCTCCCCATTGGTCTGGGGGTGGCCAACAGAGGTGAATCGATGGCGAATACCTAGCTCACGCAGAAAGCCTTGAATGCATCATTGTTGAACTGGCGACTGTTGTCCGTGACGAGAGTGTGAGGTAGGCCAAAGTGGCATATGATCGACTTCCAGAAGAAGGATGTCAGCTGAGGTGCCACTATCAACCAATATCCTCTTTACAGGGTGCTTGGCGATCATCATAGAGATGGCGATGCCTTCATTATTTACATTCTCAAAATTCACCGGTCCCCCCTGAGAACTACATTACCTGGCGCATCCTCCCCTCTTGGCTGCTTGGATGAGGAAGCCGCTCCCCAAGACACCATCCCGACCATCCGCTCTGTGGGGTGTTGTTGACAGTGGCCTGAGCAGGCGGGGGTCCCATGAGTGCCGGCAGCGGTTGGGGGCCTTTTGGACATATTTGCCGAGGTAGCCCCGCTGGATGAGCTCCTCAATGGCGCGCTTCAAGCTAAAGCAACTGTCGGTGTCGTGCCCGTAATCTCGATGAAATCGGCAATAATGGCTCTTATCGCGGGGAGGACCTTTCTTCATAGGAGGAGGGCGCTGGAGATAAGGTTCGCCCTTGATTTCCATCAGGATGTGAGATCGAGGGGCGAGAAGAGGCGTGAGCTTGCTCTTATCAGGGATAGGGCTTTGACGCCTATTGTTGGATTGGTGAGGCGGATCAGGCCACCGATGGCAAGGGGGTCCGCTCGACTCGAGGCGAGTAGGCTTGCGGCTGGAGCTCCTTGATGATTCCCGGCGGGTGAGGTCGGCCTCATCCGCATGGATGTACTTCTGAACTCAGAGGAGGAGGTCGGAGTAGGAACTCGGGGGCTTCTTGTCTAGAGAGAAGGTGAAGGGGATGGGAGGAGTCCCCGCTTCAGTGCCAGCATTGCCACCACGTCGTCGAGGTGGTAAACTTCGAGGGCGGCGGTCTTGAACTGAGACACGAAGTCCCGCAGCGATTCCCCCTCCTTTTGACGCACAGAGAAGAGCTATCTGCGACCCTTGGGATCCGTCGGCAAGCATCAAAATGTGCCAGAAAGGCCCTTTCAACTCTCAAAAAGAGTCGATGCTGTGGGGGGACAGCGCGAGTGCCAAGCACGAGTAGCCTTCCGTAGAGTAGCAGGGAAAGTCTTGCAGAGAACGGCGTCTGACGCACCTTGAACTTGCATCATGGCCTTGTAGCTCTCGAGGTGGTCGAGAGGATCCCTCGTACCATCATTCGGATCTATCTAGGGGAATCAGAATCTAGAGGGGATGTGCTCCTCCAGTATCCAGTGAGTATAAGGAGGACGGGTGTCATATTCCTCCTCCAATTGATTGTTGATCTTCTGGCGAGCTCATCTAGTCGCCGGTTGCACTCGTCTAGGCGCTCCTCCGCTTGGTGGCTGATCGTCGAGGCCCTCCGAGGCAGCTCGGAGGATGAAGAAGAGGAAGACAAAGAAGGAGAAGGACGCGGAAGGTGAGATTTCTGCTTTGGTTCCTCCTGGCGGTGCAGCTCTGGAGGAAACTTGATCGGGCCACAATCTGAAGATCGCGGCCGCTTTGGGGGCTCACGGCGAGGCTTCCTTGGATAAGCCCGGCGACGATCGGTCTCTCGCTGAGGAGAACCTCCCCTTGCAGACTGTTGACTAGCAGGGGAGCAGTCTGATGCTGGGTGGCCACGGACTGCTGCTGCTGAAGTCCGTGGACCATGGCAGTGAGGGTTCAGACTTGCTGAGTGAGAGTTGCCAGCTGTTCCACAGCCGGGGCAGCCACCTCCGGTTGAGGGGAAGTAACGGGAGGATCAGCGGTAGGAAGGTTGGTCTCCTGCTGCCTAGCTGAGGGAAGATGCCCCCCAGGGCGACTGACTGAGGCATCCTGAGCTCATGTCATCACCATTGTTGGGAGAGGGAGAGAAAAGAGAAGTATACCGTAGAGTTCGGGCCTTCTTCTGTGCCTCCTTCCTGGTGCGCCAATCTGATGACGCCCAATCACCGGTCTTAAATGTCGAGAGAAGAGAGCTGCTTAATCTGCGATCCCACGCTTGACCGAATGGCCTGCAAAAAAAATCACAAGATCAGAGGGGTGCTCCGGTGGGGACCCTCCGACACTCAAGTCAACAACCGGGGTCACTGCTGAGAGAGAGAGCTCAGACGAGCTCTGGGGAGAAAAATGAGTCCTCAGAGAGGAAGGAATCCCTTCATGGGTATCAGGGTAGCAAGCGTATGAGTTTGCGTACCTTGTTCCTGAGTGGAGTTACCCCTTTTATAGGGGGTTGACACCTGCACAACCACATGGAGTTTCGTAAGAAAGGAATGTCCACGGGATTTGTGGGGGTTGCCTGAATTTGGGCTGGTTGGTGGGTCCTGTCCCATCGGAGAGGGGAAAACGGCGGTTGGTGAGCTACATCCCATCAATCAGTGAGGCTAACAGGTAGTTAGGTCCAGTCCCATCAGCGGCATGGCCAGTGGATAGTTGGGCCTGGGGATGCCAGGCGGCGCGGGTCAGAAGGACGGTGGCGTGAACAGCCAGGACCGTTCTGGGGCAAACTTGGGACAGCCTTGATCCTCTTGAGGGCACCGAGGCCGAGCAGGACCGACTCGGCCGACCTGAAGATGCCGGAGTGGGGCCGGCCAGGGAAGGTCGGGGCCGACTTGGCCGACTTGGAGATGCCGGGGCCGAGCGGGGCCGGCCAGGGAAGGTCAGGGACAACTTGGCCGACTTGGAGATGCCGGGGCCGAGCGGGGCCGACCAGGGAAGGTCGGGGCCGACTTAGAGAAGGTCGGGGCCGATCGGCATTGATCCGATGGTTGCGATCGATCCCGGTCGACGATGACCGATCTCAGAACATTGCGATCAATCGGATTGGCAACGATCCGATGGTTGCGATTGATCCAAGCCATGATCGATCCCGGTCGGCGATGATCGATCTCGGACCGTTGCGATCGATCCGATCGGCGTTGATCCGACGGTTGCGATCGATCCAAGCCAAGATCGATCCCGGTCGGCCATGATCGATCTCGGACCGTTGCGATCTATCTGATCGGCGACGATCTGACGGTTGCGATCGATCCAAGCCATGATCCATCCCAGTAGGCGACGATCGATCTCGGACCGTTGCGATCTATCCGGTCGGCGATGATCCGACGGTTGCAATCGATCCAAGCCATGATCGATCCCGATCGGCGATGACCGATCTCGGACCGTTGCGATCGATTCCGATCGCGACGACCGATCTTGGACCGTTGCGATCGATCCGATCGGCGACGATCCGACGGTTGCGATCGATCCAAGCCATTATCGATCCCAGTCGGCGACGACTGATCTTGGACCGTTGCAATCGATCCGATCGGCATTGATTCGACGGTTGCGATCGATCCAAGCCAAGATCGATCCCAGTCGGCGATGACCGATCTCGGACCGTTGCGATCGATCGGATCGGCAACGATCCGACAGTTGCGATCGATCCAAGCCATGATCGATCCCGGTCGACGATGACCGATCTCGGACCGTTGCGATCGATCCGATCGCGTTGATCCGACGGTTGCGATCGATCCAAGCCATGATCGATCCGGTCGGCGACGACCGATCTTGGACCGTTGCGATCGATCCGATCGGCGATCCGACGGTTGCGATCGATCCAAGCCATGATCCATCCCGATAGGCGATGACCGATCTCGACCGTTGCGATCTATCCGATCGGCGATGATCCGACGGTTGCAATCGATCCAAGCCATGATCGATCCCGATCGGCGATGACCGATCTCAGACCGTTGCGATCGATCCGATCGGACGATCCGACGGTTGCGATCGATCCAAGCCATGATCGATCCCGGTCGGCGACGATCGATCTCGGACCATTGCGATCTATCCGATCGGCGACGATCCGACGGTTGTGATCGATCCAAGCCATGATCCATCCCGGTAGGTGACGACCGATCTTGGACCATTGCGATCTATCGATCGGCGATGATCTGACGGTTGCAATCGATCCAAGCCATGATCGATCCTGGTCGGCAACGACCAATCTCGGACCGTTGCGATCGATCCGATCGGCGACAATCCGACGGTTGCGATCGATCCAAGCCATGATCGATCCCGGTCGGCGATGACCGATCTCGGACCATTGCGATCGATCCGATCGCGTTGATCCGATGGTTGCGATCGATCCAAGCCAAGATCGATCCCGGTCAGCGATGACCGATCTCGGACCGTTGCGATCGATCCGATCGATGTTGATCCGACGGTTGCGATCGATCCAAGCCAAGATCGATCCCGGTCGCGATGTCCGATCTCGGACCCTTGCGATCGATCGGATCGGCAACGATCCGACGGTTGCGATCGATCCAAGCCATGATCGATCCAGGTCGGCGATGACCGATCTCGGACCGTTGCAATCGATCCGATCGGCATTGATCCGACGGTTGCGATCGATCGAAGCCATGATCCATCCTGGTAGGCGACGACCGATCTCGGACCATTGCGATCTATCCGATCGGCGATGATCCAACGGTTGCAATCGATCCAAGCCATGATCGATCCCGATCGGCGACGACCGATCTCAGACCGTTGAGATCGATCGATCGGCGATGATCCGACGGTTGCGATCGATCCAAGCCATGATCCATCCCGGTAGGCGACGATCGATCTCGGACCGTTGTGATATATCCGATCGGCAATGATCCGACGGTTGCAATCGATCCAAGCCATGATCGATCCCGGTCGGCGACGACCGATCTCGGATCGTTGCGATCGATCCGACCGGCGACGATCCGATGGTTGCGATCGATCCAAGCCATGATCATCTCGGTCGGCGACGACCGATCTTGGACCGTTGCGATCTATCCGATCGGCGACGATCAGACGGTTGCGATCGATCCAAGCCATGATCCATCCCGGTAGGCGACGACCGATCTCGGACCGTTGCAATCTATCCGATCGGCGATGATCCGATGGTTGCAATCGATCCAAGCCATGATCGATCCCGATCAGCGACGACCGATCTCAGACCGTTGCGATCGATCCGATCGGCGACGATCCAACAGTTGCGATCGATCCAAGCCATGGTCCATCCCGGTAGGCACGATCGATCTCGAACCGTTGCGATCTATCCGATCGGCGATGATCCAACGGTTGCAATCGATCCAAGCCATGATCGATCCCGATCGGCGACGACCGATCTCGGACCGTTGCGATCGATCTGATCGGCGACGATCCGACGGTTGCGATCGATCCAAGCCATGATCGATCTCGATCGGCGATGATCGATCTCGGCCCATTGCGATCGATCCGATCGACGACGATCCGACGGTTGCGATCGATCCAAGCCATGATCAATCTCGGTCGGCGACGACCAATCTCGGACCGTTGCGATCGATCTGATTGGCATTGATCTGACGGTTTCTATCGATCCAAGCCAAGATCGATCCCGGTCGGCGATGACCGATCTCCGACCGTTGTGATCGATCGGATCGGCAACGATCCGACGGTTGCGATCGA
>UESW01004037.1:1119292-1142123 GCA_900491605.1 Calamus simplicifolius
GATCGGCGATGATCCAACGGTTGCGATTAATCGAAGCCATGATCGATCCCGTTCGGCGACGACCAATCTCGGACCGTCATGATCGATCCGATCGGCGATGATCCGACAGTTGCGATCGATCGAAAGCCATGATCGATCCCGGTTGGCGATGACCGATCTTGGACCGTTGCGATCGATCCGATCGGCGATGATCCGATGGTTTCTATCGATCCAAGCCATGATCGATCCCGATCGGCGACGACCGATCTACGACCGTCGTGATTGATCCGATCGGCGACGAGCCGACGGTTGTGATCGATCGAAGCCATGATCGATCCCGATCGGCGATGGTTGATCTTGACAATCACGATCTATCCGATCGGCGATGATCCGACGGTTGCGATCGAACGAAGCCATGATCGATCTCGGTCGGCAACGACCGATCTCGGACCATCGCGATCGATCCGATCGGCGACGACCCGATGGTTTGCGATCGATCGAAACCATGATCAATCCTGGTCAGTGACGACCGATCTCGGACCGTTACAATCGATCCGATCGGCGACGATCCGATGGTTGCGATCGATCAAAGCCATGATCGATCCCGGTCGGCGATGACCGATCTCGGAGCGTCGCGATCGATCCGATCGGCGACGACCCGACGGTTGCGATCGATCGAAGCCATGATCGATCCGGTCGGCGACGACCGATCTAGGACCATCGCGATCGATTCTATCGGCGACATCCGAGTGTGATCGATCTAAGCCATGATCGATCTCGATCGGCGACGACCGATCTCGAAACATTGTGATCGATCCGATCGGCGACGATCCAACGATTGCGGTCGATCCAAGCCATGATCGATCCCGGTCGGCGGAAAATGATCTCGGACCGTCACGATCGGTCCGATCGGCGATGACCCGATGGTTGCGATCGATCGAAGCCATGATCAATCCTGGTCAGCAACGACCGATCTCGGACCGTTGCGATCGATCCGATCGACGACGATCCGATGGTTGCTTATCGATCCAAGCCATGATCGATCCCGATCGGCGACGACCGATCTGGACCGTCGCGATCGATCCAATCGGTGACGAGCCGACGGTTGTGATCGATCGAAGCCAAGATCGATCCCGGTCGGCGACGGCTGATCTCGACCATCATGATCGATCCGATCGGCGATGATCCGAGGGTTGCGATCGATCGAAGCCATGATCGATCTCGGTCAGCGACGACCCGATCTCGGACCATCGCGATTGATCCGATCGGCGACGATCCGATGGTTGCAATCGATCGAAGCCATGATCGATCCCGATCGGCATCGCCGATCTCGGACCGTCGCGACCGACGATCGGCGACAACCCGATGGTTGCGATCGATCGAAACATGATCGATCCCAGTCAGCGATGACCGATCTCGAACCATTGCAATCGATCCGATCGGCGACGATCCGATGGTTGGGATCGATCGAAGCCATGATCGATCCCGGTCGGCGACGACCGATCTGAGACCATCGCGATCGATCCGATCGGCGTCGATCCGATGGTTTGCTATCGATCAAGCCCTGATCGATCCTGGTCGGCGACGACCGATCTCGGACCGTCGCGATCGATCCGATCGGCGACGACCCGACGTTTGCGATCGATCAAAGCCATGATTGATCCAGGTCGGCGACGACCGATCTAGGACCATCGCGATCGATTCGATCGGCAACGATCCGACGATTGTGATCAATCTAAGCCATGATCGATCTCGGTCGGCGACGACCGATCTCGGAACGTTGTGATCGATCTGATCGGCGACGATCCAACGGTGTGGTCGATCCAGCCATGATCGATCCCGATCGGCGACAATCGATCTCGGACCGTCACAATCGGTCGACGGCATGACCCGACGGTTGCGATCGATCGAAGCCATGATAAATCCGGTCAGCAACGACCGATCTCGAACCGTTGCGATCGATCCGATCGGCTACCATCCGAAGGTTGCGATCGATCGAAGCCATGATCGATCCTGGTGGCGACGACCGATATCGGACCATTGCGATCGATCCGATCGGCGACGATCCGACGGTTGTGATCGATCCAAGCCATGATCGATCTCGTTCGGCAACGATCCGACGGTTTCGATCGATCGAAGCCATGATGGATCCCGGTCGGCAACGATCGATCTCGGACCATCGCGATCGATCCGATCGGCGACGACCTGACGATTACAATCGATCGAAGCCATGATCGATCCCGGTCGGCGATGAACGATCTCGGACCGTTGTGATCGATCGATCGATGACGATCCGACGGTTGCGATCGATCGAAGCCATGATCGATCCCGGTCAGCGACGATCGATCTCGGACCTTTGCGATCGATCCGATCGGCGACGATCCGACGGTTGCGATCGATCGAAGCCATAATCGGTCCCGGTCGGCGATGACCAATCTCGGACCATCGCGATCTATCCGATCGGTGATGATCCGATGGTTGCGATCGATCGAAGCCATGATCAATCTCAGTCGGCGTCGCGATCTCGGACCGTCGCGATCGATCCGATCGCGACGAACCGATGATTGCGATCGATCGAAGCCATGATCGATCCCGTTTCGGCGATGACCGATCTCGGACCGTCGCGATCGATCCGATCGGCGACGATCCGACGGTTGCGATCGATCAAGCTATGATTGATCCCGGTCTGCGACGAACGATCTCGGACCGTCGCGATCGATCCGATCGGCGATGATCCGACGGTTACGATCGATCGAAGCCATGATCGATCCCGATCAGTGATGACCGATATCGGACCATTGCGATCGATCCGATCGGCGATGATCCGACGGTTGTGATCGATCCAAGCCATGATCGATCTCGTTCGGCGATGATCTGACGGTTGCGATCGATCGAAGCCATGATGGATCCCGGTCAGCAACGACCGATCTCGGACCGTCGCGATCAATCCGATCGGCGACGACCCAACGGTTGCGATCGATCGAAGCCATGATCGATCCCGGTCGGCGACGACCGATCTCGGACCGTTGCAATCGATCGATCGGCGACGATCCGACGGTTTGTGATCGATCGAAGCCATGATCGATCCCGGTCGGCGAAACCGATCTTGGACCGTTGCGATCGATCCGATCAGTGACGATCTGACGGTTGTGATCGATCAAATCCATAATCGATCCCGATCGGTGACGACCGATCTCGGACCATCGCGATCGATCCGATCGGCGACGATCCGACGGTTGCGATCGATCGAAGCCATGATCGATCTCGGTCGGCGTCGCCGATCTCGGACCGTCGCGATCGATCCGATCGGCGATGACCCGATGATGCGATCGATCAAAGCCATGATCGATCTCGATCGGCGACGACCTGTTGGGGAGATTGTTGAGAATTTGTTACCCCAATCTTATTGATTTTGATGATTACCAAAAGCCATGAGTACATTAGAAGATGTAATGAGTTTATTTACATGAGCAATGAATTTATTTAGAACAATGAATGAGAATATTAAAGTATAACTTTAATCAATTTGAAAGTAACTTCAAGCTCCATGTTTAAGCTTTCAAAAGAAATTTTATACTTCATATTTAATCAATGAGTTTTTGGAACATTTCTTGAATTGATTCCTAATGTCAATTTTATTATATTCAAGTCAAAAAATGATTTAAAATAAATCTGGAACAAATTTAAAGTCAATCAGAAAATTCTATGATTTTGATACGTTCCGGAGCCGACTCTGAGTTTTAGAGTCGACTCCACTCAGAATACAGAAATGACTGTCTGTCTCGAGTCGACCCATGTGATTTCTCGAGTCGACCCCCAATTCTGTCGAGCCGACTCCATGACTGTGTGAGTCGACTCCGCTCAGACACCAGAGGTGTATTTTTCTGAGCATTCCGAGTCGACCCCTTGCCTTTCATGAGTCGACCCCCAACTATCAGGAGTCGACACTTTATTTTTGATGAGTCGACCCTCTAACTTTCTGAGATTCTATTTTTGGTATCACGACTTCGAGCCGACTCACGGAAAGCAGGAGTCGACTCCAACAATTCTGGGACGGATTTTTTGAATGCCAACTCAGCGTCACGGTAAGATTTTCCTTAACGGCTAGATTTCTTTGTTTCTAACGGCTATATTTTTGTAGAATATAAATAGAGAAGTTGTTTTCAAATCAAAAAGAAGAGATAGACATTCAAATCAAAAGAGAAAAATCTTTCAGAAAAAGAAGAAAAACAGAGCGTCACTTGAAAAATCCGTGATTCAAAATAGAGTGAAAGAAAAAAGTGTGAAATCAAAGGAAGCTCCTTCTGTGCTCAAGCTCAACAATCCAAGGAAACTTCAGAAGAAAATCCAAGAGCTATTCAAGAGCATCTCAAGAGATTTTCTACATTCGAAAGAAAAGCTCAAATCAACTCCAACGTACAGTCCGTGAAGAATCTGAGCTGAGGCCCGATTCTACACTTCAAAGGAGTTGAGGATAAGAAGAAAAGAAGAAAAGCTCAAAAGCCAACCAACTACAAATCAAGCTTTTCTAAACTTTGTTCTTATATTTGATTATCTGCTCATTAAGGAGCTTTGTAATTGAAAAAACACATTTCTTTGTATCTAGTTCAATCTGGGGGATTGAACTAGTGGAGGTAGTCTTACCTCGGTACAAGCTTGGTATAGCTTGTGTTAGGGTTTTTGTGCTGGTGAGCCCTTGAAAACCAGCTGGGTTCGTTGTAATCCCAGAAAACAACAAGTTTGAGTTGTGAGCTTGTAAAACAACTCGGATGTAATCAAGGAAGATTATAGTGTGGACCCAAGTGAATCTTGGAAGTGGACGTAGGTGTTGGATACACCGAACCACTATAAAATCTTTGTGTTTATCGTGTCTCATTTATCTCTTTCTCTATCTCTATCTTATTGATTGTATTTTGTTTTAGCTTCTGCATTCACTTCACTCACTAAGCTAACAATACTTAAAAAGGTTTAAATTTTAAAAGAACCCAATTCACCCCCCCCCCCCCCTCTTGGGTTGTCATCTGGGCCAACAATTGGTATCAGAGCTAGTGCTCATTAGATTTTGATCACACGATCAAGAGCTAAAGATCCAAATGGCAACACAAGTTGGATCATTTGCTGAAGGTCATTCTACGAATAGACCTCCACTTGTTAATGGTTCAAATTATTCTTATTGGAAAGCAAGAATGAGGATATTCATTCAAGCTTCTGATTATGAATATGGGGTGTTATAATTAATGACCTAGTACACCCACACATGTTATTGATGGCACTATTGTTCCTAAGCCCGAAAGGGACTGGAATGATAATGATAGGAAGATGGCACAGCTTAACGCTAAAGCCATGAATGTCTTATATTGCTCCTTAGATGCTAATGAATTAATAGAATCTCCATATGTAATTCCGCAAAGGAGATTTGGGATAGATTAGAGTTACCCATGAGGGTACCAACCAAGTAAAAGAATCTAAAATTAATTTCTTGTTCATAAATATGAATTGTTTAGCATGGAACAATCTGAAACCATTGCATGCATGTACAATAGATTTACAGATATGTAAATGGTTTAAAAAGTCTTGGTAAGACATATACTAACTCAGAACTTATTCGAAAAATTCTTAGGTCATTACCAAGATATGGAAGCAAAAATGATAGCAATCCAAGAAGCAAAGGACCTCAACACTTACCCTTAGAGGAGCTTCTAGGATCACTTATGACCCATGAGCTGACTATGAGGCAGCATGTAGAGGAGGACACAAAAAGAAGAAAGTGATTGCCCTCAAAGCTGCAAAAGAAGAAGAGCAGCAGCGATGATGATGATGATGATGAAGAGACTGCTCTCTTAGCTAAAAAGTTTAAAAGATTCATGAGGAGAAAGAAACCCTTCCACAAGAAGAAATTTGGAGCTAAGTGGGAAGGAGAAAAGGATAAGAACAAGGACAAGGACAAAGAAAAAGAGAAAGACCCCTTGACTTGCTATGAGTGTAATAAACCGGGGCACTTTAGGAATGAATGTCCTAAATTAAAGAAAGCCTACAAAAGAAAAAAAGGCTTATGTGGCGACTTGGAGTGATAGCGAGGAATCTTCTTCCGAAGAAGAGGAACAAAAGGAAGTCGCAAACGTATGTTTTATGGCGGACGACAACGATGAGGTAAGTTCCGATAACCCTTGCGATGAGTTTGCTTTTGATGAATTATTTGATGCTTTTAATGAACTTGTCGGGGATTTCAAGGTTTTGAAAAAGAAATACAAGATTTTGAAAAATGAAAATTTAACTTTCATTAAAGAAAAGGAAAATCTTAATAATGAAGTTAAGAAACTTAAATCTGAAAATGAATTTTAGTAAAAGAAAAAGAATTAATTTCAAATGAAAATGATAAACTAAGGAAAGAGGTTGAAAAACATAAGAACATAGTTGATAAGTTTACCTTAAGCTCAACTAAATTAGACATGTTATTAAATAGTCAAAAAGCAGTTTTTGACAAAGCCGGATTAGGGTATAACACTTTAAGAAAAAAAATCACTAAAAATATTTTTGTGCATGCTGGCCAAAGTAATTTTACATGTTTTAAATGTAATCAAAAAGGACATAAATCTTATGAATGTAAAATTCTAAAACCTAATAAAAATTTGAATATTAAAGGAAAGAAAATATGGGTTCCGAAAGGAACAATATTGTTGCTACTAACCATGAAGGACCCAAGAAAGCTTGGGTACCTAAACATAAAGTTTGATTTCATTGCAGGAATGTCTTGTGGCCAAGAGATCAAAGAGAAAGTGGTATCTTGATAGTGGCTGCTCAAGACATATGACGGGTGACAAAGAAGAATTCATCACCCTTGAAGAAAAGAAAGGATGAGTTGTTACATTTGGCGACAATGGCAAAGGCCAAATCTTGGGGTTTGGTAACATTCAAATAACTCCCTCCACATATATTGAAAATGTACTTTATGTTGATGGTTTAAAACATAACTTAATTAGTATAAGCCAATTATGTGACAAAGGTTTTAAAGTATCATTTGAATCTTCTATATGCACAGTAGCTAATACCATTGATAATAGCATTGTTTTTATTGGAAATAGAAATGGCAATGTATACTTGATTGACTTAGATAATTTGTCTACTAATAATCATTGCTTAGTTGCTAATAATGCTAATATGAATGAGATTGGTTGGTTGTGGCATCGAAGATTAGGTCACGCAAGCACACACCTGATTTCAAAACTAATTAGAATGGATTTAGTAAAAGGTCTACCTAAAATAGATTTTGAAAATAAAAAATATGTGATGCATGTCAGTTTGGAAAATAAACGAGAAGTTCTTTTAAATCTAAAAATGTTGTTTCAACTTCTAGGCCATTAGAGCTACTTCACATGGACCTCTTTGGACCAACTAGAACCACAAGTCTAGGAGGAAAGAAATATGGTCTTGTGATAGTAGATGATTACTCTAGATTCACTTGGGTAATGTTTTTAGCTCACAAAGATGAGACTTTCTCGATATTCCTGAAATTCTTCAAGAAAGTAACAAATGAGAAAAACACTACCATAGTGTCTCTAAGAAGTGATCATGGAACTGAATTTGAAAATCATTTATTGAAAGTTTTTGCAATGAAAATGATATAATCATAACTTTTTGCACCTAGGACCCCACAACAAAATGGAGTAGTTGAAAGAAAAATAGGACTCTAGAAGACATGGCCCGTACCATGCTATGTGAAAGTAAACTCCCGAAATACTTTTGGGCGAAAGCTATTAACACAGCATGTTACATCATAAATAGAGCTTGATCAGACCTATTTTAAAGAAAACACCTTATGAATTATGGCATGATAGAAAACCCAACATTAAATATTTTCATGCATTTGGTTGTAAATGTTTTGTTCACAATAATGGTAAAAATAATTTAGGCAAATTTGATGCTAAATCTGATGAAGAATATTCTTAGGATACTCTACAACTAGTAAAGCATATAGAGTATTTAACAAGAAAACTTTAGTTGTTGAAGAATCCATTCATGTAGTTTTTGATGAATCTTTAGCAACTCGTTCCGAAAAATTTGATGATGAAGAAGATACAAACTTAATTGAAAAAGATCTTGAAAAATTAAATATTGATGTATCTTCAGATCATGAGCAAACGCTAAAGATAATGATTCACCTAAGGATGATGATACTAACACTAATCATAATGATGTAGATCTACCTAGGGATTGGAGATATGCTTATAGTCACCCTAAGGAATTGATTATAGGTGATCCATCTCAAGGAATAAGAACTAGATCATCTATGAGAAATATTAGTAATCATCTTGCATTTGTTCACAAATTGAACCTAAAACTATTGAAGAAGCTGAAAAAGATAATAATTGGATGTTAGCAATGCAAGAAGAATTAAATCAATTCACTAGAAATAATGTATGGACTTTAGTAGAAAGACCTAAAAATCATTCTGTTATAGGATCAAAATGGATATTTAGAAATAAACTAGATGAAAATGGCATAGTAATTAGAAACAAAGCTAGATTAGTTGCAAAAGGATATAATCAAGAAGAAGGTATTGATTTTGATGAAACCTTTGCACCAGTAGCTAGATTAGAAGCCATTAGACTATTACTTGCATTTGCATGTCACATGAATTTTAACTTATTTCAAATGGATGTAAAAGTGTTTTCTAAATGGATTTATAAATGAAGAAGTATATGTAGAACAACCACCAGGTTTTGAAGATCATGAATTTTCAAATCACGTTTTTAAATTGCACAAAGCATTATATGGTTTGAAACAAGCACCTAGAGCTTGGTATGACAGATTAAGTAAATTCTTAATTGAAAATGATTTCATAAGAGGAAATGTTGATAAAATATTGTTTTTGAAAAGAAAAGGTAAAGATTTATTAGTAGTTCAAATATATGTTGATGATATCATTTTTGGTGCTACTAACAATCTTCTATGTCAAGAGTTTGCTAAGTTGATGCAGGGCGAATTTGAAATGAGCATGATGGGAGAACTTAATTTCTTCCTTGGACTCCAAATCAAACAAAAAGCAAAGAGGGAATCTTTATCAACCAAACAAAATATACAAGAAAAATTCTAAAGAAGTTTGGTATGGAATCAATCAAACCCCTCGGAACACCAATGAGTCCTTCATGCAAGCTGGACAAAGATGAAGAAGGTAAGAAGGTTGATCAAAAATATTATCGAGGTATAATCGGATCCCTACTTTACTTAACTGCAAGTAGACCAGACATAATGTTTGCTGTTTGCTTATGTGCTAGATTTCAGTCTGAACCTAAAGAATCACATTTAATTGCTGTTAAAAGAATACTAAGATACTTAAGTGGAACAAAAAATGTAGGTTTATGGTATTCTAGAGACTCAACATTGAACTTAATTGCATACACTGATTCTGATTATGCTGGATGTAAGTTAGATAGAAAAAGCACAAGTGGTGCATGCCAATTCTTAGGAAGTAACTTAATCTCATGGTTTAGTAAAAAGCAAAATTCAGTTGCATTATCAACTACTGAAGCTGAATATGTTGCAGCTGGAAGTTGCTGTGCTCAAATCCTATGGATTAAGCGACAACTTGAAGACTATGGTATCACACTTGATAAGACACCTATAAAATGTGATAACACAAGTGCAATTAATCTAACAAAAAATCCAATTCAACATTCTAGAACTAAACACATAGAAATTAGATATCATTTTATTAGAGAACATGTAACTAATGGAGAAATATGTCTTGATTATGTTAACTGAAGAACAATTAGCTGATATATTTACAAAACCCTTGAGTGAAGAAAGATTCTGTTATCTTAGAGGAGAGTTAGGGATTTGTGATCCATTAGAATGAATTTGAAACCTCTAAGGAAATTTTATCTAAAATTCTTTCAAATCCTTGATCTTTAAGGAAATCTTATCTAGAATTCATATCTAATTGATCTATTCAAATCCAATGATTATTTTATCAATTTTTATGATCAATTTCCGACACATTTCAGAAACTTTATGTTTTTTGCTCTGAAATGGTCTTGGAGCCGACTCGGTGAGTATCGGAGTCGACTCCATGTTTCTGCTGAAACTCAAGAGTCGACCCCTTCTCTGCGCGAGTCGACTCCACTTCGGGATAGTTTTCTGTGACTGTCCGGAGTCGACCCCTCTCTTTGCGGGAGCCGACTCAAAGTGGTCCCAGGTCGATTTATCTAGGGCAGAGTCGACTCGCCGCTCATTTCTATCATCTCAAATCCTTCAAATACTCTCCAAAATATTTCCTGACCTTCCAAATCCTCAAAAATCCCTGATTAACCCTTCCAATAGTTCAAATGGCCCCTAAAACCCATGGATCGAACCTTGGTGCGGCCGGAGTGAAAAGGAAGAGAGCGGTGAGGAAGACCGTGAGGCGTCCCGTTCGTAAACCTTCACCGAGCATGGATTCAACCTCATCTTCCTCGACTCCAAATGCTTCTCCCTCTACGACTCCATCACATGTAGATAGACTTGCCGATAGAGTGATAACTACCGGGAGGAAAGTCGATTTTGAATTGTTTGAGGCTAAAGGATTTCTTTTGGGGAGGCAGTTGATTGAGATGGGTTGGGAAAAGATTTGCTCTTTAGATTGTCCTACCTACCCAGCCCTAGTCAAGGAATTTTATAAAAATCTATCTAGAGGAGACAATGGACTTGTAAGCATTGTTAGAGGAAATAGATTATCGTGACTGTAGAGCTGCTTTCAAGATTGTTGGATCTACCTATGTCGGGTACATCTACTTTTTCTTCTGAAGATAGAAGCCCAGCTCTATCTAGATTGCTTAACAGGGAGATTGTCGGTTTTGAAGAAGTCTTTGCTAATCAGTTGTCCTTAGAATTGAGACTTCTCCACAATATTGTAGTAGAATCTTATTCCCCAAATTGGGAGATTCGACTATGTTTCAGAAAGAGATATATTTGTAATGGATGCAATTGTAACTGGTAAACCCATTAACCTTCCAAGAATGATATTATGGTATATTGTTGATTGTGGAGGCAAGAGAAAGTCCAGTTTATCCTACGGCATGATTCTTACTAAAATTTTCCAAAGCCAAGGGATTATCATATCAGATAGTGAGCCAATGAGGAACTTAAGGCACACCGATTATTACAGTTTGGCCACTATACATAGAATGGGTTTTGTTAAGAAGAATAGCAGATGGAAAAGGAAAGGTATGATGGAAGAAAGAGCTGTGGACACTGAGGCACCGGGACCGTCTATCAGACATTCTTCGCCTGTACCTCCGAGCTCTCCTATTCCTGCTCCTGTCCCTACCCCTGCACCGTTGGTTGATCAGACTTCATCTTCATCTGTTGGTTTCAGATCTCCAGTTAAGGCAACTTAAAGGTCTTCTTGATGATCAGTCAGATAAGTTGAAATCAGAGTTTGAAAACAAGTTTATAAATCTCAAAGAAACTCTTTACTCTTTGGATGATCGGATCACCAAGATAGAAACAACCCTTAGCAATTCATCTGAGTCTTTAAGTGGAGACCTAAAGAATATATTTGAAGAACTTAAAGACATCTGCGGAGATGGCGAAACATATGCAAAATGCAATGCTGAACTCCAAGATAAAATATTGACTGCTTGCACTTTTGTTGATGAGAGACTGAAGGACTATGTAAAGATACAAACAGATGGAATGAAAAATATCATAGATCATTTAACTAGGATTGTAAGGACTCACTTTTGATGTATTAGATACTTAGTCCTTGCAATGTAATGAAGTTCATATCATGTTTTACATTTTTGATACTTTGATGTAATGAAAAGTCTATTTTAAATACTCAATGTAATCTGAGTATGAATGTATCTCTCCTTTTATCAATGAATCTCAGATTTTGTTAAATCATATCTTGAATGAATGAATGATTATGTTTGATGCATCTCTACCTTTTTGTTGATAACAAAAAGGGGGAGAGTTTTATAGTTTTATAACTGTATATGCATGGGGGAGAAATTAATTAATCAAATGATATTAAAATGAATGAAATAAATGATTGAATGAATGGGATATTTAATTGAGTTTCATAGGGGGAGCTACCTCATTCAGGGGGAGCCTAAGCCTAACTATGAAAATAAAATAAATTCTCTAATTAATCATGCATAAACTCAATGTTTTTGTCATCATCAAAAAGGGGGAGATTGTTGAGAATTTGTTGCCCCAATCTTATTGATTTTGATGATTACCAAAAGCCATGAGTACATTAAAAGATGTAATGAGTTTTTTACATGAGCAATGAATTTATTTAGAACAAAATGAGAATGTTAAAGTATAACTTTAATCAATTTGAAAGTAACTTCAAGCTCCATGTTTAAGCTTTCAAAAAAAAAAATACTTCATATTTTAATCAATGAGTTTTTGGAACATTTCTTGAATTGATTCCTAATGTCAATTTTATTATATTCAAGTCAAAAATGATTTAAAATGAATCTGGAACGAATTTAAAGTCAATCAGAAAATTCTCTGATTTTTGATACGTTCCGGAGCCGACTCTTGAGTTTCAGAGTCGACTCCACTCAGAATACAGAAATGACTGTCTGTCTCGAGTCGACCCATGTGATTTCTCGAGTCGATCCCCGATTCTGTCGAGCCGACTCCATGACTGTGTGAGTCGACTCCGATCAGACACCAGAGGTGTGTTTTTCTGAGCATTTCACGAGTCGACCTCTTGCCTTTCATGAGTCGACCCCCGACTGTCAGGAGTCGACACTTTATTTTTGATGAGTCAACCCTCTAACTTTCTGAGTATTTCTATTTTTGGTATCACGACTTCGAGCCGACTCGCGGAAAGCAGGAGTCGACTCCAACAATTCTGGGCAAAATTTTTCTGAATGCCAACTCAGCGTCAACGGTAAGATTTTTCCTTAACGGTTAGATTTCTTTGTTTCTAACGGCTATATTTTTGCAGAATCTATAAATAGAGAAGCCATTTCAAATAAAAAAGAAGAGATAGACATTCAAATCAAAAGAGAAAAATCTTTCAGAAAAGAAGAAAATAGAGCGTCACTTGAAAAAATCTGTGATTCAAAATAGAGTGAAAGAAAAAGTGTGAAATCAAAGGAAGCTCCTTCTGTGCTCAAGCTCAACAATCCAAGGAAGCTTCAGAAGAAAATCCAAGAGCTATTCAAGAGCATCTCAAGAGATTTTCTACATTCGAAGAAAAGGTCAAATCAACTCTAACGTACAGTCCGTGAAGAATCCGAGCTGAGGCCCGATTCTACACTTCAAAGGAGTTGAGGATAAGAAGAAAAGAAGAAAAGCTCAAAAGCCAACCAACTACAAATCAGGCTTTTCTAAACTTTGTTTTATATTTGATTATCTGCTCATTAAGGAGCTTTGTAATTGAAAAACAACATTTCTTTTATTTGTGTCTAGTTCAATCTGGGGGATT
Organism: Calamus simplicifolius; assembly: GCA_900491605.1. Taxonomy (NCBI): domain Eukaryota; kingdom Viridiplantae; phylum Streptophyta; class Magnoliopsida; order Arecales; family Arecaceae; genus Calamus; species Calamus simplicifolius. Next base: position 1,132,698 of record UESW01004037.1, read on the forward strand.
GAACTAGTGGAGGTAGTCTTACCTCGGTACAAGCTTGGTATAGCTTGTGTTAGGGTTTTTGTGCTGGTGAGCCCTTGAAAACCAGCTGGGTTCGTTGTGATCCCGGAAAAATAACAAGTTTGAGTTGTGAGCTTGTAAAACAACTCGGCTGTAATCAAGAAAGATTATAGTGTGGACCCAAGTGAATCTTGGGAGTGGACGTAGGTGTTGGATACACCGAACCACTATAAAATCTTTGTGTTTGTCGTGTCTCATTTATCTCTTTCTCTATCTCTATCTTATTGATTGTATTTTGTTTTAGCTTCTGCATTCACTTTCACTCACTAAGCTAACAAATACTTAAAAAGGTTTAAATTTTTAAAAGAACCCAATTCATCCCCTCCCTCTTGGGTTGTCATCTGGGCCAACACGACCGATCTTGGACCGTCGCGATCGATCCGATCGGCGACGATCCGATGGTGGTGATCGATCGAAGTAATGATCGATCCTGGTCGGCGTCGCCAATCTCGGACCATCGCGATCGATCCGTTCGGCGACGACCCGATGGTTGCGATCGATCGAAGCCATGATCGATCCCGGTTGGCAACGACCGATCTCGAACCATCGCGATCGATCTGATCAGCGACGACCCAACGGTTGCGATCGATCGAAGCCATTATCGATCTCGGTCGGCGACGATCGATCTAGGACTGTCGCAATCGATCCGATCGGCGACGATCCGATGGTTTCGATCAATCGAAGCCATGATCGATCTCGGTCGGCGACGACCAATCTCGGACCGTTGCGATCGATCCGATCGGCGACGATCCGACGGTTGCTATCGATCCAAGCCATGATCGATCCCGGTCGGCGACGACTGATCTTGGACCGTTGCGAACGATCCGATCGGCGACGACCCGACAGTTGCGATCGATCGAAGCCATGATCGATCTCGGTCGTCGATGACCGATCTCGGGCCGTCGCGATCGATCTGATCAGCGATGACCCGACGGTTGCGATCGATCGAAGCCATGATCGATCCTGGTCGGCGACGACCGATCTCGGACCGTCACGATCGATCCGATTGGCGACGATCCGACGGTTGTGATCGATCGAAGCCATGATCGATCCTGGTCGGCGATGACCGATATCGGACCGTTGCAATCGATCCGATCAGCGACGATCCGACGGTTGTGATCTATCGAAGCCATGATCGATCTCGTTCGGCGACGATCCGACGGTTGCGATCGATCGAAGCCATGATGGATCCCGATCGGCGATGACCGATCTTGGACCATTGCGATCGATCCGACCGGCGACGATCCGATGGTTGCGATCGATCGAAGCAATGATCGATCTTGGTCGGTGACGACCGATCTCGGACCGTTGTGATCGATTCGATCGGCGATGATCCAACGGTTGCTATCGATTGAAGCCATGATCGATCCCGGTCGGCGACGACTGATCTCGGACCGTCGCGATCGATCCGATCGGCGATGACCCGACGGTTGCAATCGATCGAAGCCATGATCGATCCCGGTCGGCGACGACCAATCTCGGACCATCGTGATCGATCTGATCGGCGACAATCCGACGGTTGAAATCAATCGAAGCCATGATCGATCCAGATCGGTGACGACCGATCTTGGACCGTTGCGAATGATCCGATCGGCGACGATCCGACGGTGGCGATCTATCGAAGCCATGATCGATCTCGGTCGGCGACGACCGATCTCGGACCGTCGCGATCGATCCGATCGGCGATGATCCGACGGTTGCGATTAATCGAAGCCATGATCGATCCCGTTCGGCGATGACCGATCTCGGATCGTCGTGATCGATCTAATCGGCGATGATCCAACGGTTGCGATCGATCTAAGCTATGATCGATCCCGGTCAGTGACGACCGATCTCGGACCGTTGCGATCGATCCGATCAGCGACGATCCGACAGTTTGCTATCGATCCAAGCCATGATCGATCCTGATCGGCGACGACCGATCTCGGACCGTCGCGATCGATCTGATCAGCGATGAGCCGACGGTTGTGATTGATCGAAGCCATGATCGATCCCGGTCGGCGACTGCTGATCTCGACCATCACGATCGATCCGATCGGCGATGATCCGACGGTTGCGATCGATCGAAGCCATGATCGATCTCGGTCGGCGACGACCGATCTCGGACCATCGCGATCGATCCGATCGGCGGTGATCCGACGGTTGCGATCAATCGAAGCCATGATCGATCCTGATCAGCGTCGCCGATCTCGGACCGTCGCGACCGATCCGATCGGCGACGACCCCGATGGTTGCGATCAATCGAAACCATGATCGATCTCGGACCGTCGCGACCGATCCGATCGGTGTCGATCCGACGGTTGCTATCGATCCAAGCCTTGATCGATCCTGGTCGGCGACGACCGATCTCGAACCATTCCGATCGATCCGATCGGCGATGACCCGACGGTTGCGATCGATCGAAGCCATGATCGATCCCGGTCGGCGACGACCGATCTAGGACCGTCACGATCGATCCGATCGGCGACGATCCGACGGTTACGATCGATCAAAGCCATGATTGATCCCGGTCGGCGACGACCGATCTCGGACTGTCGCAATCGATCCGATCGGCGACGATCCGACGGTTGCAATCGATCGAAGCCATGATCGATCCCGGTTGGCGACAACCGATATCGTACCATTGTGATCGATCTGATCGGCGACGATCCGACGGTTGTGATCGATCCAAGCCATGATCGATCTCGTTCGGCGATGATCCGATGGTTGCGATCGATCGAAGCCATGATGGATCCCGGTCGGCAACGACCAATCTCGGACCGTCGCGATCGATCCAATCGGCGACGATCCAATGGTTGCGATTGATCGAAGCCATGATCGATCTCGGTCAGCGTCATCGATCTCGGACCGTCGCGATCGATCCGATCGGCGATGACCCGATGATTGCGATCGATCGAAGCTATGATCGATCCCGATCGGCGACGAACGATCTTGGACCGTCGCAATCGATCCGATCGGCGATGATCCGACGATTGCGATCGATCAAAGCTATGATTGATCCCGGTCGGCGACAACCGATCTTGGACCGTCGCGATCGATCCGATCAGCGACGATCCGACGGTTGCGATCGATCGAAGCCATGATCGATTCCGGTCGGCGACGACCGATATCGGACCATTGTGATCGATCCGATCGGCGATGGTCTGACGGTTGTGATCGATCCAAGCCATGATCGATCTCGTTCGGCGATGATCCGACGGTTGCAATCGATCGAAGCCATGATGGATCTCGGTCGGCAATGACTGATCTCGGGCCGTCACGATCGATCCAATCGGCGATGACCCGACGGTTGCGATCGATCGAAGCCATGATCGATCCCATTCGGCGATGACCGATCTCGGTCCGTTGCGATCGATCCGATCAGCGACGATCCGACGGTTGCGATCGATCGAAACCATGATCGATCCCGGTCGGCGACGATCGATCTTGGACCATTACGATCGATCCGATCGGCGACGATCCGACGGTTGTGATCGATCGAAGCCATAATCGATCTCGGTCGGCGACGACCGATCTCGGGCCATCACGATCGATCTAATCGGCGACAATCCGATGGTTGCGATCGATCGAAGCAATGTTCGATCTCGGTCGGCGTCACCGATCTCGGACCGTCGCGATCGATCCGATCGGCGATGACCCGATGATTGCGATTGATCGAAGCCATGATCAATCCCGATCGGCGACGACCGATCTCGGACCATCGCGATCGATCCGATCATCGACGATCCGATGGTGGCGATTGATCGAAGCAATGATCGATCCTGGTCGGCGTCACCGATCTTGGACCGTTGCGATCGATCCGTTCGGCGATGATCCGATGGTTGTGATCGATCAAAGCCATGATCGATCCTGGTCGGCAACGACCGATCTCGGACCGTCGCAATCGATTCAATCAGCAATGATCCGACGGTTGTGATCGATCGAAGCCATTATCGATCTCGGTCGGCGACGACCGATCTAGGACCGTCGCGATCAATCCGATCGGCGACGATCCGATGGTTACGATCGATCGAAGCCATGATCGATCTCGGTCGGCGACGACCGATCTCGGACGTTGCGATCGATCCGATCGGCGACGACCGATCTCAGACCGTTGCGATCGATCCGATCGGCGATGATCCGATGGTTGCGGTCGATCCAAGCCATGATCGATCCCGGTCGGCGACGTCCAATCTCGGACCGTCGCGATCGATCCAATCGGCGACGACCCGACGGTTGCAATCGATCGAAGCCATGATCGATCCCGGTCGGCGATGACCGATCTTGGGCCGTCGTGATCTATCCGGTCGGCGACGACCCGATGGTTGCGATCGATCGAAGCCATGATCGATCCCAGTCGGCGACGACCGATTTCGGACCATCGCGATCGATCCGATCGGTGACGATCCGACGGTTGCGATCGATCGAAGCCATGATCGATCTCAGTCGGCGTCGCCGATCTCGGACCGTCACGATCGATCCGATCGGCGATGACCCGATGATTGCGATCGATCGAAGCCATGATCGATCCCGGTCGGCGACGACCGATCTCGGACCATCGCGATCGATCCGATCGGCGACGATCCAACGGTTGCGATCGATCGAAGCCATGATCTATCCCGGTCGGCGATGACTGATATCGGACCGTTGCGATCGATCCGATCAGCGACGATCCGACGGTTGTGATCTATCCAAGCCATGATCGATCTCGTTCGGCGACGATCCGACGGTTGCGATCGATCGAAGCCATGATGGATCCGATCGGCGACGACCGATCTCGGAACGTTGCGATTGATCCGACCGGTGATGATCCGATAGGCGACGATCCGATAGTTGCGATCGATCGAAGCCATGATCGATCCCGGTCGGCGACGACCGATCTTGGGCCGTCGCGATCGATCCGATCGGCAACGACCTGACGGTTGCGATCGATCAAAGCCATGATTGATCCCGGTCGGCGACGACCGATCTCGGACCGTCACGATCGATCCGATCGGCGATGATCCGACGGTTGTGATCGATCGAAGCCATGATCGATCCTAGTTGGCGACAACCGATATCGTACCATTGCGATCTATCCGATCGGCGATGATCCGATGGTTGTGATCGATCCAAGCCATGATCGATCTCGTTTGGCGACGATCCGACGGTTGCGATCGATCGAAGCCATGATGGATCCCGGTCGGCAACGACCGATCTCGGACCATCGCGATCGATCCGATCGGTGAGGACCCAACGGTTGTGATCGATCGAAGCCATGATCGATCACGGTCGGCGACGACCGATCTCGGACCGTTGTGATCGATCCGATCGGCGACGATCCGACGGTTGCGATCGATCGAAGCCATGATCGATCCTGGTCGGCGATGACCAATCTCAGACCTTTGTGATCGATCCGATCGGCGACGATCCGATGGTTGCGATCGATCGAAGCCATAATCTATCCCGGTCGGCGACGACCGATCTCGGACCATTGCGATCGATCCAATTGGTGACGATCCGATGATTGCGATCGATCGAAGCTATGATCGATCCCGATCGGCGATGATCGATCTTGTACCGTCGTGATCGATCCGATCGGCGATGATCCGACGGTTGCGATCGATCAAAGCTATGATTGATCCCGGTCAGTGACAACCGATCTTGGACCGTCGCGATCGATCCGATCAGCGATGATCCGATGGTTGCGATCGATCGAAGCCATGATCGATCCTGGTCGGCGACGACCGATATCGGACCATTGCGATCGATCCGATCGGCGACAATCCGACGGTTGCAATCGATCGAAGCCATGATGGATCCCGGTCGGCAATGACCGGTCTCGGACCGTCGCGATCAATCTAATCGGCGATGACCCGACGGTTGCGATCGATCGAAGCCATGATCGATCCCGGTCGGCGATGACCGATCTCGGTCCGTTGCGATCGATCCGATCAGCGACGATCCGACAGTTGCGATCGATCGAAACCATAATCGATCCCGGTCGGCGACAACCGATCTTGGACCATTGCGATCGATCCGATCGGCGACGATCCGACGGTTGTGATCGATCGAAGCCATAATCGATCCCGGTCGGCAATGACCGATCTCGGGCCATCGCGATCGATCCGATCGGCGACAATCCGATGGTTGCGATCGATCGAAGCCATGATCGATCTCGGTCGGCGTCACCGATCTCGGACCGTCGCGATCGATCCGATCGGCGACGACCCGATGATTGCGATCGATCGAAGCCATGATCGATCCCAGTCGGCGATGACCGATCTTGGACCGTCGCGATCGATCCGATCGTCGACGATCCGATGGTGGTGATCGATCGAAGCAATGATCGATCCTGGTCGGCGTCGCCGATCTCGGACCGTCGCGATCGATCCGTTCGGCGATGACCCGATGGTTGCGATCGATCAAAGCCATGATCGATCCTGGTCGGCAACGACAGATCTCGGACCGTCGCAATCGATCCGATCAGCGATGACCCGATGGTTGCGATCGATCGAAGCCATTATCGATCTCGGTCGGCGACGACCGATATAGGACCGTCGTGATCAATCCGATCGGCGACGATCCGATGGTTACGATCGATCGAAGCCATGATCGATCTCGGTCGGCGATGACCGATCTCGGACCGTTGTGATCGATCCGATGGTTGCGGTCGATCCAAGCCATGATCGATCCCGCTCGGCGACGTCCAATCTTGGACCGTCGCGATCGATCCGATCGGCGACGACCCGATGGTTGCGATCGATCTAAGCCATGATCGATCCCGGTCGACGATGACCGATCTCGGGCCGTCGTGATCGATCCGGTCGGCGACGACCCGACGGTTGCGATTGATGGAAGCCATGATCGATCCCGATCGGCGATGACCAATCTCGGATCATCGCGATCGATCCGATCGGTGACGATCCGACGGTTGCGATCGATCGAAGCCATGATTGATCTCGGTCGGCATCACCGATCTCGGACCGTCACGATCGATCCGATCGGCGACGACCCGATGATTGCGATCGATCGAAGCCATGATCGATCCCGGTCGGCGACGACCGATCTTGGACCGTCGCGATCGATCCGATCGGCGACGATCCAACGGTTGCGATCGATCGAAGCCATGATCTATCCCGGTCGGCGATGACCAATACTGGACCGTTGCGATCGATCCGATCAGCGACGATCCGACGGTTGTGATCTATCCAAGCCATGATCGATCTCGTTCGGTGACGATCCGACGGTTGCGATCGATCGAAGCCATGATGGATCCCAGTCGGCGACGACCGATCTCGGAACGTTGCGATCGATCCGATCGGTGACGATCCGATGGTTGCGATCGATCGAAGCAATGATCGATCTCGATCGGTGATGACCGATCTCGGACCGTCATGATTGATTTGATCAGCGAGGATCCGATGGTTGCTATCTCGGACCGTCGTGATCGATCCGATCGGCGATGACCCGACGGTTGCAATCGATCGAAGCCATGATCGATCCCGGTCGGCGATGACCGATCTCGGACCGTCATGATCAATCTGATCGGCGACGATCCGACGGTTGAAATTGATTGAAGCCATGATCGATCCCAATCGGCGACGATCGATCTTGGACCGTTGCGATTGATCCGATCGGCGACGATCCGATGGTTGCGATCGATCGAAGCCATGATCGATCTCGGTCGGCGATTACCGATTTTGGACCGTCGCGATCGATCCGATCGGTGATGATCCGACAGTTGTGATTAATCGAAGCCATGATCAATCCCGTTCGGCGACGATCGATCTCAGACCGTCGTGATCGATCCGATCGGCGATGATCCGATGGTTGCGATCGATCGAAGCCATGATCGATCCTGGTCGGCGACGACCGATCTCGGATCCCGATCGACGATGACCGAGCTCAGAATGTCGCAATCGATCCGATCGGCGACGATCCGACGGTTGCGATCGATCGAAGCCATGATCGATTTCGGTCGGCGATGACCGATCTCGGACCGTCGCGATCGATCCAATCAGTGACGATCCGACGGTTGTGATCGATCTAAGCCATGATCGATCCCGGTCGGCGACGATCGATCTCGAACTGTCGCGATCGATCCAATCGGCGACGACCCGACGGTTGCGATCGATCGAAGCCATGATAGATCTCGGTCGACAACGACCGATCTCGAACCATCGCGATCGATCCGATAGGCGACGATCCTACAGTTGCGATCGATCGAAGCCATGATCGATCCCGGTCAGCGACGACCGATCTCGGGCCATCGCGATCGATCCGATCGGCGACGACTCGACGGTTGCGATCGATCAAAGCTATGATGATCCCGATCGGCGACGATCGATCTCGGACCATCGCGATCGTCCGATCGGCGATGATCCGACGGTTGCGATCGATCGAAGCCATGATCGATCCCGGTCGGCGACGAACGATATCGGATCATTGCGATCGATCCGATCGCCGATGATCCGACGGTTGTGATCGATCCAATCCATGATCGATCTCATTCGGCGACGATCCGACGGTTGCGATCGATCGAAGCCATGATGGATCCCGATTGGCAACGACTGATCTCGGACCGTCGCGATCGATTCGATCGGCGACGACCCGACGATTGCGATCGATCGAAGCCATGATCGATCCCGATCGGCGACGACCGATCTCGGACCATTGCGATCGATCCGATCGGCGACGATCCGACGGTTGCGATCGATCGAAGCCATGATCGATCCCGATCGGCGACGACCGATCTTGGACCATTGTGATCGATCCGATCGGCGACGATCCGACGGTTGTGATCGATCGAAGCCATAATCGATTCCGGTCGGCGACGACCGATCTCAGACCATCGCGATCGATCCGATCAGCGATGATCCGACGGTTGCGATCGATCGAAGCAATGATTGATCTTAGTCGGCGTCGCCAATCTCAGACCGTCGTGATCGATCCGATCGGTGACGACCCGATGATTGCGATCGATCGAAGCCATGATCAATCCCGGTCGACAACGACCGATCTCGAACCATCGCGATCGATCCAATCGGCGACGATCCGATGGTGGCGATCGATCGAAGCCATGATCGATCCCGGTCGGCGTCGCCGATCTCGGACCGTCGCGATCGATCTGTTCGGCGATGACCCGATAGTTACGATCGATCGAAGCCATGATCGATCCTGGTCGGCGACGACCGATCTCGGACCATCGCGATCGATCCGATCGGCGATGACCCGACGGTTGCGATCGATCGAAGCCATTATCGATCCCGGTCAGTAACGAACGATCTAGGACCGTCGCGATCGATCCGATCGGCGACTATCCGATGGTTGCGATCGATCGAAGCCATGATCGATCTTGGTCGGCGACGACCGATCTCGGACCATAGCGATCGATCCGATCGGCGACGA
>UESW01004037.1:1144189-1362633 GCA_900491605.1 Calamus simplicifolius
AGATTATAGTGTGGACCCAAGTGAATCTTGGGAGTGGACGTAGGTGCTGGTTGCGCCGAACCACTATAAAACCTTGTGTTTGCCGTGCTCATTTGTCTCTCACTCTATCTCTCTTATATTTCTGTTTGTGCATTGCTTCTAAGTTAAATTCTCTCACTTGCACATCTTGAGTAAATTTGTTTAAAACATTTCTAAAAGCCTTAAATTTTTAAGAAGCCAATTCACCCCCCCCTCTTGGGTTGCCATCTGGGCCATCAGTCTTCCTTCTGCGCTCCCTCGGCCGTGGGGTACTCTATGCATGCCTCCGGATGCGACTCCGCCGAATGCTCCTCGGTCCAAGTGCACTCGACCAAAAAATCGGCTAAGACCTGGGACTTCATGGAAGACCTTGGCCGAATGGACAAGTCAAACTCACCCAACCTGATGGCCCACTTGGCTAGCCGACCGGAGGTGTCAGGATGGGACAAGATAGTTTGGAGAGGTTGGTCCATGAGCACCACGATTGGATGAACTTGGAAGTAGGGTTGGAAGCGCTGAACGGAGACAACTAGGGTGAAGATGATCTTCTTAGTCTTGGAGTATCTTGTCTCAGCGTCATGAAGTACTTTGCTGGTGTAGTAGACTAGCTTCTGCGCTCGTCAGCATCCATGCGAACAAGCACGGAGTTGACGACCTCGGGGGAGGCCACAAGATACATAAAGAGCTCCTCCTCGCCCCTCGGCTTGGACAGTAGCGGAGGAGTGAATAAAAATTTCTTTAGCTCCTCGAAGGATTCCTAACATTCCTTCATCCACTCGAAGCTGTTGACCTTGCGCAACGCCTTGAAGAAAGGTAGACACCTTTCTATCGATTTGGACAAGAAACGGCTCAAAGCCGCCACCCTCCCCATCAGGCGCTACACGTCCTTTTTGTTAGCCGGGGGCCTCATATCCAAGATGGCTTGGATCTTGTCGGGGTTGGCTTTGATTCCTCGCTGTGTCACCATGAAGCTCAGAAACTTGCCTGCTGTAACCCCGAAGGCACACTTGCGGGGGTTCAGCCTCATCTGGTATCGGCGGAGATTGTCGAAGGTCTCCGCAAGGTCGGCAATATGGTCAGCAGCACGGATGCTCTTAGTCAGCATGTCGTCCACATACACCTCCATATTATGCCCGATCTAGTCCTTAAAGACCTTGTTCATTAACCTATGATAGGTGGCCCCTGCATTTTTCAATCCGAACGGCATCACCTTATAGCAATATATCCCCTTCTCGGTCACAAAGGAGGTCGCCTCTTCATCGGCGTCCATCCTGATCTGGTTATACCCTGAGAATGCGTCCATCAAGCTGAGGGTCTCGTGGCCGAATGTAGCATCTACCAACTGGTTGATCTGAGGTAGCAGGAAGCTATCCTTGGGGCACGCTTTGTTAAGGTTGGTGAAGTCTACGCACATCCTCCAACTCCCACTGGCCTTGCGGACCATCACGACATTTGTCAGCCAGTCGGGATAATGCACTTCGCGAATGTGACCGGCCGCCACCAACTTACGTACCTCCTCGTCTATAGCCTTCTGCCTGTCGGGGGAGAAGCTCCTCTTCTTCTGCCGGACGGATCGGCACTCCGGCTTGATATTGAGTTGGTAGGTAATCACCTCCTTCGGGATGCCTGGCATGTCGGACGCCGACCAGGCGAAGATGTCAGCATTGGCTCGCAAGAAAGCGAGGAGCTGGTTATGGGCCTCCTCCGGAAGCAGGGCCCCAACTTGGATTATCTGCATCGGGTCCTCCCCCAGGGGAAGGCTAGCAGGTGCTCGGCCCAGTTCCCCCTCCTCTCGAGTCCCGGGGGGTCCAGTGCTTCTGGTGCAGGTGCAGACATTGCTCCCTGTGGACTGGGGGCTGTGTGGTAGCAAAGCGGTGGTGGGTTCTGCTCCCCCGCATCTCTCGACCCCTTCGCTGGTAGAGAACCTTACCAGGAGCCTTTTGGTGGAGATAACAATGTCCAGAAGGTTAAGTCCAGGCCTTCCGAGTATGGCGTTGTAGGTAAGGGGCATCCGGACCACAAGGAAGCTCATAAATACTGTACTTTGATGCAGGGGCATTCCAGCCATGACAGGGAGAGTGATCTCTCCCTCGACCCTCACGGAGTCTCCAGTGAATCCCATCAAGGGCGTGGTGACAGGTCGGAGTAGGTCGGGAGACAGGTTCATACAAACAAAAGCATCGTAACTCAAAACGTCCACCGAGCTTCCACTGTCAACTAGAATTCTTTTTACAGGATGCTTAGCGATCATCATGGAGACGACAACGCTGTCATCATTTCTGTTGACCACCCCCTTTAGGTCCCTCCTGGAAAAGGGAATTACAAAATCTAACCCCTCCTCCCCCCTCGGCCTCTTAGATGGGCCGTCTGTCCCCCAGGAAATCATCGCCACCGTCTTCTTAGTTGGTGCATTATCGATCATTGGTGGCGGAGGTGATGATGGGCCCAGAGCACTTGGGTTGTTCCTCTGAACGAACTTTCCCAGGTGGCCACGCTGGATGAGGTCTTCTATTGCCTTCTTCAGTTGGCGACAGTTGTCGGTTTCGTGGCCATGGTCCTGATGGTAGCGGTAGTACAGGTTCTTGTTGTGGGGGGTCTTCGGGTTTAGTGAAGGAGGGCATGGCAGGTACGACTCGCCCTCAATCTCAAGCAAGATATGAGAGATGGAAGCAAGCAAAGGGGTAAACGGGCTATCTCTCGGCGCGGGAGCCTGAGGACGGTTGTCTGGTCGGCGGGGAGGCTTGGGCTTCCTGGGACGAACTTCTACAGGCTCAGGACGAGCCAGCTTCTTGAGGGCCCTTCTGTTAGCCTCGCACCGGGAGGAGTCAGTCTCGGCGCGAATGTATTTTTGGGCCCGGCTCAAGAGCTTGGCATAGGAGCCGGACGGCTTTTTGTTGAGGGAGTACGCAAAGCGGGAGGGACGGAGTCCTCGCTTCAATGCCAAGGTGGCCGCGGAGTCTTCGAGGTTGTAGACCTACAGGGTTGCCTCCTTGAACCGAGTGACAGTCCCGCAGGGACTCGCCACTCTTCTGCTGACAGAAAAGAGACTGTCTGTGGAGGATATTTTAGTAATTCAAAAGTATACTTAACTTCTGTCATTCTCTTGCCTATGGAGAACATTTTAGTGAAAGAAAACTGCAGCAAAGGTACGCAAAGTGGGTTTTATTGGCCAACTCTTTTTAAAGATGCACATGAATTTGGCCGTAATTGTCTCCAATGTCAACAAACAGGAAATATTTCTTGAAAAGACATGATGCCCCTAAACCCTATTTTGGTTGTAGAAATTTTTGATGTATGGGGTATTGATTTTATGGGCCCATTTCCTTCCTCTTTTGGATTCGAATACATTCTAGTGGCAGTTGATTATGTGTCAAAATGGATTGAAGCCATGGCAACTCGAACCAATGACCATAAAGTTGTAATCAAGTTTATTCAGCATAACATCCTTAGTCGTTTTGGATGCCCAAGGGCTATAATTAGTGATGGGGGTACACATTTCACGAATAGACACTTTGAAGATTAATGAACAAATATGGAATTACTCATAAGGTAGCTACACCTTATCATCCCCAAACTAGTGGCCAAGTTGAAATATCAAATAGAGAAATTAAACATATCCTTGAAAAACGGTGAGACCCGATAGAAAAATTGGTCAGAATGTTTGGATGAGGCATTATGGGCTTATCGTACTGCATTTAAAACTCCCATAGGAATGTCTCCTTACAGGCTTGTATTTGGAAAAGCCTGCCATTTACATGTAGAATTAGAACACCATGCATTTTGGGCCATTAAGCAATTTAATTATGATATGAAAAATGTAGGTGTCAATAGAAAACTTCAATTAAATGAGTTAGAAGAGCTACGAAATGATGCAATGAGAGCTCAAAAATTTATAAAGAACGAACCAAAGCATATCTTTACAAATTTATTAATAGAAAAATTTTGAACCAAATCAAAAAGTATGGCTTTACAATTCAAGATTGCATCTTTTCCCTGAAAACTTCGTTCACGATGGAATGGACCCTTTATAGTAACTCAAGTATTTCCCCATGGAGCTGTAGAGCTTAAAGACCCCAAGCAGGGAAATACATTCAAAGTAAATGGCCAACGTTTGAAACCATATATAGAAGAAATAAATGATGGAGAAGTTGTTGAATCAATTGATCTTGTGAACCCAACACTATCATAATGAGCAGCACAGTCTGGCTGAAGACTTTAAACTTAGCGCTCTTGGAGGCAACCCAGTTTATTAGTTATTTTAATATGTTCTTTTAGTATGACCAGAGAAGAGCAACAGAAGTAGATTAAAAGAAGATGGCAACAATGAAACCTCCAACCTTCAAATACTTTACCAGGTAGTATCTTTCCTTGAAATTAATTTTTCTTCCATTAAGGATAATGGAAATTAAGTTTGGGAGGGGGGAGAAACAAATGAATAAGTAAATCCTCGAGTAAAACTATAATCAGATGTGTATACCAAATTCTATCTTGATTTGAAGTTAATTAAGTAGTCTGATTAATGATCAATGGTTAGATTATTTTTGAGATATTGAGGAATAAATTATTAAGAAAACCTAATAAAAGGTAGGGTTTAGCCTAGAAAAATTTTTAGAATAATTTTAGACCCTCCTGACCACTGATCTTAATAGTACAATCTACTTAATAAGGGTATGGGTGAAAATGTCATTCAAAAAAAAATCTCTCATAAAGTTAATAAATTAGGTTCTTAACATCTTTCACTGAGTAACCGGGCCCCACCACCTAAGAAAGTGATGTTGTTCGCGTAAAAAGGTGAGAATGTAAAAGAACCTAAGTAGAGTCAGTCCTACCTAAAGCCTTTTTGACTCGAGTCAGTAAGTCTGAGGGGTGTTTTATACCTAATGCCCTAAAACCAATTGGTTTGGGAGCCATTGGCCTAAAGCTCGCTACAAGGGTTAATTAGAAAGCAAGGGGTTAGGACATTGCACTAACTTTACACATAAATAAATAAATAAGGGAACCAAATTACAAAAGACATTACACCCAACCCAAATTAAGTTAGAAGACTTAATCAGAGAAGTGAAAAGTTGGTGAAGGAAGACTTCTATAAATTCTTATGGACTACACTTTATCACTAATTGGGTAAACTTAATAATCTAATGAAGTACCTCCTTATGATCTAACCAGAAATTTTTAAGAAGAACTGTAAGATAACTATCAATTCTTGGACTAGCTTGGTACATATTTCTAAATTTTTTATTTACTCGAGGACGAGTAAGATTCAAGTTGGGGGGAGTGATAAACGTATAAATAATTATCACTAAACTTATTAATTAATAAATCAACTTACCTATTATTATTTAATATTTTAATATTTTATATAATATTTTAAGTAAAACCTTATCAATTTGAAGAGCTTGATTTTAGGAATTTAACGATGCAAACGGCACTCAAATTGGACTTAAGATGAGTCCGAAATTGATTTTACATTGATTTATCCGTTTCAGCACACATCTCAAAGCAAAAATGGTGCCGATTTCATCGTCTTCTCACGTGGACTGTCAGCCGATTCTTCTCCTCTTCCAATCCAATCTTTCCCTCTACCAATTAAGAAATAAATTGGATAGGAAAGTATCAAATTGGAAGTAGGAACTTTATATGGAAGGAATTTTAATCCCGTCCGCGATTTCTCTAAGATTTCTCCGCGCCCGATCATCTCTACATCCCAGCAATCAAGGAATATATATTTGAAGCAAAATTGGAAAGGAAACCATCTGCAATCTTGCCACGGTTCCTCTGAAATCCTTCCGCCTCTGTTCAGGTGCCGAATTGGAAGGAAATTGGGAGTAGAAGGAAAGCTCTCTCCGCACCGCATCGTCTCTGCATCTGATATGGAAACAAGATGCCTGGATTGCGTCTGGGCTGCGTCTGGGCTTCTACAAATAGCAGCAAGGAGGGGAGCTAGGAGCAGACATCGGTGGTTCGTGGAGGCTCTGTTTGAAGGAGGAGACGTCCGTGGAATCGGGAGCTCTGTTCGTGGTGGCTTGGAGGCTGCAGGAGCCGTTGAGGATCTATGGAAGCTCTGTCTCAAGAGCAATTGAGTAGCAGTGGAGGCTCCATTCGTTGTTCGTAAGGATCTGTTCGAGGCTTGGAGAAGACGTTCATGGAAGCTCTCTTTCCAGGAGCAGAAGACGTGGCATGAAGGCTTTGCATCCGTGGGCTCGGGAGGTGCATGCAGAGGAAGAACAGAGGATTCACCCTGTTCAGCTGTCTCCAATCCGGTTCAGTCCATCTTTGGTTTGGTGTAAGAAGAATTTATTGCTTTCTTGTTGCCTTCTTAATGTCATAACTCTTTAATTAATATGAAATAAAGTTTCTATTCATGTTAAATTGTTATTAAATTCTATTTAAGTGAAAATAAATTTAGACTGTTCTATTCTTAAAAGGGATGGGCCATGATGATAGACCATATCTTGATTATTTTACACTACTAATTATCTACTTAGTTATCTATTTAGTTAAATTCATAAATTTATTTCAAGATAATCGTTAAGTCCCTGTAGAATCGATCCCTTACTCTTACTATTCTATTAGTGAAATTAAGGTGTTTTAATCATTGTGCTACGACATGCATCAGATTTTGGCGCCGTTGCCGGGGACTTAAGTGTGTTATTTGAAAAAAAATTAAATAAATAAATAAAAATTAGATTAATTTTCTCTTAATTTTATTCTTAATTTTTGAATAGTTATTGTCTCTTTACTATTTTTTGTTTCCTTAATTGTTAGAATTGCATATGTTCTTTTTTAAAAAAAATTATAAAAATAAAAATAAAATATATAAACAAAATAATTATTTTATGTCTATGCTTAGATTGACTTAGGTAAATTTATTTTCTGCAAAACTTTAAAAAAACTTCCATTGACATCTCATAATTTATTAGGAAATTAGAAACCTAATTACAAAAATCTTTAAAAAAAGTAATTAGATTAATTTTGTTTGATAATTTAAGAGCTGGACATCTGATTGTTGCATAGTATTTTCATAATTAACTTTAAGGGCACAAACCCCTAATCAAGATAAGGTGGGATTTCATCACCCTTCCTTGGCCCACAAACCACATCCTTCATTCTGCATTAACCCAAACCTTTAACTCTAAAATTAAGTAGACGTCAGCCCCTAAGGAACTCGAGCTCAATAGGACAAGGCACCCAAAAGAGTTGGATTGGGTCGAGATTGACTGCTTAACTGGTGTCTAGAAAAGGAAAGGAAAGTGGTTACTTAATTGGTTTCGTTCGCTTACCTAGTAAGCAACGGGGGGACCCCCACTGACCTTAACCTTAACTAGCTAGTTGATCAGCTAATTTTTGACTTGGAGGGCTCCAAGGCGGTCTTTGAAGTTAGGAGCTGTCTAGATATAGGGTAAACCTAGAATAGAGAGTCTAATTTTTGTTAACTTGATTGCTAAAAATTATTAAACCCTAATTAAATTAGTCATTGCTCTTAGTTTTAGGAATCTTTTAGGATATTTTCTTTAGAATCTTCTTCTTTCTTTTCTATTATAACAAAAAATAATAATAATAAAACTAAATTATTGTTTGCTTTAGAGTCATTGGTAGGGTATATGCTTGGTCGCCGATCGTTGCAACCTAACCTTATACCCTTAGATCCTGAGATAAAAAGAACTATTAGAGCAAACAGACTCAAAATTATGGATCCTAATAACCAAAATAATCAACCACGATGGTTAAAAGAGTATTTCACTCCTTCAAGGTATACCTACTCTCCCTGCATTCAAGTGCCTCCAGTAGAGGCTGCCCAATACGAAATTAAGTCAAGTGTAATCCAAATGTTACCATCTTTCTATGGACTTACAAATGAGGATCCCTACAAACACTTAGATGAATTCTTGGAAATTTGCTCAACTGTCAAGATTCAAAATTTCTCTGATGATGCACTTAGGCTTAAATTATTCCCTTTTTTCCTAAAAGATAAAGCCAAGTATTGGTTAAATTCACTAGACACTGTTATAATTTAACTTGGGATCATCTTCAGAGAGAGTTTCTTAAGAAATATTTTCCTATAGGAAAAACAAATCAAATCAAGTTTTTTTGAGACAGATGGAGAGATGTTTCATGAGACATGGGAGAGATTTAAAGAACTGATTAGAAAATGTCCACATCATGCCATACCCAAATGGCAACTGGTTCAGTGCTTTTATGATGGTTTATCAGAAAAGCATCGGTAAATGGTTGATGCTTCATGTGGTGGGACATTTATGTTAAAAATGAACATGAAGCTTGGCAACTCTTTGAGACATTGAGTGAGAATTCATTACATCACATGTCAGTTGCTCGTCGAGACCCTCCCATAGGACCTAAAAGAGGTGAAATATATGAATTAGGTCATTCTACAGATGTCTATACTAAGGTAGATGAATTATCCCATAAACTTAACCGGATTCTACAAGTTGGAAACATCTCTTCCCCATCTACTCAATTACATGAGGTATGCATAATTTGTTCGAGTCCAACCCATTCTATAGGTGAATGTCCAGCTGCATACCAATTTCCTGAACTTGTTCAAGAGCAAGCCCACCAAGCCCAAACCCGATTGGCTCCTAGAATAGGAAATGATCCATTTGCAAATACTTACAATCCTGGTTGGCAAAATTATCCAAATTTTTCTTGGAAACCTCAACCTGTAACCAATTCATCATCGATCAGACATAATTATCAAGAAACCAATTTTAGAAGCATGCCATATTCACAATATCCAAACATCCCATAACCTCCACCGAATAATCATCCTACTTTTGAAGACAAAGTGTTACAAGCATTGAAAGGGCTAGAAATGAATACCCAAATCCTTCACTTCCACACACAATCTATTGCAAAACTAGAAACTCAGATAGGTCAATTAGCCACAGCATTCAGTAGAAGGGAGGAGGGTAAGTTACCTAGTCAGCCTATCGATAACCCAAAGGACAATTCATGGCTGAAGGTTCCAATAGTCCTGACAAATTTTCAGAACATGCTAAATCATTCATGACTCTAAGAAGTGGAAAAACATTGAACCCACCTGAACCAACCCAGAAATTAGAAGTGGCTAAACTAGAAAAGAGAAGAAATGAAGAAAAGGAATCCAATGATCAAGCAATCACACCTAAAGCCCATTCCCTAGTGCTTTAGAATCTCATTTGTCTTCAAATAAGAAGAATATAAAAATGAATGAGATGCTTGAGTTATTTAAGCAAGTCCAAATAAACTTACCTCTTCTCGATGCTATCAAGCAAGTTCGGCTTATGCCAAATTTTTGAAGGATTTATGCACACAAAAATAGAAAGCAAAGTCACAAATACCAAAAAAGATCATTTAACTGAGCAAGTCAGCTCAGTTGTTCAGCAAATAACCCCACCCAAACTAAAAGATCCTGGTATCCCGATTATATCATGTGTCATAGGAAACTTCACAATCAAGAAAGCATTATTAGATTTGGGTGCGAGTGTAAACCTTCTCCCAAGTTTAGTGAATGAGTTATTTGGATTTGAGAACTAAAACCCATGACAGTAACACTACAATTGGCAGATAGATCAGTCAAAGAACCTCGTGGAATATTGGAAGATGTATTAGTGAAGGTAGATGAATTCTATTTTCCTGTCGACTTCCTTGTGTTAGATATGAAATCTAGCGGTAATCCTAACTAAATTCCCATCATCTTTGGACACCTTTTCTAGCTACCGCTAATGTGTATAAATTGTAGAACAGGTGTGATGGATGTATCTTTTGGAAACAAGAAGATGAGATTAAATATTTTTAATGCTTCCCAAGGACCACTGTGTATGATTTAAATGAAGTAAACATGATAGAGGAAGTAGTAGATAAGAAATTCCAAAATTTGCTTGATTCGGATCCTTTACAAACATGTCTTACACATTTTGGAATAGATGACTTTGATGTTGATGAGTATACCAAAGAGATAAACATGTTATTAGAATCACCTAAGTTCGATACCATCCCTCTTGGACTATAAAATATGAACCACTTCCAACTAAACCAAGCCCTTTAATACCATCCTTGGAAGAACCACCCCAACTAGAATTGAAACCTCTTCCAGATGACTTAAAATATTCATTCCTTGGACCCAATGATACCCTTCCAGTAATCATTGCATCTACCTTAACCTCTGATCAAAAAGATAAATTGGTAGATGTACTTAAAAAACATAAAAAGCAATTGGATGGACAATAGCTGATCTTAAGGAAATTGACCATTCCATTTGCATGCACCACATTCATAGTGAAATTGAAGCCAAACCACATAGAGATATGCAAAGGAGGTTAAATCCAAACATGAGGGATGTTGTTAAAAAAGAAGTAGTAAAATGGCTTGATGCTGGTATCATTTATCCAATTTCAGATAGCCAATGGGTCAGTCCAATCCAAGTAGTACCTAAAAAATTGGTATTACCGTGATTAAAAATGAAAAGGGTGAATCAATTCCTACTCGCACATCAACTAGTTGGAGAGTGTGTATAGATTATCGAAAGTTGAATGCCGTGACTAGGAAAGACCACTTTCCTTTGCCTTTTATCGATCAAATTCTAGAACAGCTAGCGGGACAAAGTTTTTTTGTTTCTTAGATGGATATTCAGGATACAATCAAGTCCCAGTATTTCCTGTAGATCAAGAAACGACCACCTTCACTTGTCCCTTTGGAACATTTGCCTTTAGACGCATGCCGTTTGGTCTTTGTAATGCACTAGCCACTTTTCAACGATGTATGTTGGCCATATTTTCTGATATGATTGATAAATTTTTGGAATTATTTATGGATGATTTTTCAGTTTTTGGTGCATCATTTGATAGCTGCCTTGAGAACTTGACTAAGGTACTGAAACGATGTATGGAAATGAATTTAGTCCTAAGTTGGGAGAAGAGCCATTTTATGGTTCGTGAGGGAATTGTGCTCGAACACATTGTTTCAGAGCGAGGTATTGAGGTTGATAAAGCCAAGGTTGAATTGATCTCAAATCTACCACCCCCAACCTCAGTTAAACAAGTATGATCTTTCCTTGGTCATGCTGGTTTTTATAGATGCTTCATCAAAGATTTTAGTAAAATTTCTTGACCATTGTGTAATTTGTTGACCAAAGATAGTTCTTTTAATTTTGATGAAGATTGTCTAACAGCCTATAACATCCTTCGAACTACTTTGACCACTGCACCAATTCTTAAGCCCCAGATTGGATCATACCTTTCAAAATCATGTGTGATGCTTCTGATTATGCTGTAGGGGTAGTTCTAGGACAGAAACTCAATCGAGAACCTCATGTAATTTATTATGCTAGCAAAACTCTTTCAGATGCACAAATGAACTATACTACCACTGAAAAGAATTACTAGCAGTTGTGTTTATCCTAGAAAAGTTAGATCATATCTGTTAGGCTCTAAGGTTTTAGTTTATTCTGATCATGCAGCATTGAGGCATCTTTTATCAAAAAAGGATACAAAACCCAGACTGATTAGATGGATCCTTCTATTACAAGAATTTGACCTAGAAATCTTAGATAAGAAGGGTTCTGAAAATATGGTAGTAGATCATATTTCTAGAATCTTAGTAGAATACAATAAAGAAATAATTAGAGATAGGTTTCCTGATGAGCAATTGTTCTCAATTTTCCATAGCAGTCTTCCCTGGTTTGCCCACATTATGAATTATTTGGCAATAGGAAAAGTACCTTCCCATTGGACAAAACAAGAAAAAAGATAGATTTTTCTCACAAATCAAATATTACTTTTGGGAAGACCTGAATTATTTAAGTACTGTTCAGATCAGGTGATTAGGCGATGTGTCCCTGAGAGTGAATTCAAAAGTATACTTAACTCTATCATTCTCTTGCCTGTGGAGGATATTTTAGTGGAAAGAAAACTGCAGCAAAGGTACTGCAAAGTGGGTTTTATTGGCCAACTCTTTTTAAAGATGCATATGAATTTGGCCGTAATTGTCTCCAATGTCAACAAACAGGAAATATTTCTCGAAAAGACATGATGCCCCTAAACCCTATTTTGGTTGTAGAAATTTTTGATGTATGGGGTATTGATTTTATGGGCCCATTTCCTTCCTCTTTTGGATTCGAATACATTCTAGTGGCAGTTGATTATGTGTCAAAATGGATTAAAGCCATACAACTCGAACCAATGACCATAAAGTTGTAATCAAGTTTATTCAGCATAACATCCTTAGTTGTTTTGGATGCCCAAGGGCTATAATTAGTGATGGGGGTACACATTTCACGAATAGACACTTTGAAGGATTAATGAACAAATATGGAATTACTCATAAGGTAGCTACACCTTATCATCCCAAACTAGTGGCCAAGTTGAAATATCAAATAGAGAAATTAAACATTTCCTTGAGAAAATGGTGAGACCCGATAGGAAAGATTGGTCAGAACGTTTGGATGAGGCATTATGGGCTTATCGTACTGCATTTAAAACTCCCATAGGAATGTCTCCTTACAGGCTTGTATTTGAAAAAGCCTGCCATTTACATGTAGAATTAGAACATCGTGCATTTTGGGCCATTAAGCAATTTAATTATGATATGAAAAATGCAGGTGTCAATAGAAAACTCCAATTAAATGAGTTAGAAGAGCTACGAAATGATGCATATGAGAGCTCAAAATTTTATAAAGAACGAACCAAAGCATATCATGACAAATTTATTAATAGAAAAATTTTTGAACCAAATCAAAAAGTATGGCTTTACAATTCAAGATTACATGTTTTCCCTGAAAAACTTCATTCACGATGGAATGGACCCTTTATAGTAACTCAAGTATTTCCCCATGGAGCTGTAGAGCTTAAAGACCCCAAGCTTGGAAATACATTCAAAGTAAATGGCCAACGTTTGAAACCATATATAGAAGAAATAAATGATGGAGAAGTTGTTGAATCAATTGATCTTATGAACCCAACACTATCATAATGAGCAGCACAGTCTGGCTGAAGATTTTAAACTTAGCGCTCTTGGGAGGCAACCCGGTTTATTAGTTATTTTTACTTTCTATTCTTTTAGTATGTTCTTTTAGTATGACCAGAGAAGAGCAACAAAAGTAGATTGAAAGAAGATGGCAACAATGAAACCTCCAACCTTCAAATACTTTACCAGGTAGTATCTTTCCTTGAAATTAATTTTTCTTCCATTAGGGACAATGAAATTAAGTTGGGGGAGGAGAAAACAAAAGAATAAGTAAATCCTCGAGTAAAACTATAATCAGATATGTATACCAAATTCTGTCTCGATTTGAAGTTAATCAAGCAGTCTGATTAATGATCAATGGTTAGATTATTTTTGAGATACTGAGGAATAAATTATTAAGAAAACCTAATAAAAGGTAGGGTTTAGCCCAGAAAATTTTTTAGAATAATTTCAGACCCTCCTGACCACTGATCTTAATAGTACAATCTACTTAATAAGGGTATGGGTGAAAATGTCATTCAAAAAAAAAATCTCTCTTAAATTTAATAAATTAGGTTCTTAACATCTTTCACTGAGTAACCGGGCCCTGTCACCTAAGAAAGTGATGTTGTTCACGTAAAAAGGTGAGAATGTAAAAGAACCTAAGTAGAGTCAGTCCTATCTAAAGCCTTTTTGACTCGAGTCAGTAAGTCCGAGGAGTGTTTTACACCTAATGCCCTAAAACCAATTAGTTTGGGAGCCATTGGCCTAAAGCTTGCTACAGGGGTTAATTAGAAAGCAAGGGGTGAGGACATTGCACTGACTTTACACATAAATAAATAAATAAGGGAACCAAATTACAAAAGACATTACACCCAACCCAAATTAAGTTAGAAGACTTAATCAGAGAAGTAAAAAGTTGGTGAAGGAAGATTCTATAAATTCTTATGGACTACACTTTATCACTAATTGGGTAAATTTAATAATCCAATGAAGTAGCTCCCTTATGATCTAACTAGAAATTTTTAAGAAGAACTGTAAGATAACTATCAATTCTTGGACTAGCTTGGTACATATTTCTAAATTTCTTATTTACTCGAGGACGAGTAAGATTCAAGTTGGGGGAAGTGATAAACGTATAAATATTATTGCTAAACCTATTAATTAATAAATCAATGTACCTATTATTATTTAATATTTTAATATTTTATATAATATTTTAAGTAAAACCTTATCAATTTGAAAAGCTCGATTTTAGAAATTTAAAGATGCAAACGGCACTCAAATCGGAGTTAAGATGAGTCCGAAATTGATTTTACATTGATTTATCCATTTCAGCACACATCTCAAAGCAACAACGGTAGCCAATGCCGATTTCATCGTCTTCTCACGCGGACTGTCAGCCGATTCTTCTCCTCTTCCAATCCAATCTTTCCCTCTACCAATTAAGAAATAAATTGTATAGGAAAGTATCAAATTGGAAGTAGGAACTTCATATGGAAGGAATTTTAATCCCGTCCGCGATTTCTTAGGATTTCTTCGCTCCCGATCGTCTCTGCATCCCAGCAATTAAGGAATATATATTTGAAGCAAAATTGGAAAGGAAAACCATCTGCAATCTTACCACGGTTCCTCCGAAATCCTTCTGCCTCTATCCAGGTGCCGAATTGGAAGGAAATTAGGAGTAGAAGGAAAGCTCTCTCCGCACCACATCGTCTTTGCATCTGATATGGAAACAGGACACCTGGATTGCGTCTGGGCGTCTAGGCCGCGTCTGGGCTTCTACAAATAGCAGCAAGGAGGGGAGCTAGGAGCAGCCATCGGTGGTTCGTGGAGGCTCCGTTTGAAGGAGGAGACATCCGTGGAATCGGGGAGCTCTATTCGTGCCGTGGCTTGGAGGCTGCAGGAGCCGTTGAGGATCTATGGAAGCTCTGTCTCAGGAGCAATTGAGTAGCAGTGGAGGCTCCATTCGTTGTTCGTAAGGATCTGTTCGAGGCTTGGAGAAGACGTTCGTGGAAGCTCTCTTTCCAGGAGCAGAAGACGTGGCATGAAGGCTTTGCGTCCGTGGGCTCGGGAGGCGCATGCAGAGGAAGAACAGAGGATTCACCATGTTCAACCTGTCTCCAATCCGGTTCAGTCCATCTTTGGTTTGGTGTAGGAAGAATTTATTGCTTTCTTGATGCCTTCTTAATGTCACAACTCTTTAATTAATATGAAATAAAGTTTCTATTCATGTTAAATTATTATTAAATTATATTTAAGTGGAAATAAATTTAGACTGTTCTATAATTAAAAGGAATGGGCCGTGATCTACGGGTACCGTGTTTAGACCATATCTTAATTATTTTGCACTACTAATTATCTACTTAGTTATCTATTTAGTTAAATTCATAAATTTATTTCAAGATAATCGTTAAGTCCATGTGGAATCGATCCCTTACTCTCACTATTCTATTAGTGAAATTAAGGTGTTTTAATCGTTGCGCTACGACACGCATCATGAGAGGGCGACCGGAGCCTCTTGGAGGCCTCCCGATGATGAGGCCTGGGCGAAATACGGCGGTGGCGAGCTTCTCCAACGGGAGATCTCCCCCGAGAAGAATGTTGGCTGGGTTGGACTACTTCTGGAACTGACGGAAGTGGTCCCGACTGCTGCGCGGCTGCCGGCTACTACTGCAGGACTTGGACTGCCGCCACCAGAGACTGGACTTGCATGGTGAGGGCGGCAAGCCGGTCTTCTTGAAGCTGCTGCGGTGGTGCTGCGGGGACATCGACTAGGGGAGCGAAGGGGCCAACCACTGGCGGATCAGCCCCCTAATGTTGCCCCCCAGCATGACTGGTGGAGACCTCCTGCGCACGGGTCATCACCATTGCTTGAGAGCTCGAGGAAAGAGAAGTTGCCGCTGACAGGTTCGAAGCTTTTCTCTTTGTTCCCCTACCTGGCGCGCCAATCTGTTGACGCCAAGTCGCCTTCCTCCAACATCGGGGAATGGAGATCCTCCTCCGCGGTGAGCTCCTGCAAAAAAGTTTCCAGAAAACCGGTTGCTCCGGTGGGGACCCTCCGATGCTCAAGTCAGCGACTCAGAATAGACAAGAGTTAACTAGCAGAAACGAGCTAGAGAATTAGAGTTCAGGATCCTTCTCTCGTCATGAGTGTGGGCCTTTATACTTATTCGAAGGTCTCTTTTCTCCGTTTCTAGAAGGTTGCTGATTTCGAGGTGCCTTTGTCCGGTAACAGACGGAAGGCAAGGCTAACAGTGACGGGTCGAAACCGCCTGTCAGAGGTGTCCTGCCTCGCCTACCACCTGCCGAGTGCGGTGCTGCGGGTGTCAGGCGAATATGGTCACGTCTGGCGTGCGCTGTTATGGGGTATGGCCACGTGTTGTAGCAGGCGAGTGGTGGATCACGTAGCCACTGTAGGCGATTGGTGGGCCACGTGGGCGTGTTAGGTGGCTCGAGGCAGCGGGTTGTTGGTCTCGGGGGCCAGACTGGGACAGAGAGGCTCGAGGCCGAGGCCGAGGCAGACGCTTGAGGCCAAGGCCGAGGCAGAAGCTCGAGACTATGGGTTGCCGGTCTCGAGGGTCAGACCGGGACAGAAGCTTAGGCTGAGGCCGAGGCCGAGGCTCGAAGGCCGAGGCCGAGGCTCGACGCTCGAGGCCGAGGCCGAGGCTTGAGGCCAAGGTTGAGGCTAACGCTCGAGGCCGAGGGGGCCGAGGCCATCCCACGAGATCGAGATAGAGCTCCGTCAGTTGTCTTCATCATTTACTCTACGATGTTGGATCAGCCACATCACATAGAATTACTAATCAACATAAACGTCTTTATATATATAGAATCAAAGAGAAACAATAGGCATCACCCAACAGCAAGGAGTCTGGAATGTGGGAGGTGCACTTCATCTTAGTCCATGGGATGTGCCATGGCGCTTGGTGCTGGTACCAGCTCGCTACCTTGCTTCAGTCGGCTGGGCACCGAGTCACGGCGATCGATCTGGCTGCCAGCGGGATAAACCCCAAGCGTCTCGATGAGCTCCGGCGATTCGCCGACTACTCCGAGCCACTGATGGAGGTGATGGCTTCGATCCCTCCCGACGAGAAGGTGGTCCTCGTCGGCCACAGCCTCGGTGGATTCAACCTCGCTCTTGCCATGGAAAAATTCCCCCAGAAGATTGCAGTCGCCGTCTTTGCCTCTGCTTGGATGCCAAGCATCTCCACTCCCGTGTCTGTCTTCCTTCAGGAGGTATCACAAGAGACCCAATGAAATTTCTGTTTTTCTGTTCAGAAAAAAAAAAAAGAAAGACAAAAATCTGAATTGGATTCAGGAGAAGGCTGTGACCAAATTATTTGGACAAATTAACAAGCAATAGAATAGATTAGTTCTGAAAGAATATTAGAATTAGAATCTCTAACTAGCTTTTGATTTGATGAAACTAGTCTGGAAACCAATTTACTTCGTTTCTTTTCGGCCCAAGTACATGTCAACCACCATGTATCAGCTCAGCCCACCAGAGGTACCTTCTTTTTCTCTTTTTATCATAAATCTCTTTTAAATCTGTCGCAATCTAGGACAAAAAGACCAGCCAAAAGTGTTTATTTCAGATCTTTAACCCTATACAAATATTCATATTCTTCCTTTCCAATGTGAGTTTTCTTATACTTTTGTCCAAACTACAATTTTATCATACTAAAACTTCGTATCTAAATTCTTCAAATTTTATTATATTCAATCAGAAACATCCAAAATTTATTTATAATATTTTCTTATCCACATTAGCCATGTGCTAGATTTGTTTTAATACTATTTGAAACAATCTAAGATTCTATCCAAAAACCTAGTTAAGATATTATTTGAACCCTTTGGTCCTATAAAAGTACCTAAAAATATCAAGAATTTTTGTGATACATAACTGATATAGGACTAAACATTCTTAAATACAAGCTTTACCATCTTCGTCAAACTAAAAGTCAATGTTTAAATCTACATTCAAATTTAATTAAATTCAATCATAAATATAAGGACATATTGTAGTGCTCTTTGATCCACATGGATGATGTGCTAGGTTTTGATGCATTTGTAACAATGAAGTATTTTATTTAAAAATACTAATAAAAAAGATATTATTTATGCTTTTTGATTGTATATAAGTATCTAAAATTTTTTCAATGCATAACATATGCGGGATTAAACATTCTTCGACATGGGTCTTTACAAAATTAGTTATTTGTAGTTCTATATTATTTGAGCCTTTTAATTCTGCATAAGTATGCAAAAATTTTTTAATACATAATAGATGTGAGATTAAACGTTGTTCAACATCGATCTTCATAAAATTAGTTATTTGTGATTTTATATTATTTAAGTTTTTTTGATTTTGTATAATTACTTAAATTTTGTTTCAGTATATAATAAGCGTAGGATTAAACGATCTCTGATATGGGTCCTTATTTATTAAATAGAGTAAGTTTACGTTTGAAATCCTTATCTGGATTCAGATTGGTAACTTTTATTATCAATTCGCATTAGATCTAACCTATTTATGACCTGATCTAACCTAATTAGCATCTGCACAAGAAAAAAGTAGTTATAGGAAAAAATAGTGTGAATTAGAATAAAGATATTTTGCAGAACATCAAAAGGATACACAAACAGCCTCCAATTGGTTCAGAGAAATAAACACTTTAAAAGAGTAGTTGCTTCAAAGGAAGGGGACCCTTTGCAGATCGGTGAGTAGCAATTTAGGTGATGGAAGCTCAAAACCATGCAAATAAATTCCCATTAGTCTTAATGGCCAACAAGTCTAAGAATTTAGTCTAATAATTTGGGCAATGATGGCCAAACAATAGGATGAAATCCGAATATTTTGGCAACTAGTTATTAAAGTGAGACGTGTCAACATGATATATTGGCCAGGATACGTCTAGCATGATACAATTCCACTTCCAATCCATCTTGGCAAATAAGGTTAATGCTATGAAATCATATGGGCGATTGAGAGAAATAGCAATAAGAGCGAGCCATACGTGCTTCAAATCAGGCTCCATCTGTTCGACCTTTTGTCTCGACTCGAACCCAATCGCGCACAGTGACGCCCGACTCTAAGCTCGGGCCCCTTCCGACAAAATTCCATTCGATCCGTGGCCGCCTCTTCCCTATTCCGGGCAGCAATTCGCCGGAACCTGTTTCTCTCCACCTCCACCGTCGCCACCACCTCCTCCTTCTTCTCCCGGATCGCCCTCCGATCCCTCCACGAAGGGCCCGACACGGTGGAGGAGCTGCTGGATCGGATCACCGCCCGGCGGCAGCTGACGAGCACCCGGCGGGAGGCGCTGGGCCTCTACCGCGACATCCTCCGGGCGACGCGGTTCTTCAAGTGGCCCGACGCCCGCGGGGAGCCGTGGCGGGACGTCCTCCGGGAGAACGCCCGCCGCGAGTTCGAGGACGCCCGCTTCGAGCGACCCCAAGGTCGTCACCCGCCTCCTTATCGGTGGTTGCGACGCCGTCCAGAAGGCCCTCGACAAGCTCGTCGAGGCCAGCAAGAAGGCCATGACCGAGGCCGAGGACCAGAGACGAGGTGGAAGATAAGGAAAGTGAAGGGAAAAAAAAGCATTTTTTATTGGTGGTTGGTGAACTTTCCGATTCCTGATCGCCCTCTTCTCCAATGCCTCTTCTTTTGCGCCCCAAAATTTTTTTTTGGTGGTAAATCCTGCTGTCCATTTAGAATTTTTATGTAACTGCGCATTGCATTTATCGAATGAGTAATAAAAAAATAATTAAAAAAATCACACAACAGTGTTTCAGTCAACTACTTGGGTGTTCAGCAAAGTAAAAAGTAGACGAGTTTTGGATCAAGATTGCTATTTGATTACATTTAGATGGGGCAAAGGGAACTTGGAAACTCAATAGTTTTAGTGTCAGAATTCAACTTACTATGTTCAAAAGCTATTTAGGCCAGTTCTCTTAGCAGTTTACTTGATGTTGCTTAGGTTGCATCTTGCTTTTTGTGGCTCCCTTCAATCACACCAGGAAACCCATTAAAGGTAGTGAGTCCTCTTCATCCTGTTTGGTGACACTTCTTCATGTAGTATCTGTTACTCTAGTTCGATTATCTTTTGGCACATGCCACCCCTTGTACAGACATAATCTTCTTAGGTGTGGTGCTTTCTCCAAAAAATCATAACCTGAACAGTTGTGTCAAGATCACCTTCATATTTAAAGGGTGCAAGATACTTGAACCTAGAAATATGATTTTGTTTGCATAACAAAATGCTTCATAGTTTCTGTTTTGGTATGAGATGGAAATATTGCTTCAAGCATTGCAATTTGATTTCATGATTTTATTTAATACTAGTTAATGGCTTATCTTATGGTTGCTCTAAAAGTCCTGGAGTTTGAGAAAGGTCATCCCCTTTGATACAACTAATGATGAAACTGTAGTTACACAAATGGAGAATGGAATTTAGGTTAATGCAGTTGTTGACTCAAATCTGTTCAAGGTAATATCAAAATAGATAAAATAAAGTAGAGATGAAGGGGAAGATGTAAATTTTTGGAGCCCTAGGATTGAGGATCTAATGCAAAAATGGAAAGGGAAGGAAATTTAGTTGGTTTGATACCGCAAACATATGAATGGATAGGTTTGATTGGCAAGGTCTGAGAGAAGTGAGTTATTGCTTTAGGGGGTGTAGAGTTCTGGGGCTTTAAAATTAGGCATTATTTAAGATGGGCCAAAGGGCTCTTGGCTTCTTGCTTGTGGGATCACATTGCATGGGAATGTTATTAGAAGCTTGCCACAGGAACCTAGTCCATCTTATCACAAAGTTCTCTTCCATGAATAAATCATTCGATTCAGCTATGGAGCACTCATTTGTGGAAAGTTTTGAGCTTGTCTTAATCTTTTTCCTGGTACATTTTGAGTTGCCATTTAGATTTATATTTTGGTTGAATTGTCTATGCTGAGTTATTAGATGAATTCTAAGTTACCATGTGAACTGTAAGTTACTCTGGTGAAACATTTGGTTTTTATGAGTTCATATGTCCTATTTTCAGTAGGATATGTTTAAAAATATGCTTGATTCATAAAAAAATGACTTTCTTAAAATTGCTAGTCGATTAATTTTATACATATGTGATAAGAGTCTTCAACTACATGTTTGATGCTCGATGTAGATATCAATATCATCTTGAGGAACCCTTATTTTGTGAAGCTACCTCCAAAATAGATGAAGATGGATAAAATGAAGTTGCCAAATGAACTGGCCAAATAGCTGTCATCTTTTTGCCTTTCAGTTGATTTTCCTTTGTTCTTGTGACTTTTAAATTGAAAATGCACATTGAATTTTATGAAATGCATCAGTAATGTAGCTGCCTGTGTTACATCCTAATGGCATAGTTACAACCTGCAACCTTTCAACACAAATTATTACCACCACCTTCAGAAGGAAAGACCACCCTAAACTTTTTATTGAGTTGATCTCCATTAAGGAATTTCATCAGCCAGCTTCATACAGACTACATTTCCCTACTAGCATTATATGGCTGTTCCATGTTGTATGACTATGGGTTATGCTTCATTATGAAGTTTAGCTAACTGATGAATCTGCTGAAGACATCCTTTTAACTGACTGCCACTATTTCCCCAGCACCAAAATTTTCTTTCCATAAAAGGTATTGCTGAGGCGAATATTTTTCTCTCTATAAACCATCTTCAAGTCACAAAATAAGTAGCATGCTCTGCTTTTATCTCCTTTTCTTCACTGTCATCTTCATCATCTTCAACAGTAGTATTGGTTAGCCTTTGTGAGGGCAAGGGGGACACTGTTAACCTACTGACCCATCTTTGCATTCAAGACAAGTAGTCATTTTGTGTTTTTTGACCACTCTTGTGGTAATATTATTTATTGTTGAACAGATTCGTGTTGGTTCTGACTGCTATTAAGGATTTATAGGGGATTATTATTCTCATTGCTTCTCCTAAATTTGCAAATCTACATTACAATTGCATCTGACAATCAAGAACTAGACAAATGAACACTTTTCCTACATCTTAAACAAGTCATGATGTTTTGATCTCCTTTGCAATTTGCTAATGCTGTCCAGTAAGTTCCTGCTGAAAATTTGTTGCACATATTAGGGTTTTATTTGGTGTGACTTCCTGCTTGTGCTTCTCCTAAAATTACAAATTCATATATCGACAGTCAACTGTAGCCAAGAGACCTACTTCTTTTGCATCTGAAACAAGTGAGCTATTTATTACTTGCCTGACCCTTTTGCTGATCCAGGCTAGCATTTATTTCTTCTATTGGATATCTACAGAGAACAGAATGCCATTTCAGTTCCTTGATTTGCAAAACTGCATATTACATCGAATAATCAGTCGTTAATTTAAGCAATATCATATTAGTTTAAGTAGAAGAATCCAGTGCAGCTTTATAATTTGCTTAAAGTGCATCTCTATTCTTTGAACAGCCCTATCCTTTTCAGCTTAATGCATCTCTATATCTCCTGTTTCTATAGGAATTACACTTGGGATGAAATAATTGTTCGTAATCCATCATTAGAACTATTGCTTTATATGGTTTTCATTTCATTTCCATGTAATAAAAAGCTATTCCTACTTGTCTTAATTTGCTGCAGCCACCACATACATGCAGCTCTTCTCAACCTTCTGGAAGCAAATTGACATGTAGTCAAAACTTTTGCTTTAATATGGTTTTCATTTCATTCCACGTAATAAAAAGCAATCCTACTTGTTTCTGTTAGTTTCATCCACCACATACATGCAGCTCTTCTCAATCTTTTTACATACTTTCTCATGGTAGGGTTCATCTGTCTGTTTCTTGGATCTCAGAATGCATAATATAGGTATTTTTAATTTAGCAGTACCAAGATGCCTTCTACTCAAGGGCAATTCACATGGTTGAATTAATGTCAAAACTTTAACTGTGCAGGATTTTACAGTTAGACTGAAAGTACCATGCATTGTCTCTGCTCATGATGTATAAATCTTAACCCATAGAAAGCCTGAAAAAAGTTACCAGCTCCAGTCTTGGGTGACCCAAGCATTCAAAGATCTTTTCTGATTAGCGTGTATTCTATTGAACTGTGCTGTAGTTCTGATATTAAGGAGACTATCATCCTGAGTATTAAAGAGATTCAAGCCTTGGTTCATCATTTTGCCTAAAGCTACAGTATATACTGCTCTTTGTTGCTAGAATCAGGAATGGGTGTGGGAGTGGATGTGGATGTGAGACGAAATTTCGTTCCACTAATACTACCATCTGTGGGATTTAAATACCAAATTGAAGTCTCCTCCTTATAGGTAATGGTTGCAAATATATGGTATAATGGAAATTTACACCTAAGTTGTAATGAATAGCAAAAGGAAACCTACAAAGGCTCACTTTTGGGTCTAGACTTGCCCCAGAGAACATAATTAGAGGAACCGTGAGGTTAACAAATCTAAAGTTTTAAGGCCCTTAGCATTTAACATTTGAAGTATGTGGAAATGGCAAGGAAACTACTGGTGTGTACCAAGCATGTAGATTAACAAGTCAATTTAGCAGAAATAGGTCACATTGTAACCTAGATGGGATGAAAGATTTGCAAATGCAATCAAGTACCATCTATCAGAGACATGAGATGAGCTTCAAGTATGAATAACTCATGTGGAACAAGTATTTGCCTCAGAAAAGTAATTAATCAACCATTTGAGACTTTTTGAAGGTAGTAAATTCAGTGAATATACCTTATCTAGTGGTGTCAGCTTGATGTTTTGGCTATTCAATTTTGGAAACGCATCTTTTGACTGTTCAGTTGAGGGGAAGCTTGCTAGTTTCACAGCTCCTAAGATTTTTGTTAGCTTTAGAACCAGATATTTGATTACATGCTGGCTTCGAGTAGCAGTCAGCACGATGTATGTGATATGCTGCCTCATGCTGCACACTAGCATAGAGATTCATGCAATCCTATAAATTTCATGTTATACTATGATGTCATGATATGCTGCTTTACATAGCTTCCCATTTACAAATAGACCAATTTCAACTACTTACTGCATTGTTTAGCCATGTTTTAAGGCATACTTTATGACTTACAAGTAAATTTGCAGTCATAAATCATATCTGAATCGTGATAAACATGTTCATTCTGTAGTTTCAGATAACTTATTAGTTATGCTAGTATTCCACAGCTATTTTATCACATGAAAGAAAATAAAGAGATGATCATTTATTATAACAACCAAGAGGTGTCAAATTACTGTTACACATAGCACATTACGTCTATGAACATGTCATCAGTGTTGAGCAAATTTTGTATACTCGTAGTAGTCTATGAGGTTTAAATTGCCTTGATTTCTATTTAATGATGATTCTGTATCTTTAGCAAGTTCAGATTGCAAATTGAACTTTCAATATTTAAAAAAAGGAAACCCAACCCCCCCCCCCCCCCCCCCCACACACACAAAGAGAATAAAAAAAATAAGGAAGTGTTCCCAGAAAGAACACCACTCAGGATGATTTAATTGTGGATTTAAAACAGGAATACAGGGACTTGCTCCATGCTACTGTTTATCATTTAATATTTTTCTTGGATGAAGTTATATAGCCTTGGGCTCCATAAGATCTTTTTTCTTATTTTGTTTTTTGGGTAGGAGTTGGGGTTGTTCCTATGAGAAGAACTAGCTGTCAGACTGTTGATGTTTACATCCATTCATTCAATTATTGCTGCTTTCCTTGGGTTGATGGCAGTCAAGATCCTCCTTTATCAACAAGTATTCAATCTCATGATGTAATAATTTATTATAACATTGAACCACGGTTCGCCTAGAACTCTGTTTAGATTCTGAAATGATATCACCGCACTGCTGCTTTGATGTTCAAAGTGATTCATAAAGTTACATCATATGGCATAACAATTCTATGCCACATTTGGTTACTAGAAAACGTGAAATAATGAGTTGAAGAAGACATGGTGTGTAGCAGGAGAATAGTAGCAAAAGCAATTCTTTTGTGGAATGCATATGGAGGTGGCTTGCTTCAGTGTTACGTTCTCTCCCATGGATTTAATGGCTGGTTGATTCAGATAAGCATGCATACTTTTGGTCCACCTGCACTCAACCAGATCAAAGCAAAGTAAGTTAGTCCTTGGCAAACGTAATGCAAATGGTTCCCATTATGAAGCAATGATCTCAAGTCAAGCATAGTCCTTCTCACACTGTACATTTAGTTTTGCAGCAGATAAAATACGAATTGAGCTAAACTTGATTAGTTATGCCTGGAGATAAGGCTATTAAGCTGATTGAGAGTGGCTTCTATTCAACTTCGCTTGTAATCCGAGCTCAATTTGACTTGAATCACATAGAATGTTAGCTGGGCTTAGAGTTAAATTTTAGACTTAAATTTAGGGTGTGTTTGGCATAATATTAAAAAAAAAAATGAAAGCAAAAAGTTACAAAAATAAAATTTTCTGGTATACATTTGATTGTGTCTGTTAATAAAAGGTAAAATGTTACATTGTTAACTATGTTTATAACGAGGTTAATATAAAAGAGATGAAAATACTAATAATATTTTATTAATGTCATTATTGTAAAAGAGATGAAATGGGAGAGGGTGATAGAATTACTTAGTATTTCATTAATTCTATGTTTCAGCTTTTTTCCATTCTTTGAATAATATTTGTCTTTTAACCCTATTAATCTATTCCTTCCTAAGTTAACAATTTAGAGGATAAAGAAAGGAAAATTTATCTCCTGAAAATGCTAATATCATACCACATTTTTAAAAGAAGATGAAAGATTATAAAAGCAACTTTTCACCCTCTCTTTAACTCTATACCAAATGCATCTTTAATTTCAAATTGGTCTTTCAATGTGCACAAGCTCAATCAACTTTGAGTGAACTACACATCTACAAATGGGGAAAATTAGGTAGGTTGGATCAAATTGCACGTCAATTGATACCTAAACTGAATGTATAAGTTAGTGATGTCTATTGTAGTCCTAAATGAAATTTTGGCTCTCTTTTGCTGCATTGTACAACATCTTGCTTAGGGACCCTCCGTGTCATTTGTACTATTGTTTGGCACATTACGGAATGCACATTAATGAAAGATGAACAACTTGAGTGGCGGACCTCAGTAGCTTGTCTATATTATATAGTTGAATAAATCAGTTCATACATAATCTATTATTATTATAACAATAATAGAATCTTAATTTCAAACTAGATGAATTCTTTCTCACCATTTAGTTTCTACATATTAGTTTCTACATAATCTAAACTATAAAAACTGAAAAAAAATATTAAAATAAAATTTAAGTAAACATACAAATAAATGTTTGCGGAGTAGAAATGAATAAAATTAACATTGGTTGGACTAGGATAAGCCAACACTTGAGCTAACTTTATCAGGATTGGCTTTAATACTTTAGATCCAAAATCAAATCAACTTTATCATACAATTATTTTGAACCTCTTTAATCAATTTCATTTTGGACCAATTATAGGATAAAATCAACTATTTATTCATTAATTTAAAGTTTTTTTAATATTTTTAATATATTTATAGTTTTTTTTCTTAGTTATGGAAGTTAGATGAAAGCTATCATCAAAATACTTAGCCGACTTACAACATCAATAAAGATCAAGTTTTATAAACTTTATTTAAATACTTTCTCCTAATTATATTTATGTTTAATAAAAGAACATGAATATATATATTATTAATTTATCTAATATTTAAGTTCTCTTATCTGAGATGGTAGATGGATCATAGGATCCCTTTGGTTTATAATTTTTTTCTATTAGAGAAGTAAAGAGAACTTCTAGTTTACTTTTGAGGTCTGGATGCCCCCAACACTGATTCCTTGGGGCCACCTTTCTTCACGTGGGTGGAACCATGGTTCTTTTGAATAGCGCTACTACCACTACTTCAAAGAGACTTCGGTCTTTGTGAGCCCTCCTTTCTTTTGCACCGATTAACGTTGTTTTCAATTTTAAAACAAAAAAAACAAAGTGGAGAAGTCATTGAATAATAAATAATATAGTTAAAGACTGACAGCAAGTGGTAGCAAGCCTACCAATTCTTGACTCCTATTCGTGGCTCCTCCTCGTCATCATCGCCACCGCCTACCTCCTTTCCTCTTCCACTGTCATCGCTGTCCATCATCTCTCCGAGAGATTCCACAAATCGCTTGCAGCCTTCCTCTTGTTCACCAGAAGCCACAACTCACAATCCCTTCATGATTATAACTATAACCATCAATACTTACTGATCTTTGATAATAAGAACTAAAGATGAAAAACAAAAGATTGTCATCTCTTTTTCAATGACGTTTATAGCTTGAAAATTAGACTTCCGAGCCTAGTGGTTCCACCAAAGAAAGCATAGAATTGGATGGTTTAGGATGAATTATATCTCATTCACTGGTTTGCTTCGATGCGGCTTGGTAGAAGACGATTTATGGTTTGGAGCTTTTTGTTTCACCAATCTTCGTACAAGAACCAAGTTTCTAGTTTGAATCCTCATGGTATTGTTACTATCTCAATTGCTAACAAGTACGAGAATGAGGTCCTTGCCTTGAGAGCCTTTGCCCGGATCCTGGCAGCTGCCTTCTGAGCAGCGAGAAGGTGATCGTCCTCTTCCATCTTCTTTCTTCTCCAGAACAAATCGATCTCATCTCTTGTCACGCTCTTGACAATGGTGGCTTTTCTGGGCTTCGGCGTCAACCATGCCATCCTTGGCTGAGGTGGTGGTGGTGGGCTGCAAGCCTTCTTTGCTGAGATCATTCCTTTCCTCTTTGCTGCTGATGGTTCTATCTCCATGACCCTTAATTGCTTCTTCTTCTCTCTTCTCTTTGTACCTATTTGTATGACTCCCCAATACTTCCAACCAACCCTTCTGAAGTGGGCTGCGAGGTATGCTTGCTTCCGGTCTTCTCTTCAATTAATTAGTTTACGACACTTAGGAATTGGTATAACCTTCCTCTCCTTACCTTGTAAGTTCACCATCATGGGGTCTACCTAATGTCTGTGTCAGTGCGTGACAGACAGTAACAGAGAGTAACCTATTGAAATCTCATTATATTTATTTATTTATTTTTATTTTTCTAAATTCTTAAAGCTTTAAAAAACTCTCTTTTATCTTATTATTATTTATAATGAATGGATTAAATAGTTTTGGTATATGTGGGAGGTGATTGGTTGGGGAATATCTTTTGATGTTATTTAGACCCTATATCACCATACATGGATTTATCTAGGAGTGTTCTCTAATTGGGATAAAAGATTTATTTTATTATTTTTTTAAGACAATCAAGAGATAAAGAGGATTCAATTTTAATGCTCAACCTAAATATTTTAATTTCTATTATTTTTTTGGTTACATTGATTGTGAAAATACATACTAAGGTGTATTCAGTTTGACACCAAGCGTGTAGTGAAATAACTTGAGTGCTTATATACATAAACAAATATTCAAATAATTTCTTCTAAGTAATCTTTTTGAATGAAATTTTGAATTATTATAAATGATATTAAAATAGATTCAACTCATAATCAACATACTAATGATATTCATGAATTAAATTAAATTTAACTTTTATATAGATTAGATCCTTAATCTATTGAGAACTTCAGAGCTTAAAACGAGAAGAAAAAGTGAAAGTGGATGCCCACATTGATTTGTCCAACATTGACCATGAACCGAATAAATTTTAGCTACTTATATAGATTAAATTTAAATAATACCTTAAATAGACTTTTCTTTGAACAGATTCGGCATTGTTACACCAATCCTATCAACTGTTATTTCTAATATTAACAAAGTTTCTGGACTGATGCAGGTTAATTTAGAGATCTGGATATCTGATTAGAATCACGTTTTCTTGATCATTTAATGGTATCAATTGAGATATTATAAAAAACTTCATTGTTATTTTTATAGGAGAAGCAAAAGAACAAAAACATTTCTTTTCTTATCCTCATCGTACCCCTCGCTCTTTGGTCTTCGGCCGGAGTGGACACTGCCCACGGCGACCGGGACTGATCACTCAAAAGAAAAGCCACTTTTCCTTCGAAAGGTTGATAGAGTTCGGATTCATCATATCTACCATGAAGTCAATTCTGCGGCTGACTAAATGGCAGCTTTTGTGGCTCATCATACTGAATTTTGGATCTGAAGTCAGAGTGATCCCTATCCCTTTATACTTAAATAAATCTTGTACTCCGATCTATCTGGGTTGACTCGCACTAGATTAGTGTGATTACCCTTCTTTATCAAAAAAAAGAGAGAAAAACCACTTTGGTGCGATTCGATGTGCTCTCATTCCTTCCTTTGAATCGGCATCACGTACGGTGTCAGTTAAACGAAGGATTATGGTTTCTACCATAGTTGTTAAAACCGGATCGGACCAACCGGTTGAACCGGGACCGGAAGGCCAAGCCGGTCCGATTTAACATAAAACCGGATATGTAAGATACCCAAAATAACCCGGTCAATCTGTCCGGTTCACCCGTGAATCGGTCAACCCAGCTTGAACAGAGCCCTGGGTTTATCAATGCCGTTCCAAATTTTCTGGCCTTTGGCGTTTCAAATTCCTAAGAGTTATGACAACTTTTTTTTTCATTCGCAAGTCTTATGGAGAAAGAAAATGAGATCATGCAAAGAAGAGCATTGATGAGAGGAGAATAAAAAAAGAAAAAATATGAAAATATGAAAAATTTATGGGAATCAAGACGGTAAAGCAGAGACATAAAGAGAAAATGATAAAATAAAGGAAACTCATATAGAAATTTCTTTAATTTTCTTTATTTTTTTTAAGAAAAAGTTAAATTAGACTAAATAGGTACGCAAATTGAAAGTAAGCGAATTTTAGAGATTAAATAAGATACCAAAAAAGATTTTTTTTTTCAAAAAAAGGAAGATTATGAAAATTAGTATTCATATGTTTATTTTATTAAAAATTAATTTTTATTAATATAAATATATTTTTATATTAAAATAATTGAATCGATGGTTCAACCGGTGATCCGATGGTTGAACCAGTGACCCGGTGACACGAGCCCTTGGCCGGGTCAATGTCTGGGCCGGGTCTGACAACTATGGTTTCTACGCGGAAACGGTTCATAAACCTTGAATCTTCGTACTTTCTTTATTTTTAATAAAATTTATTATTTTACAAAATTTATTCAACTAAATGTGTTTTTAAAAATTATTAGTAAATATTAATAAATATAACTTCATAGATCATATTAATTAATACAATGGATGTTAAAAAAAATACCGAAATGACAACAATGCTGAAGATAAAGAATGGGAAAATATTAAAAACAAATTATCATTTTCCTTTTTACCTTATATCAAATATGATGGTCGTCGAATCATCATTTATGATAATAAAAAATATTAATGATAGAAAAAAATTATAAATCAATATTTTATTTAAAAATTAAAAACTTGATAAAGAAAATTAAATAAGTTCTTGCAATTTTAGTCTATCATTTTTTTTCCCTTTACAATAATATGGAAGCTGAGCGACTCGTCCCGCTGCCTTGAGCTCACAAGCCTCTTGGTATTATTAATAGCATCGGCCATTGCCGTGGGATCAAATAAAAGCCCACCTTCACTGGCCCTGGCCTATCATTTTTAGTGGCTACTTAGTCGGCCCACCAAATAGGAACGAGATTCCTCCCTGAGCCTGAGGTACGGTTTGATCATGCCGCCGTCTCTCATTGGTAATGATATGTAATAAATACTCTTATATTTTCTAATTGCATCATAACTATTCATGTCGGAACGTGTGGAAGAATCTGAATTCACATAGCACTTTACGCGGTGCAAAATTTGTACCACAAGGATTTATGCCCGACCACATACTTTATCATTCCACTTGGTCTTTTTTTCAAGGAAAAAAAAAGTTTAAAATACTCTTTCTTTCCTTAAGTATTAAAAGTGGGATAATTTGACAAATTAATCCGATGATAATACGTAAAATCTACATGAAGAAAGAAAATCTAATTGGAAGACTTTTCTTGATGATGGCCATCCTATGCTAATTAGAGAATGACTTCTCTTCATGGTCACCTTATCCTAATTGAAGAAAAGTTTCTTTTTTATGATAACACTTTATTTAAGTTTAATCAAGACTCTCTTCATACATGACAAGGCTAATTCTATAAAGAATTAGCTGACCAACTCCTGTTAGGATATGATCTCATGAAGAACAAATCATGAGATCCAGCTCACCCGTTAAATAAGATAAACTTAATACTAAAAAGAATAACAAATCTAGTTTTATAAGAAAATTGGCCAATCAATTGCTATTAGGGTTGAGTCTCCTCTAAACATACGGTTCAAGGAGAGCCATCCAATATAAAAGCCCATCTCAAGATAAAACTCCTTCAACTCAAATCACCCATGTAAAGAAAGACTCAATTCTCTCCCCTCTCTCTCTCTCTCTCTCTCACTCATAAAGCTCTAGGCATCTCCTCTAAAAGTCCAAGGATTCCTTCTTGTTCACATGACTAACTCAAGCATTAAAGGAGTTTCCTCCAAAAGAAACTTCGGGGACCCATAATGCTCATTTCTTTGGATACATGCAGTGATCACACATATAAAAGAAGAAGGAATCTCATCCATTGATATGGTGACTAATTTTGTGCATCAACATTTATAATTTATATTTATTCCAATTACAACATGAGGTGTAATGCGTGGAATACAATATCATTCAAAGTCTAGAAGAAATTTAGAGCTTAATTATGGTTACTAACAGTCAACATCTGTCATTGGACATATTTTTGAACATGTAAGTTTCTATTAGTATTATAATGAATTGTACCTCTCAAACTCATTAATTTTTT
Organism: Calamus simplicifolius; assembly: GCA_900491605.1. NCBI lineage: Eukaryota > Viridiplantae > Streptophyta > Magnoliopsida > Arecales > Arecaceae > Calamus > Calamus simplicifolius. The sequence goes on from UESW01004037.1 coordinate 1,176,010, forward strand.
CAAAATATAAAGCTTAGTTCGTTCAGTGCTTGTCATTTGGTTTCCTTTTTATTTAATGAGCAACATATGCACAACCATATCACCTAACAAGTAATATGGGTTTCTCATTGTTAAGTGAAAAATGCCTAAGAAACACATGCTAATTATTAATTGGAATAGTTGTGCGTATGTTGCCCATCAAGTGTGAAAATCAAATGGCAAATGAATAGCTTAACTCCACCTAAGTTTCGCTCTTTTCAAACAAGAACGGTTAGATTCTTAAGAAGAATCATGTGAAATGCAGTCAACCACTCTATCATTTTCTTATTTCTCTTTCATCCGGCTTTGCCTCGGTGGTTGGCAAACAAATATTAAACAAAAACAACAAACACTAAACCAAAAGCAAAAGCAATGTATGCCAACCTCAAGATGTTCACCAACGTTACCTCTAAATATAAACCACTTGATATCATATGAGATGGTTTGGTGAATTAGACTTTGTTAAGGCCTTAGGTTAGTTCTAGATCACTATATATGCTTGCTTGGGTTAATAGCCTTGGAGAAAATTAATGAATCAGATCACTATGCGTTTCCTCCCGTTGTTCGATGAGAATCGAATCCTTCACCCCATCGGTAAATTTGGTTCAGGATTTGATCAATTATTCTCTTTCACACTTAAAACTTGGTGCGGGCACCGGGATTAAGCAGAGGATTCTTAACCCTCTGTGGATATCTGATTAGTTATGATTCAAGTCTTGAGTTGGAAATAAAGTAGTTTATTTTGAGTCCCGTCCAGTTCATTTTATTCTAAATTGAGTCCTATCCAGTTTAGTTTATTTTAATGTGAGTCTTGCAGTAAGTTCATCAGCTTACAAGAGGAGACATCAATATTGGAGCAGAAGATAAGGCCATCACAATCAGACAGAGCAGCTGCTAAATTCAAGTTGGTGCCACACCTACTTCAAGCAGCCCACATGCCACCTAGCAGAGCAAGCAACCTTCCCGATCTGGATGATCATTTTTCTCATCTGGCCGATGCCGATTTCATGCCAAATTAAGCTGCCGCTGATTGCATCTCAATCATATCTAGAAGATCACCCGCCTCATCTAGACGCCACAGATTTTATGTCGAATCAGCTGCTGCTGATTGCATCTAGAAGATCACCTTCCTTATCTGAACGCTGCAGATTTCATGCCAAATTAAGCTGGCGCTGATTACATCTAGAAGATCACCTTACTCATCTGGACGCTGCAGATTTCATGCCAAATTTGATTAGGGCGCCTTTTTTTTTTTTCTCTCTTTCCATATCTGTATTTTCTTGGGCCCCAAGTCTCTTGCTCTATAAAAGAGACCCTCTTGTATGAATGATGTATCTTTTATTATTAATCAATCAATCCAAGTTTTGAGTTATTATGATTTTTGTTAATTGGTTCTCTGGTGCTCTTGTTTTCCTCCTCCTGCGCATGCCAACATCCCAAGTCTCCAGGAGAAACCCTGGCCGCCACCTTTGTCTTCCAATAGTGGACGCCCTTGGCCGGCCTTCCCTTTTCTCTACTCCTTCTTGTCTCTTTGCCTCTATTCTAAATTTTCTCTATTATTCTTTAACCCTTGTATGGTGATCTTGCAGATCCCTCAGTAGCCACGAATCCAGGATTCAAGGTGATCATCATCCAGGTCAGTGGATACTTGGCCGCAGATCCATGGGCTCAAGGCTTGGTCATCTAGGGTGCATCCGCCAGGCAGAGCAACCCTTCAATACTTTGATCTTCCCCCTCTTGCCAGGTATACCCTTCTAATCTACTAGTAACTTTATTGTAGGAGAGCAAGCCCTACCGGGGCTTCTTAGCCTCGACGGTCCTTCTTCCTTATTTTTTAGGAACTGTTTTGCGTGCGGATTTACTGTGAATTTTCTTGAATCCCTCTTAGGCTATTACTTTGAGAGAATAATCAACTACAATTATTAATCATTAAAAAAAAAAAAATTACTTTCATGCGAATCGATCCTGCATCAGTTTGGTATCAGAGCATAGTTAGGGCTTAATTTTAATTCACATTATTATTAGTATATCATCTGTTAATTGAATTGTTTCTGCCTGCATACACATCAAAAAATTACAAAATTTATTTCTATAGATTCGTTATAATTTAAAGTATTTTTTGTTATTTTTTAAGAATTTAATTCGATCTGTGAAAAAAACTGAGATTTATTGCTATTTATAGATTTCTGGATTAGGGTTTGTGTTTTACATGTCATTCATCTGCATTAAATTACTCTTAAGGGCTTTCATTGATGTCAGATAAGGGAGGGATTGAGACCCCTTCCTTGGCCCAAAACAACCACCTGTGCATTCCGATCCCAAGCCTCTAATCTAAAACTGAGTAGTAACTTAATTGACATTTGCCCTAGAGGGCTAGGGACACCAATAGTCTGTTTAGTGTACTGGAGGAGACTAGTACAACGTGTGCTCTAAAATTGGTGTCTAGAAGGGAGGTCAAATGTCAAACGACTTAAGCGGAGTGTTGGGGTTATTCTAATTAGGCACCTGCAATTTGCGGGACGAGCCTCCCCCCTTCAACCTGTCCCAACTGGCCAATTGAAGAGTTACTATTAGATTGGCTTGCATTAAGCCAAATCCTTTACTCTGGATGACTAGGTCTAGCATATCGTAGTCCGAGTTAGTCTGAGTCTTGTATGCTTGATTGTGCTTGCATGTGCACTAGATCAGGAGCATCTTTTCATTCGTCACCACCTCCATTACAGGCTGAACCCATGGCTAATCAAAGCATTGATGATCACTTAAGGATCATCACTGAACAACTAGCCCGAATGAACCAAGACATCAAGCAATCTGAGGCTAGATTAGGGTCCAGGTTCAATCAATTCGAAACTAGGTTGGGCATCCTAGAAGAAGCCCATAAGCCCCACACTGAGTCTGATCATGAGACCCCACCTCATCCTAGGAGAGCCCAACAGTCTGACCTCTACATAAGGCCAAACCCTAGGAGACACTTCGACCTGTCCAGTCCTAGATGTCCTCCCTAGAAGACCCAATCATGAGGCAGTAGACCAAGAAGAAAGAGCCCTTAGAAGTGTCAGACTTGAAGCACCTACTTTCGATGGCTCTATGGACCCTAAGGACTACCTAGATTGGGAGGAAGGGATGGACCCGTACTTTGACTGGTACGACATGTCTGAAGAGCATAAGTTTAAGTTTGCCAAGCTCAAGTTAGTACGACAGGCTAGGTTATACTGGGCCACTTTAGAGCGAAGGCAATTATTAGAGGGAAGAGACCCCATAGTCACCTGGCACGCCATGAAGGCTAGACTTAGGTCCAATTATGTCCCACATCGTATGAACAGAGCCTATTGGACCAGTGGCAGGGATTAATTTAGGGTAGTAAAACTGTGAATGAATATATTGCTACATTCCAAGAGTATACCATGAGGTGTAATATCGTTCAGTCTGAAGAAGTCACCCTATTCAAGTTTAGGTATGGCCTGAGAGCAGATATTCAAAGAGAACTCTACCTAAGAAGGGTACACTATTTAGAAGAAGCTTACCAAGTTGCTAGGGATTATGAACGTTTTCATAGAGGGCCACTCTATCGTAGATCAGAGGCTACCAAGAGCCCTAGCCCATATCCAGGATCTAGCCAGGCCTATCCTAGTCGTCCCAGACCTACCCAGTACTCAGACCCCCGCCAAACTTTTCCGAGTCGACCCAACACTAGCCGACCCAGTACAAGTCGAACTGAGTTGAGTCGACCCCAGAATAGTACCCCTATACCCCAGAGAGAGGATAAGGGCAAATCTGTAGAGGTCCAAAGAAATTCCAACCCCCAGATCAAATGCTTTAGATGCAACAAACCGGGACATATGATCAGCCAGTGCCCAGTCAGATCCCTTCATATAGATGAGTTACCTGAAACTGAATCCGAGTCCCTAGTTGAGCATGAGGGAGAGGTCTATGAGGCTGATACCCATCTGATAGATGAGTACGATGGAGAGGAGGAAACATTTGAGTCTGAAGACCTACTAGGAGTGGTTAGATGTATCTTGACCCAGACTCAAACTAAGGACCAGGAAGATTGGTGTAGGACTAACATCCTACAAACTTTTGTTAAGATAGGGGATAAGGTGCTCAAGATCATAGTGGATAGCGGGAGTTGTGTTAATGCCCTCTCTACCAATACAGTTAAGTCATTAGGATTGACCACAGTTCCCCATCCTAGTCCCTATAAGGTCTCGTGGGTAGATTCCATCTCTATCCCAATCAAGTCCAGATGCCAAATACTAATCAAATTGCAAAATTATGAGGAAAAGGTCTGGTGCGATGTAATTCCTATGGGTGTTAGTAGTATTATATTAGGTCAACCTTGGCTTTACGATCACGATGCCACCTTGTTTGGTCGATCCAACATCTACTCTTTTAAACACAATGGGAACAAGTATGATACATCCAACTCCACCTAGGGACCCAATCAAGAAAGGATCTAGCAACCTTAAGGATAGCAAGCCAAGAGTTAATCTGATTAAAGCTAAGGAATTAGAAAAGGACATCACTGAGGGTAATCCTGTTTGGATTTTGACCACTAAAGAGATCTATGAATCAGTCCAAAAGGAACACCCCCCAGAAGTAATTGAGATCCTAGAGGAGTTTAAGGATGTCTTCCCTGAAGAATTGCCTGATCAGTTACACCCCTGAGAAACATCCAACATGCCATTGACCTGATCCCAGATCCACCCTCCCAAACCTTTCCCATTATAGGATGAACCCCACTGAGCATCAAGAACTACAAAAACAAGTGGGAGAATTACTTAGGAAAGGTTTCATTAGGGAGAGCTTAAGTCCTTGTGCAGTTCCTGCACTATTAACCCCTAAGAAGGATGGTACCTGGAGAATGTGCATGGATAGTAGGGCCATCAACAAAATCACTATCAAGTATAGGTTCCTATCCCCAGACTAGATGACATGTTGGACATGATGGCGGGTGCCACTATCTTTTCCAAAATAGATCTTAAGAGTGGCTACCATCAGGTTAGAATTAGACCAGGGGATGAGTGGAAGACTGCATTTAAGACTAGAGATGGTCTGTTTGAGTGGGTCGTGATGCCTTTTGGCTATCAAACGCACCTAGCACATTCATGAGAATCATGACCTAGGTCCTGAAAGAGTACATGGAAAAATTCTTAGTGGTCTATTTTGATGATATATTAATTTATAGCAAGACCAAAGAGGACCATCTTAACCATCTCAGATTAATCTGTCAGACCCTTAGAGAGAATACCCTATATGCAAACCTTAAGAAGTGTGATTTCATGATGCATAGGTTATCTTTCTAGGTTTTGTGGTAACCCCAGAAGGTGTTTCAGCGGATCCTAAAAAGGTTAGGTCGGTCGTAGAGTGGCCGGTACCCATGAACGTCCACGATGTCCGCAGCTTCCATGGCCTAGCAACCTTTTACAGGAGATTCATTAGGGGATTTAGCACCATCGTCGCACCCATCACTGATTGTATTAGGAAGGGTAATTTTGAGTGGACTAAGTCAGCTAATAAGGCCATCCTAGAGCTTAAGGATAGGATGACTCATGCACCCATACTTAGACTTCCAAACTTTTCTAAGGTGTTTGAGGTTGCATGCGATGCATCGGGAGTAGGCATAGGTGGAGTGTTAAGTCAAGAAAATCAACCCATAGCTTTCTTTAGTGAAAAACTAAATGAAGCTAAACTTAGATATTCCACCTATGATAAGGAATTCTATGCGGTAGTACAAGCCTTAAGTATTGGAGACATTACTTACTACCACAGGAGTTTGTCTTATTTTCTGATCATGAGGCACTCGATTTCTGAACTCCAAAAAGAAGCTAAATTCTAGGCATGGAAAATGGGTTGAATACATTCAGGCATACACTTTTGTCTTGAAACACCGTGCCGGTATAGAAAATAAGGTAGCAGATGCCCTAAGCCGTAAGTCTTTGTTGTTGAGTACTGTTAGCACCGAAGTTATAGGATTCAACCATATAAAAGATGAGTATAAGACCTGTCATTACTTTGGTGAAATTTATAAGATCCTTCAGCTAGGGCCATCTAGTACCAGTGAAGATTATACCATCCAGGATGGTTACCTTTTTAGGGGCAATAGACTTCTTATCCCTAGGACGTCACTTAGAGAATTCTAGTTTGAGAAATGCATGCTAGGGGATTAGTTGGTCATTTTGGAAGAGATAAGACTATTCTAGCGATAGAGGACCAATTTTACTGGCCAAGATTAAAAAGGCTCGTTGCCCTGATAATAGCCCGATGTCGAACTTATGCCATTGCAAAACAGCAGAAGCAGAACACCGGTCTATATACTCCTTTGCCAGTGCCTGATCGTCCTTGGCAAGACCTCAGTATGGACTTTATTCTAGGATTACATAAAACCCAGAAGAATCACGACTCCATCTTTGTAGTGGTCGATAGGTTCTCTAAGATGGCTCATTTCATCCCTTGTTCGCAAACCTTTGACGCGTCTAGGGTAGCCCGACTTTTCTTAGACAACATGGTCAAGCTCTATGTCCTACCTAAGACCATTGTTTCTGATAGGGATGTTAGGTGCTACTTTTGGAAAACGCTATGGCATCTGTTAGGGACCAAACTTAATTTTTCCACAGTCTTTCACCCCCAAACGGATGGGCAAACTGAAGTGGTAACCGTAGTCTAGGAAACCTTCTTAGTGCCTTGTAGGCGAACACCTAGAGACGTGGGATTTATTACTGCCTCATGCAGAGTTCGCCTATAATAGCTCAGTGAATAGGTCCATGAGCAAGAGTCCATTTGAGATAGTCCATGGGTACAAGCCTAATGTCCACTTGATCTAATTCCTTTACCCCTCCACACACGAGTCTCAGAGTCCGTACAAGCATTTGCACAGCATATCAAAGACTTACATAAGGACATTAGCCAGAAAATAAATCTAAGTAATGAAACTTATAAAAGACTAGCTAACTCCCGAAGAAGAGCCAAAGAGTTCGGTGTAGGGGATTATGTCATGGTTAGGCTTAGGCTTGAACGGTTCCCACCAGGTACTGTTAAGAAACTTTACGCTCATGGAGTTGGTCCCTTTAAAATAATAGAGAAGGTAAGACCCAATGCCTATGTGCTAGATCTGTCCTCGGATTGGGGAATTGGCTCTACCTTCAATATTGCAGACCTAGTAGAATATAGGGAACCGAAAGCGATTCCTAGTGAGTACTTTGACCTAACCCTCCTTTCATGAGCGAACCTACCCAAGAGTTTCCACCACCAATTTTACCTAAGCGAGGAGAGCAGATCGAGCGTATCCTAGATGATCAAGCCATTACGATCCGGAACCGCGGTTATCAATGCTACCTAGTCCGATGGTAGGGTCGCCCCAATCTGATGATGATTCATGGATTATTTGAGAGGACTTGCAACACCTCGACCTAGCCCTACTAGAGAGATACCAGAGCCAAAATGACCCCTACTCATGGGATCGAGTTCTTTCCATCCCGGGAGAATTGGTGTGGGCACCAGGATCAAGCAGAGGATTCTTAACCCTCTGTGGATATCTGATTAGTTATGATTCAAGTCTTGAGTTGGGAAATAAAGTTTAGTTTATTTTGAGTCCCATCCAGTTCATTTTATTCTAAATTGAGTGCTATCCAGTTCAGTTTATTTTAATGTGAGTCCTGTAGTAAGTTCATCATCTTACAAGAGGAGACACAGTATTAGAGCAGAAGACAAGGCCATCACAGTCAGACAGAGCAGCTGCTAGATTCAAGTTGGTGCCACACCTACTTCAAGCAACCCACATGCCGCCTAGCAGAGCAAGTAACCTTCCTGATCTAGATGATCATTTTCCTCATCTGGATGCCACAGATTTATGCCGAATCTAGCTGCCGCTGATTGCATCTAGAAGATCACCTTCCTCATCTGGACGCTGCAGATTTCATGCCAAATTAAGCTACCGGTGATTGCATCTCAATCATATCTAGAAAATCACTTGCCTCATCTGGATGCCATAGATTTCATGCCGAATCTAGCTGCCATTGATTGCATCTAGAAGATCACCTTCCTCATCTGGACGCTGCAGATTTCATGCCAAATTTGATTAGGGCACCTTTTTTTCTCTCTTTTCTTGGGCCCCAAGTCTCTTGCTCTATAAAAGAGACCCTCTTGTATGAATGATGTATCTTTTGTTATTAATCAATCAATCCAAGTTTTGAGTTATTGTAATTTTTGTTAATTGGTTCTCTAGTGCTCTTGTTTCCCTCATCCTGCACGTGCCAACATCCCAAGTCTCTAGGAGAAACCTTGGCTACCACCTTTATCTTCCAATAGTGGACGCCCAAGAGCCCTTGGCCGGCCTTCCCTTTTCTCTACTCCTTCCTTGTCTCTTTGCCTCTATTCTAAATTTTCTCTATTATTCTTTAACCCTTGTATGGTGATCTTGCAGATCCCTCAGTAGCCACGAATTCAGGATTCAAGGTGATCATCATCCAGGTCAGCGGATACTTGGCCGCAGATCCGTGGGCTCAAAGCTTGGTCATCTAGGGCGCATCCACCAGGTAGAGCAACCCCTTCAACACTTTGATCTTTCCCCTCTTGCCAGGTACACCCCTCTAATCTACTAGTAACTTTCTTGTAGGAGAGCAAGCTCTAACGGGGCTTCTTAGCCTCGGCGGTCCTTTTTCCTTATTTTTTAGGAACTGTTTCGCGTGCGGATTTACTGCGAATTTTTCTGAATCCCTCTTAGGCTATTATTTTAGGAGAATAAATAACTGTAATTATTAATCATTAAAAAAATTTACTTACATGCGAATCGGTCCTGCATCACAACTAATATGCATGGAACAGGTGGAATATGTGATGATTCTACATTTATGGAACAAACATTTGTTGAGGAGCAGATAGATGAGTTAGCTCGTATCATAATTTAATTAAAGATGCAGATGGACAATTATATCCGGATTGTTTAAAATTTTTTATGATCTCTTTTCTTAAACATTTATTCCGTATAAAATATATGAATGGATGGTTCGAAAAGAGTTTTACCATGCTTCTCAAATTACTAAAGGATGCATTTCTAGAAGGCACTGGTTTACCATCCTCTTATTATAAAGCAAAGAAAGTTATCAACAAATTGGATCTTGGATATCAAAATATTCATAGTTGTTCGAAAGGCTGTATGTTATATCATAGTGAAAATGTGATCGAGAGTCATGCAATATATGTGGATCATCACGATGGACAACTCATGAAGAGGACGAGGATAATGTAATGAACAAAATAAAAAAATCGGCGAAGATATTGCGTTACTTTCTCTTATTCCTCGATTGAAAAGGCTATATTCATCATCAAAAATAGCTTCATTAATGAGATGGCATGATGAAGGGCATGCGAAGGATGGAATGTTGAGACATCCAGAAGAAAGTCTAACATGGAAAGCATTTGATGCTAGGCATTCTAATTTTGTTTCTGATATTCGTAATGTTCGGTTGGGTTTAGCTTTAGATGGCTTCAATCCTTTTCGGACTCTAAATTATACATATAGCACTTGGCCAGTTGTTCTAATACCATACAATTTACCACATGGTTGTGCATAAAATAATCCTCACTTATCTTGTCAATGGTTATTCCAGGTGATAAGGGCCCAGAAAATGATATTGATATTTTTCTACAACCTTTAATAGAGGAACTGAAACAGTTATGAAAAGGTGTCGATGCAATTGATGCTTCAAATGGTGAAACATTTAAACTACGGGCCGCTTTGTTGTGGACTATTAATGATTTTTTAGCATATGCCAATTTATCTGACTGAAGTACAAAGGAAAGGGTTGTATGTCCTTGTTGTGTAGATTCGACACATTCAATTTGGTTAAAACATGGAGAAAAATTTTGTTATATAGGACATCATTGATAGTTAGAACCTAATCATCCATTTCGATTCCAGAAAGATTTATTTGATGGTACCATAGAATTGGGATGTGCACTTATTCCACCTTCTAAAACTAACGTTCATATGCAAATTGATTACATCAGTTACACATATGGTAAATTCTCAAAGTCTTCTAAAAAAAGAGGAAGGAATGATCAAGAAGGATTGTCAGAAGAAGTGACAATTGGTAGTATGGATGCACAGTTATTTGAATATCCAAATAATTTTTTTAAAAAGAAAATGAGAAAGATGTACATATAGCATCTACAAATCAGCCTAGCAAACATATTTGGAAGAAAAGAAGTATCATTTTTGACTTACCTTATTGAGAACATAATCTTATTTGACATAATCTTGATGTCATGCACATAGAAAAGAATGTTTGTGATAATCTGCTTGGAACATTGTTGAATATTGATGAAAGACCAAAGATAACATGAATGCATGATTGGATTTAAAAGAATTGGGTATCTGACCGGAGCTTCATCCAATAATGCTTGCTAATGATAACAATGTCTTATCAAGAAAAAAATAATTTACTTACAGTATTAAAAAATATTAAAGTACCTAATGGATATGCATCAAACATTTCAAGGTGTGTGCATCTTAAAGATATGAAAATTTTTAATCTCAAAAGTCATGATGGTCATATATTGCTAATAGCTTTAAGATCATCAGTGCCTAAACAAGTTCTTCCAGTTATAATTCGACTATCATCATTCTTCAAGGCATTATATTTAAGTTATTGATCCTAGAGAGATTGATCAGTTGGAGTCTGATGTTACTATTACACTTTGTCAGATGGAAAAGATTTTTTCTTCTAGATTTTTTACTATTATGGTTTATCTACTCATTCACTTCGCTTCGAAAGTCAAGCTTGGTGGATTGGTACATTATAGATGGATGTATCCTATTGAAAGGTACACTATAGTCTAATGTATCCTAATGATCGTATACTATACTATTATTAAAAGTAGCATCATCATTATGCTATATTTAGAAATTTATTTATCTTGTAGGAACCTTGTGCGATTGAAAGATTATATATGAAACAACGCCTATTTAGAGGGTTTGATTGCGGAAAGATATATTGCTGAAGAGTGTTTGACATTTTGTTCAAGATATATTCAACGTGTAGAGAATAGACCCCAACGGTATAGTAATTTCATAGATAATGCAGAATTGTATAAGTTTTCAACTGCAGGTAGAGTAATGGGAAAATCTGAAACTATTGTATTGGATCATAAATCAATGGCACAAGCACATCGTTATGTGTTATTCTATAGTGAAATGATATCTGACTATCGTAGGTTAGTATGATATATTGCATTTCAAGTTTAAATATCATATCTTCTTTTTTGTTCTAAATGAACAAAATAATTTAATGCAATGAATTTTTATTGTCTCAATGACAAGCTAATCATAGCACTCGACCTAATCCAAGGATTGAGCAGCGATGGTTAGTTGAGTTATTTTTACATGGCTTTCAAAATAGATTTGACATATACTTAAAGAAATATGGATTGATTTAATATCAAATAACTGTTAACATTTCTTATTATTTTTTAGATATCATCGACGATGGAGAGAAATTTATCGGCTGAATTAATAGCCCTGGCTTGAGGACCTAACAAAGTTGTCAATAGATATAATGGTTTCATAATCAATGATTTTAAATTCCATACTAAAGATCGTGAGAAATTCAGAAAAATACAGAACAGCTGTGTTATGGTGGAAGCAGATGGAAAATTTATTGCGGTGCACTAAAAGATATTTATGAGTTGAGTTACTACGAAGTCTTTAAAGTCATATTATTTAGATGTGATTGGGTAGATATCAACTCATCAAGGGGTTTGAAAAAATATGCAAATAGATTTACACTTGTTAATTTTACAAGGTTGATACATACTGGTATCTTATTGAAGGATGATCCATTCATTTTTTCTTCTCAAGCTCGTCAAGTATTTTTTGTACAAGATGCAAAAGATAAAGATTGAGCTATTGTTATTAAAACAAAACCTAGGGACTTATATGATATGGGAAAGCAGCTGGAAGATGATGAAGATAATGACACTTATACGCATTCCATGCCATTCAATTTTTTTCGGTTGATGACGTACATGCTACGGTAACCTTGGTTAGGATAGAATTTGAAGAAAATGATAATGCTTGATTCTTATTGGTACTAAATTTTGCAATGTATTGAATTTTGTAGTAATTATTATGTTAAATTAATATTTATTTTCACTAACTCTGATTTTGATATAAATGATAGGTGACATTATGCTGCACTCACGGATAGAGGCCGGCCCTTCTACTTCAGTACAGAATGATGATGCTGGTACTTCAGTTCCGAACACTGTGTCCACTCCTTCGGCATCTATTGCAGGTCCATCATCCTTGGGGCATCATGATTCTATTGTCGGTGCAGGAGATGATCTACACATTCAGGGTAATTTATTTTTTGATTTGGTTTGATAAAATTTATTTACACTTTTTACTATAGTTTGCTTACATCTATTTTTATGTAGACAGATCTGGGAGCGTTACACATAGACGCGGGCCCATGGAAGTACGAGATGTATGGCAGATGCATGAGGGTGATAGGATAGTAATTGAGTGCAATCAGCTGAGGCAACCAATTAAAAAAGCCTTTAGCTTATTGAGTTCCTTTTTAGGGAGTATTGCACGGAGGCATCAGTTTTGTCCATTGAGTTATGCAAAATGGAATGACATGTTTCTGATGCATAAAGTTGAGATTCTATGAGTTTTGAAGGTAAAAAAATGAATCTAAACAGTTCTTATTTTGTATATTATGCTATGTTTTATATTTTTTCAGTTTTAATATTTTTTCTTTTTCAGTCCAAGTTTATACTTCCTCTATCCTCTAATGACTTTGTACTGAAGTCTCTCAACCAAAATGGAAAGAATATAAGGCATATTTGAAGACGAAGTATAAGTTGCCGGGTATGACCGAGGAGCAAGTAGTTGGTACTCTGCCTCCTGATGTACCCCCTCATCAGTGGATGGAGTTGGTTCATTATTGGTTCTCCGAGAGGGGACAGGTATCTTGTTATTTAATCTTCTTGCTATTTAATCTTTTAAGATACTTTATTAAAATATTTATTTAATTTTACGATATATTCTAATATTGGTAAAGCTGCACGAGCATCTCTGTCTGTTTTCCATACATCGGGATCCAAAGTTATGCACAAGTCAGACAATAGTTTGTATGTTTCTTAAACTATAAATTCTTTAATTTTTTATCGTGAACGATGTATCATGAAACGTATCGCAAAACATATCGAATGCATAAACCTAATTATTAGTTTAGTTGAGTGATAAGTCTATTTATTATCCCAATTTAACTATTAAAATAAATATTAATCACTTTAAATTTATTAAGAATTGATACTTTTTATGGATGTTTGCAGAAAAGGAGCATTATTGGAGTCCAATGATGCAGACGACACTCAAATCAGGATTCGGTTTGCCCAAAAAGGAAGAAAGAGATGATTTCGCATGATTTTCGATGCAAACTAAGGCAGGTGATGTTGAACAGATGGCTGAGAAATTTTTTCACAATATCTGAACGATCTTGAGCATCCGATTGACTCCAACTTTGACTAGAAGGAAACCCTAAATGAGCTCTATAAAAGGAGGACCTCATGCAGTATTTGGAGGAGTTTCTACAAAGCTCTTTTTATTCTTCTTTTATTTAGATTATTGTATTTAGGTCTGGAAGAAAAAAATTATGGAGGGAATACTGGCAGCAGCAATGCGTGGCTAGATTCCTTCAACTTAGGATGATGATGAAGCATGTAATCATGTTTTATCTTTCTTTTTATTCTTAATTTCTATGCAATAAAAGTTATGCTCTTCTTTATTATATCTTTTTAGTTATTTTTCTGATCGAGGTTTTGATCTGACATATACGGCCTGTACCCTCTATCGATGTACCATGATCTCAGGATACGATACGTGCCTAAGAGAGGTACAGATCGTAGTATGATAGATTAGACCCTTAACCTTGCAATTATTAGATAGTTTATACTCTAAGAGGACGTGCTGTGATCTTCTGATACGGTCCTTGCTTGACAAAAGATAAATTATTCTAATTTTAAATTTACAAAAATTATTACTATTGCAACATTTAAAAAAGAAGATAAAACATGTTTGCATGGTGGATTCGGGTTCTTGGGTTGTTTCTCCTGTTATTTAAATTTTGTTAATTAATTAGTTGTTATCTTTTAATAACCGCTATTCTTAATATAATCATATAGATAAATTTTTTTTTCTCTTTTGTGAAATAATTTTTCTTGATCCCCGAAGATACGATCCCGATTCACCGCTAGCTATAGTAGTGAGTAGGTTTTATTTTTGACCGCCAACGAAAGCGATCATTGAGTTCAGTAGTTTATGATTGATTGCATAAATGTTTGGAATTTTATTTAAAAGATTGATACATTCACAAAGTATAATTGATTGCAAAATTTTCATTGCTGCCTGTGTAAATGGAGCTAACTAAGCCCTGGTTTGGCTAAACTAACGTTTTGGAAAAGATAGAATTTTTGCTGGGCACCTTGCATATGGATAACAGACATTTCATTGTAGGCAACTTAAAACAGTTTGGCATTTTCCATTTTTCCATTTCCTTTTTCATTGTATGTATTGTTGTTGTAGTTAATTTTGAAACAGTTGTAAAATGCTCTCTTTACAAATGCAAATAAAGACTTATCGTGAAGACAATCTGAATTTAACATGAGGCTCCAATGATACACTAGACTGAGTCACAGGTAAGGCCAAATGTCCAGAAGAATTGGGCAATAGTTGTCTGATTTACATTGAATGTGTATTTTGTCTCGTGTGATCAGATTTTGATTCAAGTCTTATGCCAATCATTTGTATAATTACTTGAGTTTATAACTGCATATTTTGTGCATGACTTGTTCTTTGAGAAAAAGTTGGGCAAGTTCTATACATCATTTTAGGTTATATATTAATAGAAATTACATCCAAGATATTTCAAATGTATTTTTCTTATGTTCTCTTGATCACCAGAGGGTATAAATGTTATGATTCTTAGTCTCATGGAGTACAAGTGATTTAGTATCATTTTTCAAAACAACACCATGAGAATGGTTATCTTGTGCTTCATGTCATCTACTCTTATAATGGTGATGGTGACACCATTTCTTTCCCTTAGTGTAAATAATTGTTTGCAAGCAGAATCCAACTCAGATATACTAGATAATTCGTTTATGGGAAGAGGCACAAATCCAACAAAGGAACTGGCCTGTGATAAAGATCTAGGTCCATGTATCATTTCCTCTTCTATACCTGCTAACAATCAATCAACAATAGCCTTCAGAAAACGAAAAAACTTGTACTTCCCATCCCATCAACTATTCTGACAGTCAAATAAGCTATGCTTGAAGAAATAATTCATAAGATGGCGACTAGGAGGTGTTACAATTGTGCAGGGGAGTGTTATCTGAGGAAGATACATGATTTGTTGTCCAAAGCTACACTTCAAAAACATGCTGTAGATTACTCTGGGATATTCTGTCTAGCATGAAACAGAGTTCTATAAGTTGTGATTTTAGTACCATTTGATCTTGGATGGTTCCATTTTTAGTTTGACATCATGAACCCTTGCTTGGAGAGCTTGAAGTTTATATAAATACCACCTCCAGATTTTTCTCCGGGCAAAGGAGGAAGGTCTCGTGTCTCTACTTAAGATGCCTATATTTCTGATATGGAAGTCTTTATGATGCTTGGTTTTACAATTTAGCTGAGTTATTTAATCATTTATATTAGTAGAATTAACAGGTAGTCAAGGGAGCAGAAATGGTAGATTCCAAGGCTGATTTGATATGCAAAAATGATAGATTTCATGACTAATTTGGCGAGCCAAAGGACCAGTTAAGTGGAAGTTTTGAATTTAAATTTTAAAATTCAAATTGGCTAACTAAGGGCGCATCAAGGGGAGAATTGTTTAGGCAGAAAATCAGCATCATTGCCATAAGTGTAGAGTATATTGTATATATGCATAGAATTGATAGACATTTATTCTTACCTTACATAATCAGTGTATCTTATGTAATGGCTGATTTTTAGCCTTGTAATTAGTCTGACAACTTTTATATAAAGTGAGCAACCCTCACAAGAAGTGTATTAAGAACAAAACCTAAATTTGACATGGTATCAGAGCCACAAATTATTTTCATGGTTTTCTCTTGGCTTGTTTGAATTCTTGATTTCTTGAGGGTTTCTTGGTGACCACAAATTATTTTCGTAGTTTTCTCTTGGCTTGTTTGAATTCTTGATTTCTTGAGGGTTTCTTGGTGACTGTCGGATCTTGTTTTTTCTGTTGCTTGGTAGCTATCGATAGATTCTGAAGAGTAACTGTTGTGATTTCTCTGCTCTGTTAATTTTTTTATTATGTCTGAAGAAAATTCTATTATTTGCCTTAATGGCAAGAACTACACCAGTTGGGAATTCCAGTTCAGGATGTTTGTGAAAGGGAAGGAGTTATGGGGTCATTTGGATGGGTCTTCTAAGGCTCCAACTGATTCCAAGGAGCTTAGTTTATGGGAAAGCAAGGATGCTAAAATTGCTTCCTGGCTACTCAGCTATGTTGAACCTCATATGGTCAATAATCTTCGTAGGTTCACTACTGCTAAGGAAATATGGGATTACCTTTGGCAAATTTATTATCAAAATAATTCTGCCCGAAAGTTTCAATTGGAGTTAGACATTGGAAACTATCGCTAGGGGAATCTTTCTATTGAGCAATTTTATTATGGTTTTATTAATTTATGGAGTGATTATTCTGGATTGGTGCATTCTCAGGTTCCCAAAGAAGCTTTGGCAGCACTACAAGCGGTTCATTCTGAGAGCCAGCGGGATCAATTCTTGATGAAGCTTAGACCCGAGTTTGAAAGTGCACAAGCTGGGTTAATCAATCGCACACCTGTCCCCTCTTTGGAGGATTGCTTGGGTGAACTCTTGAGTGAAGAACAGCGTCTTGCCTCACAGCTTGGCCTTGATCAAAACACTGGTGGTTCTGAGATGGTTAATATGGCATACGCTGCTCAAGGCAAAGGACTATCTAGATCTCCACCACAATGTTATAGTTGCAAGAAAATTGAGCATATTGCAAAATATTGCAGCAAGAAATTCTGCAATTATTGCAAGAAGGAGGGTCATATCCTTAAGGATTATCGTATATGCCCTCAGAATAAATCTGCTCATGTTTTTCATACTGCTGTTCAGTCTGCTTCTGTGCCTATGTCTTCCACTCTGCCCATAGTTCCAAGTTCTTCTTCCAACATTACGCCCGAGCAGGTTCAACAGATGATTATTTCTGCCCTTTCTGCTCTTGGTCTCCAAGGCAAGAAACATCTCCTTCCTTCTCCTTGGTTAATTGACTCTGCAGCTTCCAATCACATGACTGGAAGTTTGGCAGCTTTACAAGATGTTCGTAAGTATGATGGTTAGCAACATATTCAGATTGCAGATGGCAGTACTCTTCCCATTACTGCAGTTGGAAATCTGGGATCTTCCTTTACTGATGTTTTTGTGTCTCCTAATTTATCTGCCAATCTCATTTCTGTTGGACAATTAGTAGAAGATAATTGTTCTATTCATTTTGATCGTTCTGGTTGTCGTGTGCAGGATCAAGCGTCGGGATAGGAGATAGCGAAGGGGCCTAAAGTGGGACGTCTTTTTCCTCTTCAGTTGTTTTCCGTTCCTCGTTCAAATTTTGTTGGTTGTTCTGCTATTGCTAATAATAATAGCCATCTTTGGCATAAGAAATTGGGTCATTCCAACTCTGTAATTTTGACACATCTTATGAAACATGGTTATTTGAGTAATACAAATGAGTTTTCTTCCTTGCCTTTTGATTGTGCTCCTTGTAAACTAGGAAAAAGCAAATCTTTACCTTTTCCTTTGCAAGGTAGTCGTGCTTCTACATGCTTTGATATTATTCATTCTGATGTTTGGGGAATGAGTCCTGTTCTTTCTCATGCTCAATACCGATATTTTGTGACATTTATTGATGATTACAGTCGTTTCACGTGGGTCTATTTTCTTCGTTCTAAAGCTGATGTGTTTTCAACCTTCAAAACTTTTGTTGCCTATGTAGAAACTCAATTTTCTACCTGTATTAAGATCTTCCGTTCAGATTCTGGGGGAGAATACATGTCTCATGATTTTAATCTTTTCTCCAACAGAAGGGTATTCTTTCTCAATGTTCGTGTCCTTACACCCCTCAACAAAATGGCATCGCCGAGCGTAAGAATAGACATCTTTTAGATGTTGTTCGTACATTGATGCTTGAATCTTTGTACCTTCTAGATTTTGGGTAGAAGCATTATCTACAGTTGTATATTTGATTAATCGTCTACCTTCTCCTACCTTGCATCTTGATTCTCCATATTCTCGTTTGTTTGGTGTTTCTCCTAATTATAATTATTTGCATGTATTTGGTTGCATTTGTTTTGTTCATTTACCTCCCATTGAACGTCACAAGCTTTCTGCCCAATCTGTTCAGTGTGCTTTTCTTGGTTATAGTAACTCTCATAAAGGATTTGTGTGTTATGATGCGGATGCTAACAAGCTTCGTATTTCTCACAATGTGATTTTCTTTGAAAATCAATATTTCTTTCCATCTCGTACTAATCTTGTTTCTCCCTCTATTTTACTTCCTGCATTTGATGATGTATCTCATACTCCTTCTAAGCCCGATATTGTGTATCAGTGATGTCGCCCACTGCCTCTTCTTTCCTCTGAACCGCCACCTGATCCTGTCTTGCATGAGCCACGACGATCTACTAGGATTTTTTGGCCCCCAGATTGGTATGGTTTTTCTTCTTCGGCTCTTCAGGCTACTCTTGATACTACTTTTATGCCTAAGTCTTATTCTCAGGCTTCTACTCAAGAGTGTTGGCGCCAAGCTATACAGGATGAAATTCAGGCTCTTCAGGACAATCACACTTGGGACATCGTCCCTTGTCCTGCTGGAGTTAAACTTTTTGGGTATAAATGGGTCTACACCATCAAGCTACATGCTGATGGATCTATTGAAAGATATAAAGCTCGTCTAGTAGCACTCGGGAATAGACAGGAGTATGAGCATGGGCAAAAATCTGGTGAGGTGGAGTTTTACCGGATGACTCATACTCACCATGATGGCACTTTTATCAAAGATGAGTCGAGGGACTTATATGTAATTATTTATTACAATTTATTTCATACAATAATTTTAATTTGATTATGTTATTCAGTAATATCTAACTAATTTTTCTAAATTAATACAGGAAAGAGCTACATCTCTTATTGCTGAGCGTGTCGATGACTTTACAGCATCTACGCAGAGTAGTCGCATCGAGACCGAGGTATTTACAGAGCTGATGGGACCAGAGCGCTACGATCGAGCGAGAGGTTATAGAGTTGGAGTTACCTCCACTCAGTTATCTGAGGTGAGTAGACTTATGGGTCATGCTGCAGATGCTATTCATGATACACGTGTTCGCAGACTTAAGCATGCGATTGAGGAGATGCAATGGTCGAGTGACGCAGCGATGGAGGAGATGCAACGGAGGAGTGCAACCGAGAGAGCAGCCGACAGAGCATTGATAGATTCCATGAGAGAGCATATTGAGCGGCTTATATTTCTTGTACAAACGGTTGTTCCACAACAGATAAATACATATACTATTAAATATATATTTTGTGTTAAATTAATTATTTATCTAATATTATTGATAGTTTTTCAAATTAAATATTTATAATTTTTTTATAGGCTTTTGGAGCATCAGATCCTCGCAGGCAGGGTGACGACCTTCCTCCTGCAGTTCATTGACCTTGGCTTTTTTTATTTTATATCTTTCATTTCATGTATCTTTAAATTTTGTGAAACTTTAAATTGTAACACTCTCTTGATGTAATGAAATTTATATCTAAAGTTTTAATTTGAATGTGAAGAATGTGTGCAATGTGATTTTATTTGTTATAATTGCATTGTATATAACATGTTTAATATAAATTTTATCTTAATTGCACAGGTTTAAATATAATAGGTTCAATATATATTTTTTTAACTTTTTGTTTGTTATTTTATTAAAAAAAATAGAATGTGCCGATGCTTTTAAGCATTGGCAACTGTCAGCATGTTCCGAAGCTTTAAAGCGTTGGGACCATTTGATCATGCCGACGCTTTAAAGCGTCGGCATGATCAACACGTTCCGACTCGGCATGTCTCGATGCTTTTAAAAAGCAACGAAAAAATATCCATTGCCGACACTTTAAAGCATCGGCCTATCCCGACGCTTATAGCATGTGTCGGGATAATTGATCTTGCCACGCTTTAAAGCGTCGGCTAGAACAACCTATACCGACGCCGATGCTTTTAAAAAGTGTCAGCAAATAACGTCTCCACCCCTAGCATCATGATGCATGTAAAAGCGTCGGAACAATATTTTTTGATGCTTTAAAGCATCGACAAATGACATTTTTAGCATTGGGAAAGCAGGAATTTGTTGTAGTTACCATTTCCGAAAGCTACTTAGAGAGCTTATGCTCCTCTTGAATTGATTCATGCAGATATTCTTGGGCCAACTAGAACACCATATCTTAGTAATAAGAGATATTTCCTATTATTTGTGGATGATTATACTAGAATATTTGGTTATATTTTTTTGAACAAAAATGAGAAGCTTTCTTAGTTTTTCTTCAATTTATGTCATATGCAGAGAGATAAAATGGGCCGGAAATACAAATGTTAAGAACTGACTATGGAGGTGAATTCATTTATAAACAAACTTGGGATTATTATGAGGAGAAAGGTATAAGAGGACAACTCACCCTTTGGTATACCCCACAACAAAATGGCATTATGGAAAAAAAAAATAGAACAATTGTCGAAATGGCGAGAAGTATGCTGAAAAGAAAGGGACTCCCAAACAAATTCTAAGCTAAAACTATTAATGCAGCTGTTTACATCTTAAACCGCTCTCAAACTAAAACAATTCTCAACAAAACTCCATATAAAGCTTGATATGATCAGAAGCCCCAGGTATATTTTCTTAAAGTCTTTGGCTATATTGCTTATTCTCTTAGTGCAGTACAAGAAAGAGAAAAAAATGGTAAAAAATGAGAAAAGTTCATCTTTCTTGGCTATAGCAATGAATCATAAGGATACAGACTTTTTAATCCTATCATAAATAAATTGGTGATTTCCCGAGATGTTGTGTTTGATGATATGTCAAATGGAATTGGGATGAAAGTCTTGCAGATAGGCCAAATATGAATGAACCTGAAGAAAATCAAGATAATGACAGTACAGGCTCTATTCCAACTAATTTTCCAAGTCCAAGATCTTCTATTGCAAACACAACAGATTCTGAAACTCCATCAAGGAAGGTATGCTCTTTAAGAGAAATTTATGAATCATGTGATATGGCTTTTTTCTCTTATGAGCCATAGATTTTTGAAGAAGAAATAAAGGAAGATAAATGGAGAAAAGCAATGGATGATGAGATTGCAATCATAGACAAAAATCATACATGAGATTTGGTGGACTTAGCCAAAGAAAAAGACATCATCAACTTAAAATGGATTTACAAGACTAAATTTAATGAAGATGGCATGATTCAGAAGCATAAAACTCGTTTGGTGGCAAAAGGATACTCACAACAACCTGGTATTGATTTCAATGAAACTTTTGCTCTTTCGGTATGAATGGAAACAATTAGAATGATTCTTGCTTTAGTAGGACAACTTGAATTGCGGGTATTTCAACTTGACGTAAAGTTGACTTTTTTAAATGAAGAATTAGAAGAAGTGTTCGTAGAGTAGTCTAAAGGTTACTTGAAGAGAGTTGCGGAAAATAAAGTTTATCGATTATGAAAAGCTTTATATGGATTAAAAGCAAACACCTCATGCATGGTATAGTAAGATAGACAACTATCTTCTTCAAAGTGGATTCCAAAGAAGTTCAAATGAGCCATCTTTATATGTGAAGCATGAAAGTAATAATTTTTTAATTATTTGCCTTTATGTGGATGATTTAATCTACACAGGCACATATACAAAAATGATGGATGAGTTTAAGTAGGCTATGATGAAAGAATATGAGATTACAAATTTAGGGCTTATGAAATACTCTCTATGTGTATGCACGTATACGTGCGTGCGTGCATGTGTGTGTGAGAGAGTGTATGCGTGCTTTTGTGTGTTTGTGTGCATGCGTGCGAGAGAGAATGTCAGCTTATATGTTTGTGTGTGAGAGAGAGAGAGAGAGAGAGAGTCTTAAGCTAGTCTGTAGAAGTCCTATGAGTATCTTTTAGTTGTGTAAAGAGTGTGCAAGTTTCTTCTGGTTATTGAATCAAATGTCTGCTGCATTTGTAATGAACTAAATTGTTCCTTGTCAGTCTTGTAGTAGTACACCACCATGCTTCGCTTCTCTCTCTTTTCTGTCTCTTTTGTCCATTTTACTCACTCTTTTCTTTTCCCTGATGTTGTGTCCTCTTTCATTGTCTCAAAAAAAGTAAATTGAGCTCATTCAACCATTTTCTTTTTCCTTTTTCATCCCTTTTTCTTTTATCCCTCCCTTATGGAGACGGCACCAATCAATTTTTTAGGTTCAGCTAGCTAGAGGAGCGGGAAAGGTAATGATTCAGCAATGTTTTTTTGTGTCATTTTACCAATGGTAAATTTGTTTTGCATGGTTGGTGCCCTAAAAAGAAATTTCTAGCAAGAATTAGAGTTCAAATTGTTGGTTCGTTGAAGTGCCCCAGTGCATCCCTTGCAGCTAAAAAGATGGCTTTAGGATGAGCCAAATTTGCTGAAATCATGCTTTTAGTTCCACTACTGTTTTGGTTGAACACCTTCCACTTCACATTTCTGGCCGACTGTTGGCTTACACATTACTAATTAACAAGGCAATAAATACGAATCATTCAGAAGTAGCACTTTAAGAAAAACATTTTTTTAATATTATTTATTTTATCTTTTGAATAAGAGGTCCTTAAATAATAATAAATGCTAAAAGATTTATTAAATGGAGTGGTTTTTTAATATTATTTTGTTTTATCTTTTGAATAGAAGGTTCTTAGATATTATTTTTACAAGAAAAATTTTTAGAAAAAAATTTTATGATAGGAAAGGAAAAGAATATAGAAAAAAAATACTATCATATTCATGAAATTTATTTTTTAATAGAAAAATGTATGCCCCACAAATAATTTTTTCTCTATCTTTCAACCAAACGTGCCCTCAAATGACCCCTTAGCTAGGTATGATTTGATTGTGTTGGCAGTATGACGGCATTAGTATGAAAAGAAAAGGAGCATAAATGTAATAATTAAGATATAACCTAAAAGGTATAGATCTTTACTAGAAGGATCTTTAGATAATAGATTCCCAGCATTCAAAATATTATTAAGAATATTGACTGGCTTCAAGATAATATATTAGACTAATTGCTTCAAAAGCTTTCTAGGATATTTGTTAAAAATTGTTTGGTGTGTGATCTTTTTCAATACACTTTTCTATTCATGACAAAAGGGCTTATAGGCAATGAACTACAAAAAGAATAATATCCTTATCCATGAACCTTTAACACATTAAATTCGAAACAAGATCGGATTTGGCCAAGATCGCTCTGTCCAACTACTATGTGGTATATTGGCTTAATAACTTTTACTCATTTTATTATCAATTAAAATAAATCAACATATTATTCTTGCCTTTTTTTCTTAAAATAGAAGAAAAATAGGGAAAGTAGTTTTGAAATAATTTATATCATTTTTTCCATTTATTTTATTTTATTTTATTGGCAACCACTCACTAATCTATTGATTCTAAGTGTAAATAATAAAAAAAAAATTTAACATGCTAACATGTTTGAATGTCAACACACAAATTAAAGGTGCTATCCATAACCCCATAAGAAAAATAAAAAAAATTATAATAACTTTGCAACGTCCTAGATATCTCTCAACCACCCAAATTAATATGGCAAGTGTAAATACTTAATGTTGGATACTTTGAGAAAGGCACCATATTCATACTTCTTATTACTTCCAAACTTTGATTCTTATCTCTTTGTCTTGGCTATCTAAAGGCTGTATTATTTCATCTCTTTCTAAGTACACCGGCTGACTGAGAGAATATTAGGGTATGGGTATTATATCCTAGAGCTAGGTTTCCATATAACTACATGCATTTTGGTTATAAGCTAAGCAAAGAGAATATTATCCTTAAGATAGTATTTTGGTATGCCTTGCATATGTTGAACTTAAGGGTTCAATAATACATATTTTGATGATAATAAAAATATTAATTGAAGGACTAATGCAGCACTTGAGTTTGTGATGCATGGTAAGATAGGTACCAAATTAGAACAAATTAAGACATGAGCAAAAGATCATCCAGCACATATTTAAACTCAAGTTGCTTGCATGAAGTTCAAGTTGGAAAAGAATAATGGAAGATTAAGTAACAAAATTCAATAGTCTCCAACATAATAGTTTACATATTGTAATTTTATTTTTCTTAGTAACTCATTATGAAACTTAATGAGAGAATTAGTATGCAAGTCTCAAACCCCTTAAAATGAATTAGATTAGGTTTTGGATCAAAAACTAATAATTAAAATCCAAAATTAGAAGTAGACAATCAATTAGACCTAAGAACGATCGATCAAACTTGAATGTGGTAGAGAACTTCTTAAAAGCAGGACTCTAACCAATCTAGTGGTCGACCATCATAAACTAGGATGATCGACCAAGCTAGGCCTAACACTTGGTTAGTCCTAGCTTAGCGATCGACTGCTAAGCCTTTAACAACCCAATAGTTATATTTTTATTTGACCATTCGAGTTGCCCTTGAGCCTTAATGCACATATTTTTTTCATTCATGTAAAAATAAGAACTTCTGGACTGGTTTGGAGGTTGAAAAATCTTTGTGAAAAGGGGTTCTAATCTTAGCATGCTTACTTCTTCCTCTCTTAAGTTTTGAGTATAATTTATACATCCACATTCTTGCGAAGTGTTGTTCTTATATTTCTTTCATTCAGAAAGGTTGGGTTCCTCCTTAGCCAGTGTAAAAGGAGAGAATAGATTCATTCTTAGCTTCAAAAAGGATTATAAAGGTTCCTTCTAATCCTGATAAACGGAGTGTATAAAGATTTGATCTTCATTCAATTAAAAGGATTGGTATAGTGGAAATCTCAAGGAGTCTTTAGAGTAGAGAATGTAGCCAAGGGGTACCGAACAACTAAAAAAATTCTTATCCCTCATTTTTTTTGCTCTTTATTTACTTGCAATTTTGTATTGTGTTCTTACCTTCTCTATCTTAGATTTGTGATTTGTTTGAAATATTTGATGATTGTGCTTTATTTTTGAAATGTTAGACTTACATTTAGAGCACATAGTTTTTGAGTTTAGTTTTTGAAAAACTCAATTCACCTTCTCCCTCCTCCTAAGTTGCTTTGGGCCTAACAACCTAGTAATTTTTATTCTCCCAATTTTATTTTTCATCAAACCTATAACAATAATACTACACTTTATTCCTCCAAGCAAGCCATCCTTGTTCCTCTATACCATGCCAATCCCACCTTTCTACTCCTCTCTTCTTTTTTAAGCCATGCCCTTGAGGAAATGGGATCAAAGAAGACCATGATTATGGTATTAATGGTCACATCGTCTCCTCCTTGGCGTTCATCCTCTGTCATTATTGCCTCTAGCAATAGATATTTGAACTTTAGAGTGTTGTTTTTTCTAGTTGCCAATGGGACTCTAGATTGACAAATGAACCACCAATGTAAGGGAGGGAGAGGATACTATAGCAGCTATAGATGGTCTTGAAATTGAAGGGGGGTGATTATGGTGGTGGTGGGGATTGTTGGTGTGGTGGTGAATGGGGACATCGGGGATGTTATTACACATGTTAAGGATAGAGACCTTTGCTACCAATAGCATGTAAAGGTGAGTGCTATATCTAGCATGCAATAATTGACCATTTGTTCCAATGCCATCGAATACATCACCATCTTGCTCACCTTCTTTATCACTGTTGATAGCTCTGGTTTATTATTAACCCAAATCACCCCCTACAAGGCTCACCTCATAGCCTACTTAGATGGAGGCTCTCCTTTAGCAGTGACAATGTGGTGGATTATTGCCACTATTAGATGAGGTCTATCATGGGCTTAGGTGAAAATTTTAATAACTTAAGACCTCAACCAATAACTAACCGAGTGGCATTATTTAGATTCTTTAGCCCTATATAATTTATTCAAGATCTCTCTAGTATACAAAAAATGTAGAACTAATTGCATGCTACCAAGGACCCCATGTACTCTCTCCATTTAGGTCCAATAATCCTTGCAAAACTAGATATCTAAATTCGATTAGAAATGTCATGATTGACTCATGATCAGTTTTAAAAGGGTTTGTGTTGCAGCATCATCTAATCTACATGTGTCATGGGCTATGTGAAATTCTGATATTATTTGTGATGACCCAATATCTTGCTTGAAATGCTAGGCAGAATGCATTATTTGAAACCTTATACCTACATAAATCAAAGGACTTCTCAAAGCATAACCAATGTGGAACTTAATGCCAGAAGTATGAGCTTCTATATACTGCTTATATTAAGCATTACCATTCTCATTAGTTTAAGGATTAAATTCGAATCACAAATTCTATTGGTTAGCCCAAATAGACTTTGATTATAATGTCTTCTAATCTGTATGGGCTATGGAGCATATCACTCTTAAATACATAATAGACTTCACCAACATAAAATAAATAAAGAAATATCATCTTCTAAATAGAATAGGAGTGCAACTTAAATGCAGAGTAGATAAATATGGCATAGCAGGGAACTTGTATCTTCTTCTTTTTTAACTAGAGGTATTTTACTTAAGGAAAGAGAACCTCATTAATTAGTATGAATAGAGGTTGTATATCATGGTTTAGAAAAAAGGAAGGGAGAATAGTGAGAGTAAAAGAAAAGAGTATAGATCTACTTTTCATTTTCTAAAATCCATACAGTGAGAATGAAAGACTAAAGCATAAACTACATTTCTCGCATTAGAATCCCAATAGCAGAAGTGAAAGAAAAAAAGTATAGATTCTATTTTCCAACCATTAGAATCCCAACAAAAGGAGTGAAAAAAAAAGCATAAACATTACTTTTCACCCTTGATATGCATCACAGTTTATGGATCATAAAAAATTAAAGAAAGAAAAAGATACTTAAACCTTACTTTTGTGACATTTCTTATCTTCTAAATTTTATTTTAAAAGATTCAAGCTGAGTGGATTGAAGAAAATCCTTACTTCTTCTCAATTGGATCAGTTTTTTTTTGGCCCCCCAAAAATAAGTGATGTACTCATCATGTTACAGTTGAATAGCATCCTTAGGATACTTCTCTTAACAATATCTTATTATTATTTATTTTTGCTAAAGCCACCTCCATTTGATATATGTGATAATTCCTTTGTAGTGTGAAAAATGTTGAAACTAGCATTATGAATGGTTTAATAGCATATCATGTTGTCATTTATTGCAAAATTCATGCCATTAGCACGTATTGTATATGATAAATGATGAACCTAGGGTCAAAATTGAGTTGAAGTAAAATTTGGTTAAATTGAATTTATTGAAAATTAGCAAAGTGCTTAACGAGTCCACCTTAAAAGCATTGATAAAATGGTTGAGTTTAGTGTATCATGTTGTCATTTAATATTTCTAGATTCACCATATTTGGCATATACATGATATATGTCGACAAATCTTGAATATAGAGTCAACATTGAGTTAAGTAATATTTTCTTGAATAATTTTTTTTAAAAATAAGTAATATTCTCATCAAGTCCACCTTTTAATTAAAAATATCCCTAGAATATTTGAAGCCATTATATAATGTCATTATACATCATTGCTAGCTTTGTTGCCTTTTGAAAAACTGATAAATGATGAATTTAGAGCCAACCCTTCTATTTGATATTTATTGTAGTGTGACAAATATTAAATCTAGCATCAAGAATTGTTTACTAGGATATCATGTTGTTACTTATTGCTAAATTTGCTACCATTTAATATGTATAGTATACGACAAATGATGAGTTTAGAATCAAGATTGGGTTTGGTAAACTTTTCTCAAATAAAATTTATATAGAGAAGAAGTGATGTAATCATTGAGTCCAATTTTAAAAGCATCTCTAAGGTATTTGTATCTATTTTATTATTTTTTCATTTGCTATGGCTAGATTCTCTGCCATTTAACATGTATGGTATATACGACAAATGATGAATCAAGAGATATGATTAGGTTACGTAAAACTTTTGATATGGAATTTTTTATAAACAAGTGACATGCACATCAAGTCCATTTTTTAAAAATATTTCTAGAACGTTTGAATCTACCCTATCATATTATGGTTTGTTATTTTTAGATCTACTACCATTTAAATAAGGAGACTAGAATCAACCTCTATTTGAAATTTATCATAATTCATTTCTAGTATGGCAAATGTCCAATCTAACATCAAGGTTGAATAGCATATCATGTTGTCGTGATTGCTAGATCCGCTACTATTAACATGTACAGCATATGACAAATGATGGATCTATAATCAAGATAGGGTTAGTATCATTTTCCTAAATTGTGTTTATGGTAAATAACGGATGTGTTCATTAGGTCCACCTTTTAAAAGCATTCCTAAAAGATTTGAATCCAACATGTTATGTTATCATCTACTACCGTGAGATCCATCTGCAACTATTAGATCCATCAACATTTAACATGTATTGTATATGAATGAAGAATGATGGATCTAGAGTTCAATAACTCCATTTCATATTTATGGTATATCAAATTAAATCTAGCATATTGAATAGTTTAGCAGTATGTCACACAGTAGTTTATTCCTAAATCAATCACCATTAACATTTACAATAGGTGACAAATTGATGAATCTGGAGTCAAGATTAGGTTCAATAGAATTTTGCCAAATAAATTTTATTGAAACTAAGTGATGCGCTTATCAAGTCCACCTTTTAAAAGCACCCCTAACTTATTGGAATACATCATATCGTGCTATTGTTTGTGATTACAAGATCCACTACTTTTTGATATACATGATACATGTGTAACAAATGATGAACCTAGAATCTACATTGCATCAAGTAAAGTTTTCTAAATGAGATTTATTATAATAAGTGATGTGCTCACCATATCTAG
Source organism: Calamus simplicifolius (assembly GCA_900491605.1). NCBI lineage: Eukaryota > Viridiplantae > Streptophyta > Magnoliopsida > Arecales > Arecaceae > Calamus > Calamus simplicifolius. The sequence goes on from UESW01004037.1 coordinate 1,205,199, forward strand.
CATTTAGAAGTATGCATAAACTATTTGAAACTAAGAAATCATGCTTTTGTTTATTATCATCTGATCAACAAAATTCAACATGCATAATTATAATTCCATATAAGTGTATTAAAAATGATGATTTTGAGTTTAAGAATGCCTTAAATATAATTTGATCCAATTAATAAAATTTATCGAGGATAAAAGATGTAGTGCAGTCATCAAGCTACCTTCTACATTCATCCCTATAACATTGAGTCCATGATGTCGTATTGTTGCATGTATTCCCTTAATTCACAACCACTCGACACACACGGTGATAATTCTCTTGCACCATATAATAAATGATGAATCTTTGAACAAGGTGGTTTAAATAAATTTTATTAGAAAAAAATGGGGAAGATAAGTAATGCGTCTATTTGAACCCTTTGGTATCCTAAAATTATGCAACAAATAATGAACATATGATTGTTTATTAAAAATTTCTCTTGAAGAAGGTTTATGAAATATAACTTATGCACCAACCAACTACCATTTTACAAAGTATGCATTGATTTGGGGTGCAGTCAACTCCTATGCTGCTGTGAATACAAGTTCCTTTGTGCTAAAGAACATGTAACGAAACCAAAAGGCAACATTTCAATGCTAACATTCTTTGAAAATGGAGGAAAAAGTGATCAATAAAACAAAAGAGATGCTTTGGAAAAAGCATAAAAAATAAGAAAATGCAAAAAAGAAACAAGGAAAGAAAGAATTATAGACTTCCTTGGTATTTTCTTTTTCCTCTATCTGCTTTACCCTTGGTCTTCACCCCTCAAATTATAAAACCAAAAAACAATTCTAAATGGCGATTGATAAGAAAAATCTTCTCATGTTAATTAATAAGGTATCTTCCGAACAAACAAATTAATTAAAGTTGTCTCCAGGCGATAAATAGACAAAAATTTGTAGCCGTTGCCCAACTGGATGAATATTTCAGAGCAATATGAACTAAAAATGAGGCCAAGAAGCCCATTGATGTTACACTTAAACCAACTAATTTTTTCCAAAAAACTTTGTTGACAACTCACAACCTGCCAACTCCTTAACACAAAATATAAAAGATGGCATTACATGACATTGGTGATTTACAAGGCGCGATCCAATGATTAAGCGATATTTTTGTCGAGTTTTACGTTGTCAAATTTGTCCCAACATCCTCCATTCCAGCTCCTGGTTAGGATATAGAGTTTCAACGCATTCTCTCTCGTACGAAGGTTTTCCTTGTTTTTTTTGGTTGATTCTCGGAGACTGGATATATACTGTTGTTCCGGGTCGAACGAGAGGGGTCTAATCCCGTAATTACGACCGTCTGTTTATTACGCAATGATCCGTGATTAAGTAGATTTTTTTTTTACGACATGAGATAACATGTTACATAATCCTCGCGACTCCTGCAAGCGTTAGCCATTGAGCCGTGCAGCAAGAATGGTTGCGATTATAGGAATTGACCGCATCCTATGTCTCAACTCTCAAACCAGAACCGACCTCATTCCTTTCGCTTCCAAGCGTAAATCGGAGAAAAACCACGAATTAATAATTATGTATTATTAGCGCTTCTTCCACGTTGCATCGGATAGTCTGTCAGTTGAAGCGGCTTTGAACAGCTCATTACCTTTGTCTTTCTTACCACCGCTGTTGCGTCGCCCTCCCCCTTCCTCCTGTACCTTGCGAAAGAAGTCCGAAGAGGGGAAGAGCTCTACTCTTCTGCGAGCCTTTCCGGGTCTCGAGAACTTATCGTCACCTTTGTTTCTCGTTCCTTCCGACTAGCCCTTGCGTTTCCCTCCTCCTTTCCTCATCCCTCGTTGCTAATAGCAAGTCCATTTTTCCTACTTTTCTCTGATAAAAATCTTCCACCCCCTACACCCGTTTCTCGACCACCCCACCGCTCACACTGTCGCCATGGACCCTTTGCACTCAGTCCAAACATCCTTCTACAACCAATGGGAAGGGGGCGAAGGCCGCGTCGACATATCCGTGCAGTCGATGCCCACTGCCACGGACCCCCGGCTCATCGGCCGCGCTCAAGTCACGTTCAACCACCAGATTCGCTCCGTCCTGGTCGGCGCCCCACCCTATGTGCCGAACGAGCCCCTCGCCCCTCTGGTCCATGAGTCCTGGCTCGAGGACCTTCTGACTTTCCGGTTCTTTGAAGAGACGGTGGCGGCGCAGAACATGTTCGCCCACATTCGGATCGTCCCCTACATGCCCATTTTCGTGCAGGACTACTTCATCAACAACATCACCAATCAAGCCCGGGGTGCCGCCGTGACTGCGGCTGCCCTGCATAACTGGCCGGTGTCGATGGTCGTCGATCTCAACATATCAATCAACTGGAGTTTCGATGACGATGACAGCGACGACGACTCATACTTGGCTGAGATGGATGAGTTGGCCGGGGAGGCGGAGTTGGCTCCGTTTCTTGATGCAATCGGATTGCAGAGGGGTTTAACTCCTGCTGCGATTGCACATCATCTGACTGTCGATACTTTCAGGGGAGAGAGCCCACAAGAATGTCCTATCTGCCTAGAGGGCATAGTAACTGGAACTCAGGTTGGGTGGCTGCCTTGCAGGCACGTCTTCCATCCAGCGTGCATCACCAACTGGCTCGAGAGGAGTGCTACCTGCCCCATCTGCCGACTTCAGCTGCCAAACAACATCGGCGATTAGGGCGTTGCTTCAACTCTCTGTGTGTTTGCGCGTCTGCGTACGTGCGCGTGTGTGTGTTTGTGTGCGTGCGTGCGAGAGAGAATGTTAGTTTGTCGGTTTGTGTAAAGAGTATGTGATGACGCCCGATCACCGGTCTTGAACGGAGAAGAGAGCTGCTTAATCCATGAATCCACGCCTGGTCGGATGGCCTGCAAAAAAGTCCCAAAACCGGAGGGGTACTCCGATGGGGACCCTCCGACGCTCAAGTCAGCAACCGAGGTCACAACTGAGGAAGAGCTCAGACAAGCTCCTCTTTGGGATGAGAAGAGTCCACAGAAAGGGGGAATCCCTATCTGGGTATCAGGATAGCAAACGTATGAGTTCGCGTACCTTATTTCTGAGTGGACTTACCCTTTTATAGGGGGTTGACACCTGCACAACCACATGGAGTTCCATAAGAAGGGAATGTCCGCGGGTTCGTGGGGGTTGCGTGAATCTGGGCCGGTTGGTAGGTCCTGTCCCATCGGAGAGGAAGGAAAACAGTGGTTGGTGAGCTACATCCCATCAGTCAGTAGAGCTGGCGGGTAGTTAGGTCTGGTCCCATCAATGGAGCGGCCAGTGGGTGGTTGACCTGATTGTGTCAGACGGCGCGGGTCAGAAGGATGGCGGCTTGAATAGCCAGGACCGTTCTGGGGCCAACTTGGAAAGTTGGGACTGCCTTGACTCTCCTGAGGGCGCTGAGGCCGAGTAGGGCCGACTCGGCCGACCTGGAGATATCGGAGCGGGGCCGACTCGGCTGACTGGGAGATGCTGGGGCCGAGCGGGGCCGACTTGGGAAAGTCGGGGCCGGCTCAGCCGGCTTGGAGATGGGGGCTGAGCGGGGTCGACTTGGAGAAGTCGGGGCCGACTCGGCCGACTGATAGGTGCCGGGGCCGACTTGGAGAAGTCGGGGCCAGCTCGGCTGACTTGGAGATGCCAGGACCGAGCTGGGTCGATTTGGAGAAGTCGGGGCCAGCTCGGCCGACTGGGAGATACCGGAGCCGAGCGGAGCCGACTTGGAGAAGTCGGGGCTGGCTCGGCCGACTGGGAGGTGCCGGGGCCGAGCGGGCCGATTTGGAGAAGTCGGGGCCGGTTCGGCCGACTGGGAGATGCTGGGGCTGAGCGGGGCCGACTTGGAGAAGTTGGGGCCGGCTCGGCCGACTGGGAGGTGCCGAGGCCGAGCGGGGCCGACTTGGAGAAGTCGGAGCTGACTCGGCCGACTGGGAGGTGCCGGGGCCGACTTGGAGAAGTCAGGGCCGACCCGGCCGACTGGGAGGTGCCGGGGCCGAGCGGGGCCGACTTGGAAAAGTCGGGGCCGGCTCGGCCGACTTGAAAATGCCGGGGCGGGGCCGCTTAAGCTTTTGATTTTATCATAATTGCCCTCGTGGCTACGTCAGCCATATCAGATGCCCCCCGCCCCTGAGTATGAAGGGCCACGCACCCGCTGCCCTTTGGGCGAGAGGGATGCGAAAATTCAAAAAATGATTACTCTTTAGTGCGCTTTTAATAGCTTGGTGAGCTGGCGCGTCGTCCCGAGGTAGTGTCGCTTCGCATATCTTCCACAATCATGCGGTAGGTGGGGTCTAATGTTGACGCCGGATGCCCTGAGGAAAGCGCCCATCGGGGAATGGAAAAAGGGCGGAGGTTATTATTGTTTCTCCATTTTTATGCCCCGCGATTGGTCGGGGATCACGCTCCTCGGGGTGAATCGAGGCGGCACATCTGGGCAATGGCAAGATTTCCGGTGGATAGCTCGTGGCGCAATAGAAGAGCGCCACGTGGCGGGGCCTTGATTACCGTCGTTCGGAAATGGGGGTATAAAAGCGCCCCAAGGGCATGGGAAAAGCTTTTACATTGCCATTGCTTTCTTCCAACTTTCCTTTTTCTGAATTCCTCTGCAACCTGAGTCTTTTTGCCCTCGAGTTCCTTTCGATTCTCAGGTTAGTCTTATCCTTTGTCTCACCCCATGGACCGCCGTACTGTTAGGGAGGGTAAGAGGCCCATTCTAGAGTCTTCCCATTCCGACAGTGAAGGCCAAACCCCTTCAGTTAGCCAGGTGCCCCGGCCGATGGGTGGCGTTACCATCCGCAATCGATCGACGGCGACCGAACCTCCATCTACCCCAGCCTCCCCTATTAGGGTAGTTCCTGTGTCCTCCCGCCGTCCAGGACAACCTCCGGCGGTGAGTCTTGATCCGTCAGGAGTGGCCTCAACCGTGACCCCCGAAGACGTAGAGGCTATTAGGGCTAAGTATATGGTCCCCAGCTTCATCTGCCTGTCCGCGTCGGGGCTCGAAGATAGAGTGACCTCTGCCCATCCTGGTCGGGTCGCTCTATACGAGGAGTTCTTCTGATGTGGACTGCGCCTCCCTTTTCATCCTTTTTTCCTGAATCTCTTAGATAGGTATAGATTAGTGCTGGCGCAGTTGACTCCGAATTCGATTCGATTATCTGCGCTTTTGTCATTCTTTGCTACTTCCAGGAGGCCCGGCCAAGGTTATCACTGTTCCGGGCTTTCTATAAGCTCCGTCGCCAAGGTGAGAGGGTCTGGTGGGCATTCATCGCCAAGCTAGATAGGGCATTTCCCCTAGGTCTCCCATCTAAAATTAGAGGGTGGAAGCCTCGATTCCTCTTTGCCCAAGTCGAGGGGGTGAGGGCCGACTAGAGGGAGCCAGATACCAGCTCCAACGATAACTCCACCATTGGGGAAAGGGATAGGAGCTCTTCACTCAATTGTCCAACTGCCAAATCCCTGGCTACAAGGAACTCCTATCCGAGGAGAATCTGATAGAGGCCGAGTTGGCCCCGGCGGTCAATGAGCACGACGTCTGATTCCTTCTGTCTCGACCGGAGGATTACTGTACGCTGTTGCTAACATTCCTTGTTTTTGGGTGCAGCGATGAAGTTTCCCGCCGGCTCGTTTGAAGCCTCCTTAAAGCAAAAGATGCCGGCGACCAGGGAAACATCAAGGCCAATGAAGAAAGCTCGAAGGAAAGAGCGGGCCGAGCCGGCTTAAGCCGCTGAAGTCCCCAAGGCTCCAACGCCTGCAGAGGAGCCGACTGAGGAAACGCCGGTTGAAGAAGTGGTCCCGGGGCTGGCTGGGACCGAAATAGAGGAAGGAGAGATTCCGGTCACCACCAAAGCTGCCGTGGTGGTTGTGGATCTTGAAGAGGAAGCCCCTGCTACCGCCAATGTGCTCAAGGTGGGGCAGGTTACAGTTGTTGTCAGCCCTCCGACTGCCGTCGAGCCGGAGACGAAGAGTGCTCCCCCAACTGTCGGAGAGGGGGAGCTAGTCGCCAGAAGGTCCAGGGCTGGGACGTAGGTGACCAAGAAGCAGAGGGATGAGCTGGAGAGCTCATCCCAACAATCAGCGTGCTGCCCGACTTGCCCTCGGGCTAAAGGGCCGCAGGAGAAGATGGCGCGGCCAGCACCCGTGCTCGGCTCGATGACAGACGCCGAGCGGGCCGCCTGTCTCTTGTCGAAGTTTCGGACTGCCGAGTCTGAGGAGAAGATGCGAGGGTTGAGCCACTCCGCGCTCCTAGATATGGTGATGGTCTCCGTTGTCCAGGTAATCCTTTGAGTTCCTTTCATTTTCGGACGTGTCTTCGATGTCTCAATCTTCTATGGCTAACATATTCTTCTGCCGCAGATGGCCAACGGTGCGATAGCCCTTCGTGAGGCGATGTCTCACTCAGCGGACGTGCTCATAAAGTCCATGGCGCAGGCCGACAAGTATAAGAAAGAGAGCATGGCGCAGTCCCAGAGCCTTGCTCGACTTCACTACGAGGCCAAGGCCCGGGAGGAGGATCTGGGCAGCCGAATAAGGGAGGCGGAATGCCGGGCCGAAGCTGAGAGTGGCCGGGCATCTGCGGTCAAGGCCAAATTGGAACTAGTCTCAGACAGACTGAAGGCCGCCGTGGAGCGGAATGAGGAGATGGTCCATCAGCTTCAATGCACCGAGAGGAAGGTTGGGGTGGCGCGAGATGAGGCCAGGGCCGCTGTTGAGAGAGCTGCCTCCGCGGAGAAGGCGGCGGTTGAGGCGGGCCATGAGAAAGCTGAGGCCGTGGCTCATGCAGACGAGGCCAATGTGCGAGCCGAGGAAGCTGAGGGCCGAGCCTGGGAGGCCGAGGCACAGGCTAAGGCAGCAGTGGCCAGGGCGCAGCAGGCTGAGGCGCAAGCCAAGGAGGCCAAAGGTAGGGCTTAGCGGGCTAAGACGCAAGCCCAGGAGGCCGATGCCAGGGCCCAACAGGCTGAGGCCGGGGCGGGATAGGCCATAGCCAACTATAAGTCCTCGCCGGAATTCGGGAAGGAGGTCCTCGAGGCCAGCCTCGATGCCTATGCTAAGGGCTTCGACATGTGCAAAACTAAGGTGTCCGCAGCTCTTAAAATCGACATCGCCAAGCTCGAGGGGATCCGCCCCAGGGAGTGTGACGAGGAGCCGGCTGAGGAAGAGGATGACGAGGAAGAGCCAGGCCCAAGCAAGCCCTGAAGAGTTGTTGTTTCTTCTTTTTCCTTTTCTTTTTGTAACCGGCCTCGGGCCAAATTTTGTACTTCAATTTCATTATTAATGAAGAAAAGCCTTTTGTAAGATGTTTTTGCACTTTGTCTCTTCTTTCCTCTGGGTCGAACGTTTTGTCGTGCAACTAACGACAAGGTGGGCCCCGTACCTATTAATGAGGAGGACCTTTCCTTCTGAGATGTTTTCTATTTCTGAGCATTGCGCACATTGACGACGCCGTGCTAGATCGCAGCCCCAGATTTGCCAACGTTTGGATGCGTCTTTGAGGGATATGCCAGCCGCGTGGGAGATTGCTTAAGATGCATTATGCTGTCGCGGGTTGTTTGAAGGGAGATTCGTCTGTGCGCGAATCTTCTAAGGACTTGGAACAATCCGAGGGCAACTTAGCGCCGAGATCGACTTGAGGGCATCGGGGGTCGAGCGGGGCTTGACCGAGGAAGGTCTGTGATGACTTGGAGACCGTGAGGGCCAAGTAGGGCCCTTTAGAACCATTTTGGCGGTCTGTGTGCCGCCCGAGAGGTGACTCGGCGGGTACAGTGCTTTTAGGGTCTTAACCAACTCGAGGGTACTCCCATGCCGGAGTCGAGTGGTGTCCCGTAGGCTACCGCCACTAAAAATGATGCAGCCATGGAGACCATGGCTGTGGTCTTCTTTGATGCCATTGCCATGAGGCAATGACTTAGAAAGAAAAAGAGGGAAAGGGTGAGGTTGGCATGGAGTCAAGGGCTGAGGTAGGACAAAGGATGGGGCGTTGCTTCTCCTAATAATGAATAAATTACATCACTTCTTAAGCATTTCTTTAGACCTTAATATATACATAGACTACGTTGACAATAATTTTTTCACTACTAGGATATGTCGATGTTTATCTTATAGGGGATATTATCATTCAGGTTGCTGGTTATGAGTTGAATTCTACTTTGGTTTAGTTATTATTTAATAATCTCATATTGCTAATGGTCGTGGGTTCAAACTCTCTTGTTGACCTCATATTAATTTTAATGAAACAAAAAATAATTAAGTATTATGCTAATATCATCTCTATCAAGTTCAATCAATTTCAGATTACTCATCATGAAAGGATACACTTCCTACAACCAAAGGTATATTATGATTCAAAAGAAAGGTATCACAGGTAATATATATATGCTTATTGTAATTATATCACTCTTCAATGAACTTAAGCTTTTACAGTCACTGGATGATTTTCATACGTTTTATGTTCTACTGTTCATTCGACAAAATGACTTTCAAGTTTAATTATATTTGCATTGTCTTAAACTGGATTCAAGTATCTTACAAGTTTCTATTTATAATTCTATGATATTTTGAATTATTATCGGATTGTGCTCTTAAACTATCTATCTTCGGTTGCCTTCGGATTGGATACCAATTTCGGTTGCCTTCGGTTTGCCTTTCAGATTGGCTCCCTAGCACTTAGTATGGCTTGCTGATTTTCTAAATCGATTTGCCGACTTTTGTTGCCTTTCGGATTGACTTCCCAATGCTTATTTTGGGATGTTGGAATGCTGATTTTTGATGCCTTTCGGTTATGGCTCCCTGATGCTTATTCTTGGAATGCCAACTTTTATTTTGGCATGCTAGTGTTTGAAGTTGGCATATTGATTTTACAAGATGTTCTGCCGGCTCCCTATGCTTTATATTTTGGCACGCTAGTGTTTGAAGTTGGCATGCTGATTTTACAAGATGTTTTGCCGGCTCCCTATGCATTATATTTCGGCATGCTAGGCTTTGGACTTGGCATGCTAATTTTCTAAAGCCTTTTGCTGTCTCCCTAGCTGAATTTTTTTTGTTCAAACATGGCTTGCTAGTTTCAAAAGTTGGAATACCAACTTTCGAAGTTGGCATGCTGGTTTAGTAACTCATTCGGCTGGAAGCTTCTGGTACCAAAAGTTGGTATGCCAACTTCTTCCCTTGCTTGCCGATTTGAGGATTTTGGGATGCTATCTTGTTGGAATTCGGATGTTTCTTTATGGCTGTTAACGTTTCAAATTTCATTCCACAGTTGGAGCTAATTATGCAGAGTGTGTTCTCTCTCTCTCTCCTCTCCATCTCACAACGGTAATGCAATGGATATATTTTTCTTCTTGTTATAAATTGTAGTGTTTTCTTCTTGTTATAAATTGTAGTGTTGAACAGTGTTTCAAAAATAGAGAGAAAAAGTGATTTTTGGAAAAAGAAAAAAATATTAGTGAAAATTGTGAAAAAAAATAATTTGAAAAAGAGAGATTTATTAGAGTTGGTTGGAGTATTGCTTTGATTGTGGAGTTCATTGATTGCTGATTATTAAAATAGTGATTAAAGCTCCATCTACCCTCTTTGAAGAGCATTCAAAGCTTCCTTGAAGGATTCTCTTGTGCTGCTGCATCATTAAAGAAAGAAGCTACTTCGGGATTAGCTCTTCAAGTTGATAAGTATTATTATTGTTAAATCTGCTCATTTATTAGGAGCATCTTGTATTAAACACTCTCTACTACTTGTGCTTTGATTTGTTTCACAGTTGTGAAACGTGATTGGGTAGAGGTCTATCCGGGATTATATTTGTAAGGCTTACTTGTGCCCAAAAATAAGTGTGCTAGCCAGGTTGGCTAGTGGTGATTAGTGAAAATACCCGAGGTATTCTTGGGGAGTAGATGTAGGTGCAGGATAGGCACCGAACCACTATAAATATTATGTATTTGATTATGATATTTTTCTATGATTGTTTTCATATTAGATTCACTTTACTCCACGTTATTTATTTGCAAAAGAAATATAAGTGCACATACTTAATAGTCAATTAAATTTTAAAGACACCCAATTCACCTTGTCTCTTGGATTGCTAGATTTGGGCAACAAGTGGTATCAGAGCAGATGCTCTTATTGTTAAGCCTTAAAAAGCTTAGAGCTAAAGATTATGGAAACCTTGTTGAATGAGGGATGATTCACTAATAGGCCACCTCTATTTAATGGCACAAATTATGGATATTGAAAAGCTAGAATGAAAATTTTCATTCAAGCACTTAACTATGACCTATGAAGTATCATAATAAATGGTCTCCACACATCCACGACTAGATTAAATGATATGAAGATTCCTAAACCAAAAATGAAATAGGATAAACATGATAAGAAATTAGCACAGCTCAATGCTAAGGCCATGAATGTTTTATATTGTTCATTGGATGCTAATGAATTTAATCGCATATCTACTTATTTATTTGCCAAGAAAATTTGGGATAGATTAGAAGTTACCCATGAGGGTACCAAACAAGTGAAAGAATCCAAGATAAATATGCTTGTTCATAAATATGAATTATTTAAGATGGATTCTAGTGAATCAATTTCTAAAATGTTTACTAGATTTACTGATATTATTAACGGACTTAAAAGCCTTGGTAAATCATATACTAATGCTGATCTTGTGAGGAAGGTATGAATGCTGATCTTGTGAGAAAGGTATTACGATCTTTGCCTAGGTTTTGAGAAGCCAAAGTCACTACTATTCAAAAGGTAAAGGATCTAAATGTTTTATCCTTGAAAGAATTGTTGGGATCACTAATGACTCATAAGCTTCAAATTAAACAACATACTGATGAAGATGAGTCAAAGAAAAAAAGGACAATGGCTCTCAAAATTTCTGAACAAAAGGAAGTGTCAGAAGAATCAGAGGATGAAAGTAATGATGAGGATATGGCCCTCATTACTAGAAAGTTTAAAAGATTTATGAAAAGCAAAAAAATTGAAGGAAAAAGAAAATCATTTGTAAGAGGAGATGGAAACAAAGAAAAAGAAAATAAAATTATCTTTTATGAATGCAAGAAGCCAAAACATTTTAAATTAGAATGTCCACAACTTAAGAAAGGTCTCAATAAATTCAAGAAGAAGGCTATGATGGATACATGGAGTGATTCTGAAAATTCAAGCTTCGAGAGAGATGAAAAAAATAAAGTAGCTACTCTTTGCTTCAAGGTGAACACTGAGGAGCTAAGTCCAAGTTTCCTTGATGACTTTTCATTTGAAGAATTGAATGGTGCTTTTTATGAGTTAGTTGATGATTTTACTAATCTTAGTTCCAAAAATAAAGATTTAAAAAATTAAATGCAAAACCTAGTTTTAGAAAATAATAAATATATGGAAGAAAATGATTCTTTGAAGAAAGAAAACAAGGATTTAAAAACTGAAGTTGATAGACTTAAACCTATAGTAGATAAGTTTACATTAAGTTCTTTAAAATTAAATATGATTTTAGATAGTCAAAAAGCTATTTTTGATAGAGCAGGATTAGGCTATAATCCTTTTAGAAAATAAAAGTCTTTGAAAAATATTTTCATACATGCTGATCAATCTTTTAATATTACTTGCTTTAAATGTGGTTTGAAGGGACATAAGTCCTATGCATGCAATAGTGTCAAGAAAGTTTGGGTTCCAAAAAGAATCATATTATCTAACCCCAAAGGATCCAAAAAAACTTAGGTACCTATGAGTAAGACGTGACATTATGTTTGTAGGTGTGTCTTACAATCTGTGGATCTAAACAAAAATGGTATCTTGATAGCGAGTGTTCGAGACACATGATGGGTGATGAATCACAATTCATCACTTTGGAAGTTAAAGATGGAGGTATGGTCACCTTTGAAGATAATGGCCAAGGAGATATTGAAAATCAAGTGAAGGAACTCACTTTGGAAGAAAAAGAGAATCCAATTGTTCAATCAAATCAAGAAGAGGTAAATCACGAAGAACCTCAAGGTAATCTTGACCTAGAAAAAGGTTGGAGATATGCACACAATCATTCAAAGGAATTTATTATTGGTGATCTCACACATGGTGTTAGAACTAGATCTTCATTTAGAGATATTTATAATAATTTAACATTTGTGTCTCATATTGAACCTAAATGTTTTGATGATGCTAAGGATGATATAGAATGGATAAATGCTATGCATGATGAATTGAACCAATTTGAGAGGAATAATGTATGGAAACTAGTTGATAGACCTCATGATCATCCAATCATTGGGACTAAATGGGTATTTAGAAACAAGTTGGATGAGCATGGTAATATAGTTAGAAACAAAGCAAGACTAGTAGCTAAAGGTTATTGTTAGGAGGAGGGAATTGATTTTGATGAAACTTATGCTCCTGTTTCTAGACTAAAAGCTATTAGATTTTTACTTGCTTTTGCATGCTTTATGAATTTCAAGTTATATCAAATGGATGTTAAGAGTGATTTCCTAAATGGATTTATTGCCGAGCAAGTGTTTGTTGAACAACCATCAGGATTTGGGAACCACTAGTTTTCAAACCATGTTTTTAAATTGAATAAAGCATTGTATGGTTTGAAGCAATCTCCTCAAGCATGGTATGATCGATTAAGCAAATTCTTGATTAGCAATAAATTCATTAGAGAAAATGTTTATACAATGCTTTTCATTAAAAAAGAAAATGATGATATGCTTATTGTTCAAATTTATGTTGATGACATCATTTTCGGTGCTACTAACAAAATATTATATCAAGACTTTGCAAAGCTTATGTAGGGAGAGTTTGAGATGAGCATGATGGGAGAGAGAAATTATTTTCTCATATTATAAATCAAGCAAAGTGATGATGGAATCTTCATTTGCCAAAGCAAATATATAAAGAAAATATTAAAGAAATTTGGCATGGAGACTTCTAAGTATATCAGTACACCTATGAGCTTCTCTTGTAAATTAGACTCTTGTAGTACTGATAAAAATGTTGATATAAAATTATATAGAGGAATGATAGGATCTTTATTATATTTAACTGCTGGTAGGTCAGATATATTATTCAGTATTTATATGTATGCTAGATATCAAGCTAACCCTAAGGAACCACATTTATTAGCTGTTAAAAGAATCTTTAAATATTTGAATGGTTCAGTAAACTTAGGATTATGGTATGACAAACAATCTAGCATTGACTTAATATACACTGATTCAGATTTTGCAGGTTGTAAATTAGACAGAAAATCTATTAGTGAAACTTGCTAATTTTTATGTGTTAATTTAATCTCATAGTTTAGCATGAAACAAACTTTAGTAGCATTGTCCACAGCTGAGGCTGAGTACATTGTAGCTGAAAGTTGTTTTGCTCAACTCTTATGGATTAAACAATAGCTAGAAGATTATGGTATTAAACATAAAGACATTCCAATAAATGCGATAGTACTAGTGCTATCAATTTAACTAAAAATCCTATTCAGCACTTTAGGATAAAACACATAGAAATAAGGCATCATTTTATTAGAGATCATGTTAATAATGGTAATATTATGCTTGAGCATGTTTGTACTGATTTGCAGCTCGCTAATATTTTTACAAAACCCCTTGATGAATCAAAATTTTATGAAATTAGAAGAGAGCTTGGTATGCTTTATCCTTATATTTAATTGAGTTGTTATAATTTTTAAATTTATATACACTCTTGTACTCATTATCATTGCATGAAGTTTATGTCATATGAATTGCAACTGCTTGATCTTCATATTCCATAATTTTAAAGATTTTGATTGGATCAATTTTAAATTATTTTGATTGATGTTTTGAATGAATGAAAATATTTGCTTTTACTTTCCCTGGGTTACCGATTTTAGCATTTTGGCATCCCACTTTTTGGAGTAAAATACCAAAAACATAAAATCGGTCCTCCACTTTTTGGCTACTGGTTAACCAGATTCCTTGTTTTAGAAGACCAATTTTGCTTTGTTGGTTTTCAACTTTTGGAATTGGGACCGGATGTTTTTAAGGACTGATTTCTTGCCACTTCCCAAGCTGTTCTTCACCCTTTTCCAAACCGAGCATCTTCTTCTCCAAGTCAAGCTGTCCTTCTCCCTTCAAGCCTCCACTTCTTCATTCAACTTCAAAAATCCCATTGCTTTCATTGGATCAATGGCTCCCAAAGGTAAATCTAATCGTGGATCTTCTTACCAAGGCATCAGTGAGTGCTTCCTTCTAATCCTTCTAGTTTTCAATCTATGATTAGAAGATCTGTAGCGTTTAAAAAAATAGTTGATTTTGAGTTTCTAGCTTCTAAAAAAATTTTATTGAAGAAAACTTAGCATATCAAGGATGGGAACATTTATTTAAGATAACCTTTCCATTTATCCAGATCTTGTCAAAAAATTTTATCATAATATTAGCTTTGAAAATGATAGAGTATCTTCAAAAGTTAAAGGTGTTAGAATTGATTTTGATGAAAATACTTTGAGAGAGATTTTGAATATTCTAGATACCGGTTTTGGTGAGGACACTCTTGATGACAAAAAGTTCAAATTAGAAACTGTTCTTGATATTGATGATGCTTCTCATATTGATCATATTTTTGCTAAGGATTTGAATGCGAAAATGAGGTTACTACACAGTATTGTTTCTCGGTGTCTTACCTCTAGGAGTGGTAGTTTTAATTATGTGAATGACTGAGATTTGACTATAATATTTCATATTGTGACCCAAAGTCATTTACACCTTCCTAGAAAAATAATTTGTGTGATAAGAGAGGCAGTTAGTAGATCTAGAGTAGCTCTACCCTATGCCTACTTCTTACCCATGTCTTTAATTATTTTTATGTTGATGTTAGATGTGAGAATGTCTATAATCTTAGCCATACCGATGTCTTCAATGAGCATATATTAATTCGTATGGATTTTGCTAAGGTAGATGGCCTTTGGACAAGGAGCAAAGAAAAAATGCAAGAAATTTCTGCACCTGTCCAGGGGAAGCAATCTACTGTGCATCAGGAATTTTTCGCTGAACCTCAAATTCACCCTTATATTTCTATTGAAGCTCAGTGTTATCTATCTATTTCTATTGAACCTCAAACTTATTCTTCTGCTCCTAATGCACCTCAAAATTTTACTTCTTTGTTTACTGATCCTTCTACAAATTATTCTTATATGTTTGCTGAATAAGTTTTTATGCCCATGGACCCCAATCCTTCTATTAATGTTAATCCTTCCTTTGTTAACAATCCTACCACTGATTCAAATCAACCCAATGTTCCATAACCTACTCAGAATCCTTTCCAACCAAGTCATCCTATGGTTACCAAAATGGACCTTGATGACATGGATACTTTGGTTCGCAGGATTTCTGATGTTGTTTCTCTTGGTAGATCTGTCAATAGTTCATTTTCCTATTCTTCTGAGACTTTTATGGTTTCCCACATATATTCTATGTATGCTACCTTAAATGACATCAAAGCGAGCTTACATGATTTACAGCTTAATGCGGATGTCATAAAAGGAAAAGCATTCAGATATGGTGAGATGGTGGACATTTCTAAGTTCTTTACTGAGTTGGGCAAGTTAAAAAATGATGTAAATTCTTTGTTGAAAAGTGCTAGCATTGCATGTAATAAGATTGCTTCTTTTTGCTTGCAAACTGAGAAGGCTCAATTTGCTCTTGACTATCATACCTTGCTCATTATTGATTGCCACATTATGTAACAAAAGATTGTGAATTTCATCTCTCAATTATCTCCGAAGGTAGAAGACCCCATGATGCGTGTCGTAGCACAATGATTAAAACACCTTAATTTCACTAATAAAATAGCTAGAATAACGGATCGAATCCATAAGGAATTTAGCGGTTATCCTAAAATAAATTTATAAATTTAAATAAATAGATAATTAGTAGTGAAAAATAATTAAGATATAATCTATCTTATAAGAGCACGGTCCGTACCCGTAGATCACGGCCCATCCCTTTTAAGAATAAATCAGTCAATAATTATTTCCAGTTAAATAGAATTCAATAAAAATTAAACATGAATAAAAGTTTTATTTCATAACATTAAAGAGTGCATATTAAAATCTAAAATTAAAGAGTTTTATTTTCTGACATTAAGAAGGCAACAAGAAAGCAACAAACTCTTCCTAATTCAAACCAAAGACGGGCTGATCCACGCCGGGCTGAACCAGACCGAAGACGGGCTGAACCGGGCCCTCTGTTCTTCCTCTGCCTCCAAGCCATGAACGAATCCTCACGAACTCATGAACAGAGCCTCCATGAACCAAGGTGAAGTCTCTGTTCTTCTTCTGCAGTCGCCTCCAATCCATGAACCTCCTAGGAACAAAGCCTCTACGAACTCTTCAGGAACCCACGGATGCAGAACAAAACTCTCCAGGATCCCACGGATGCAGAACAGAGCCTCCACACCACAAATGCTACAGAACCTCCGAACGGACGCTGGGAACTCACGAACGGCTCTTGGGGACTCCCAATGGCTCCTAGAACTTGGGAACAACCGCCTCCTCCCTCAATCGCTCCTCTTTGCTGCTATTTGTAGAGGCCCAGACGTGGAGAAGATGCTCCCTGTTTCCATATCAGATGCCCGGATGCAGAGACGATGCGGATGTGAAGAAATCCCAGAGAGATCGCGGACGGAATCAAAATTCCTTTCATCTGAAGTTTATTCTTCCAATTTGAGAATTTCTAATCCAATTTATTTCTTGATTGGTGGAGGGAATGATTAAATTGGAAGACGAGAAGAATCGGAAGAAAAGAAGGAAAATTCGGATGAAAAGACGATGAAATTGGCAAATTGGACTTTGCTTTGAGATGTATGCAGAAACAAATAAATCATTGTAAATTCAATTTCGAGCTCATTTTAAGTCCGATTTAAGTGCTGTTTACATCGTTGGATTCCTAAAATCGAGCTCTTTAAGTTGATAAGATTTTATCTAAAATATTAAAATATTAAATAATAATAGGTACATTGACCTATTAATTAATAGGTTTATGATGATTATTTATGCATTTATCACTCCCCCCAACTTGAATCTTACTCGTCCTCGAGTAAATAAGGAATTTAGAAATATGTACCAAGCTAGTCCAAGAATTGATAGTTATCTTACATTTCTAAAAAAATTTCTGGTTAGATCATAAAGAAGGTACTTCATCGGATTATTAAGTTTACCCATTTAGTGATAGAGTGTAGTCCACAAGAATTTATAGAAGTCTTCCTTTACCAACTTTTCACTTTTCTGTTTAAGTCTTCTAACTTAATTTGGGTTGGGTGTAGTGTCTTGTGTAATTTAGTTCCTTTATTTATTTATTTATTTATATGTAAAGTCAGTGCAATGTCCTAACCCCTTGCTTTCTAATTAACTCTTGTAACGAGCTTTAGGCCAATGGCTCCCAAACCAATTGGTTTTAGGGCATTAGGTGTAAAACACCCCTCGGACTTACTGACTCGAGTCAAAAAGGCTTTAGGTAGACTGACTCTACTTAGGTTCTTTTACATTCTCACTTTTTTATGCGAACAACATCACTTGCTTAGATGGCGGGGCCCGGTTACTTAGTGAAAGATCCTAAGAACCTAATTTATTAATTTTAAGAGAGATTTTTTTTTCTTTTTCTCTTTTTTTTGAATGATATTTTCACCCATACCCTTATTAAGTAGATTGTACTATTAAGATCAGTGGTCAGAAGGGTCTAAAATTATTCTAATTTTTTTTTGGGCTAAACCCTACCTTTTATTAGGTTTTCTTAATAATTTATTTCTTACTATCTCAAAAATAATCTAACCATTAATCATTCATAGACTGCTTGATTAATTTATTCCTCAGTATCTCAAAAATAATCTAACCATTAATCATTCATAGACTGCTTGATTAACTTCAAATCGAGACAGAATTTGGTACACACATCTGATTATAGTTTTACTCAAGGATTTACTTATTCTCCCCCCCCCCCTCCCAACTTAATTTCCATTATCCCTAATGTAAAGAAAAATTACTTTCAAAGAAAGATACTACCTGGTAGAGTATTTGAAGGTTGGAGGTTTCATTGTTGCCATCTTCTTTCAATCTACTTCTGTTGCTCTTCTTTGGTCATACTAAAAGAACAGAAAGTTAAAAATAACTAATAAACTGGGTTGCCTCCCAAGAGCGCTAAGTTTAAAGTCTTCAGCCAGACTGTGCTACTCATTATAATAGCGTTAGGTTTACAAGATCAATTGATTCAACAACTTCTCCATCATTAATTTCTTCTATATATGGTTTCAAACGTTGGCCATTTACTTTGAATGTATTTTCCTGCTTGGGGTCTTTAAGCTCTACAGCTCCATGAGGAAATACTTGAGATACTATAAAAGGTCCATTCCATCGTGAATGAAGTTTTCCAGGGAAAAGATGTAATCTTGAATTGTAAAGCTATACTTTTTGATTTGGTTCAAAAGTTTTTCTATTAATAAATTTGTCATGATATGCTTTGATTCATTCTTTATAAATTTTTGAGCCCTCGTATGCATCATTTCGTAGCTCTTCTAACTCATTCAATTGAAGTTTTCTAATAACACCCGCCTTTTTCATATCATAATTAAATTGCTTGATGGCCCAAAATGCACGGTGTTTCAATTCTACATGTAAATGGCAGGCCTTTCAAATACGAGCCGGTAAGGAGACATTCCCATGAGAGTTTTAAATGCAGTACGATAAGCCCATAATGCATCATCCAAACGTTCTGACCAATCTTTCATATCAGGTCTCACCGTTTTCTCAAGGATATGTTTAATTTCTCTATTTGATATTTCAACTTGGCCACTAGTTTGGGGATGATAAGGTGCAGCTACCTTATGAGTAATTCCATATTTGTTCATTAATCCTTCAAAGTGTCTATTCGTAAAATGTGTACCCCCATCACTAATTATAGCTCTTGGGCATCCAAAATGACTAAGGATGTTATGCTGAATAAACTTGATTACAACTTTATGGTCATTGGTTCGAGTTGCCATGGCTTCAATCCATTTTGACACATAATCAACTGCCACTAGAATGTATTCGAATCCAAAAGAGGAAGAAAATGGGCCCATAAAATCAATACCCCATACATCAAAAATTTCTACAACCAAGATAGGGTTTAGGAGCATCATATGTTTTCGAGAAATATTTCCTGTTTGTTGACATTGGAGACAATTACGCCCAAATTCGTGTACATCTTTAAAAAGAGTTGGCCAATAGAACCCCTTTGCAGTACCTTTGCTGCAGTTTTTCTTCCACTAAAATGTCCCCCACAGGCAAGAGAATGACAGAAGTTAAGTATACTTTTGAATTTACTCTCAGGGACACATTGCCTAATCACCTAATCTGAACAGTACTTAAATAATTCAGGGTCTTCCCAAAAGTAATATTTGATTTATAAGAAAAATCTATCTTTTTCTTCTTTTGACCAGTGGAAAGGTACTTTTTCTGTTGCCAAATAATTCACAATGTGGGCAAACCAAGGAAGACTGCTATAAAATTGAAAATAGCTGCTCATCAGAAAACCTATCTCTGATTATTTCTTTATTGTATTCCACTGAGATCCTAGAGATATGATCTACTACCATATTTTTAGAACCCTTCTTATCTAAGATTTCTAGGTCAAATTCTTGTAATAGAAGGATCCATCTAATCAGTCTGGGTTTTATATCCTTTTTTGATAAAAGATGCCTCAATGCTGCATGATCAGAATAAACTAAAACCTTAGACCCTAACAGATATGATCTAAATTTTTCTAGGGCAAACACAACTACTAGTAATTCTTTTTCAGTAGTAGTATAGTTCATTTGTGCATCCGAAAGAGTTTTACTAGCATAATAAATTACATGGGTTTTCGATTGAGTTTCTATCCTAGAACTGCCCCTACAGTATAATCAGAAGCATCATACATAATTTTGAAGGGTATGGTCCAATCTGGGGGCTTGATAATTGGTGCAGTGGTCAAAGCAGTTGAAGGATGTTATAGGCTGTTAGACAATCTTCATCAAAATTAAAAGAACTATCTTTAGTCAACAAATTACACAATGGTCTAGAAATTTTGCCAAAATCCTTGATGAAGCGTCTGTAAAAACCAGCATGACCATGGAAAGATCGTACTTGTTTAATTGAGGTTGGGGGTGGTAGATTTGAGATCAATTCAACCTTGGCTTTATCAACCTCAATACCTCACTCTGAAACAATGTGTCCGAGCACAATTTCCTCACGAACCATAAAATGGCTCTTCTCCCAACTTAGGACTAAATTCATTTCCATACATCGTTTCAGTACCTTAGTCAAGTTCTCGAGGCAGCTATCAAATGATGCACCAAAAACTAAAAAATCATCCATAAATACTTCCAAAAATTGACCAATCATATCAAAAAATATGGCCAACATACATCGTTGAAAAGTGGCTGGTGCATTACAAAGACCAAATGGCATGCGTCTAAAGGAAAATGTTCCAAAGGGACAGGTGAAGGTGGTCTTTCTTGATCTGTAGGAAATACTGGGAATTAATTGTATCCTGAATATCCATCTAAGAAACAAAAGAAACTTTGTCCTGCTAGCCGTTCTAGAATTTGATCGATAAAAGGCAAAGGAAAGTGGTCTTTCTTAGTCACAGCATTCAACTTTCAATAATCTATACACACTCTCCAACTAGTTGATATGTGAGTAGGAATTGATTCGCCTTTTTCATTTTCAATCACGGTAATACCTGACTTTTTAGGTACTAATTGGATTGGACTGACCCATTGACTATCCGAAATTGGATAAATGATACCAGTATCAAGTCATTTTACTACTTCTTTCTTAACAATATCCCTCATGTTTGGATTTAGCCTTTGTTGCATGTCTCTATGCGGTTTGGCTTCAATTTCACTATGAATGTGGTGCATGCAAACGGAAGGGTCAATTCCCTTAAGATCAGCTATTGTCCATCCAATTGCCTCTTTATATTCTTTAAGTCCATCTATCAATTTATCTTCATGCTCAAAGGTTAGGGTAGATGCAATGATTACCGGAAGGGTATCATTGGGTCCAAGGAATGAATATTTTAAGTTAACAGGAAGAGGTTTCAATTCTAGTTAGGGTAGTGCTTCCAAGGATGGTATTAAAGGGCTTGGTTTAGTTGGAAGTGGTTCATATTTTATAGTCCAAGGAGGGATGGTGTTGAACTTAGGTTGTTCTAATAACATGTTTATCTCTTTGGTATACTCATCAATATCAAAGTCATCTATTCCAAAATGTGTAAGACATGTTTATAAAGGATCCGAATCAAGCAAACTTTGGAATTTTTTATCTACAACTTCTTCGATCATTTTACTTCATTTAAATCCTACACAGGTGGTCCTTGGAAAGCATTAAAAATATTTAATCTCATCTTCTTGTTTCCAAAAGATACATCCATAACACCTATTCTATAATTTATACATGCATTAGCGGTAGCTAGAAAAGATCGTCCAAGGATGATGAAAATTTGGTTAGGATTATCGCTAGATTCCATATCTAACACAAGGAAGTCGACAGGAAAATAGAATTCATCTACCTTTACTAATACATCTTCCAATATTCCATGAGGTACTTTGACCGATCTATCTGCCAATTGTAGTGTTACTGTAGTGGGTTTTAATTCTTCAAATCCGAGTAACTCATACATTGAACTTGGGATAAGGTTTACACTCGCACCCAAATCTAATAATGCTTTCTTGATTGTGAAGTTTCCTATGACACATGATATAATCAGGGTACCAGGATCTTTTAGTTTGGTTGGGGTTATTTGCTGAACAACTGAGCTGACTTGCTCAGTCAAATGGATCTTTTTTGGTATTTATGACTTTGCTTTCCGTTTTTGTGTGCATAGATCCTTCAAAAATTTGGCATAAGCCGAAACTTGCTTGATAGCATTGAGAAGGAGTAAGTTTATTTGGACTTGCTTAAATAACTCAAGCATCTCATTCATTTTTATATTCTTCTTGTCCAAAGACAAAGGAGATTCTAAAGCACTAGGGAATGGGGCTTTAGGCATGATTGCTTGATCATTAAATTCTTTTTCTTCTGCATTTCTTCTCTTTTCTGGTTTAGCCACTTCTAATTTTTGGGTTGGTTCAGGTGGGTTCAATGTTTTTCCACTTCTTAGAGTCATGACTGATTTAGCATGTTCTGAGAATTTGTCAGGACTATTGGAACCCTCAGCCATAAATTGTCCTTTCGGGTTATCGATAGGCTGACTAGGTAACTTACCCTCCTCCCTTCTACTGAATGCTGTGGCTAATTGACCTATCTGAGTTTCTAGTTTTGCAATAGATTGTGTGTGGGAGTGAAGGATTTGAGTATTCATTTCTAGCCCTTTTAATGCTTGTAACACTTTGTCTTCGAAAGTAGGATGATTATTTGGTGGAGGTTATGGGTGTTTGGGTATTGTGAATCTGGCATGCTTCTAAAATTGGTTTCTTGATAATTAGGTCTGATCAATGATGAATTGGTTACAGGTTGAGGTTTCCAAGAAAAATTTGGGTGATTTCGTCAGCCAGGATTGTAAGTATTTGCATATAGATCATTTCCTATTCTAGGAGCTAATGGGTTTGGGCTTGATGGGCTTGCTCCTGAACAAGTTCAGAAAATTGGTATGCAGCTGGACATTCACCTATAAAATGGGTTGGACTCGAACAAATTATGCATACCTCATGTAATTGAGTAGATGGGGAAGAGATGTTTCCAGCTTGTAAAATTCGGTCAAGTTTATGGGATAATTCATCTACCTTAGTATAGATATATGTAGAATGACCTATTTCATATATTTCACCTCTTTTAGGTTCTATGGGAGGGTCTCGATAAGCAACTGACATGTGATGTAATGAATTCTCACTCAATGTCTCAAAGAGTTGTTAAGCTTCATGTTCATTTTTTAACATAAATGTCCCACTACATGAAGCATCAACCATTTGCCGATGCTTTTCTGATAAACCATCATAAAAGCACTGAACCAGTTGCTATTTGGGTATGGCATGATGTGAACATTTTCTAATCAGTTCTTTTAATCTTTCCCATGTCTCGTGAAACATCTCTCCATCTGTCTGGAAAAAACTCGTTATGACTTTTCTAATTTGATTCGTTTTTCCTATAGGAAAATATTTCTTAAGAAACTCTCTCTGAAGATGATCCCAAGTTGAAATTATAACAGTGTCTACTGAATTTAACCAATACTTGGCTCTATCTTTTAGGAAAAAAGGGAATAACTTAAGCCTAAGTGCATCATCGAAGAAATTTTGAATCTTGACAGTTGAGCAAATTTTCAAAAATTCATCTAAGTGTTTGTAGGGATCCTCATTTGTAAGTCCATAGAAAGATGGTAACATTTGGATTACACTTGACTTAATTTCATATTGGACAGCCTCCACTGGAGGCACTTAAATGCAGAGAGAGTAAGTATACCTTGAAAAAGTAAAATACTCTTTTAACTGTCGTGGTGGATCATTTTTGTTATTAAGATCCGTAATTCTGAGTCTGTTTGCTCTAAAAGTTCTTTCTATCTCAGGATCTAAGGGTATAAGGTTGGGTTGCGACGATCGACGACCAAGCATACACCCTACCAATGACTATAAAGCAAACAGTAATTTAGTTTTTTTTATTATAATAGAAGAGAAAGAAGAAGATTCTAAAGAAAATATCGTAAAAGATTCCTAGAACTAAGAGTAATAAATAATTTAATTAGGTTTTAATAATTCTTAGCAATCAAGTTAACAAAGATTATACTCTCTGCTCTAGGTTTACCCTAGATCTATACAGCTCCTAACTTCTAAGACCGTCTTGGAGCCCTCCAAGTCAAAAATTAGCTGATCAACTAGCCAGTTAAGGGTAAGGTCAGTGGGGGTCCCCCTGTTGTTTACTAGGTAAGCGAATAGAACCAATTAAGTAACAACTTTTCTTTCCTTTTCTAGACACTAGTTAAGCAGTCAATCTCGACCCGGTCCAACTCTTTTAGGTGCCTTGTTCTATTGAGCTCGAGTTTCTTAGGGGTTGACGTCTAGTTAATTTTAGAGTTAAAGGTTTGGATTAATGCAAAATGAAGGATGTGGTTTGTGGGCCAAGAAAGGGTGATGAAATCCCTACCTTATCTTGATTAGGGGTTTGTGCCCTTAAAGTTAATTATGAAAATGCTATGCAACAAACAGATGTCTAGCTCTTGAAATTATCAAACAAAATTAATTTAATTACTTTTTTAAAAAGATTTTTTGATTAGGTTTCTAATTTCCTAATAAATTATGAGATGTCAATGGAAGAATTTTGAGTTTTACAGAAAATAAATTTACTTAAGTTAATCTAAGCATAGAAATAATATATATATATATATATATATATATATATATATATATATATATATATATATATATTATTTCCTTAAATTAATTATGTTTTATGGAAGGTGTCTTAGGGTTTTCTTTCAAGTTCTTTAAGGTAAGTTAATTAAAAGAAAATTTTAATTAGGTTAAATGTAGATTTGTGACAAGAAGGAAAATAATAATTTTTTTATAAAAAAAAAATAAAATTTTAACAATTAAGGTAACAAAAATAATAAAGAGACAATAACTATTCAAAAATTAAAATAAGAATAAAATTAAGAGAAAATTAATCTAATTTTTTATTTTTTATAATTTTTTTAAAATAACACACTTAAGTCCCGACAACGGTACCAAAATCTGATGCGTGCCGTAGCACAACGATTAAAACACCTTAATTTCACTAATAGAATAGTGAGAATAAGGGATCAAATCCATAGAAACTTTAGCGGTTATCTTGAAATATATTTATAAATTTAAATAAAAATATAATTAGTAGTAAAAAATAATTAAGATATAATCTATCTTATAAGAGCACGCCCGTACCCGTAGATCATGCCCGTCCCTTTTAAGAATAAATCAATCAAGAATTATTTTCACTTAAATAAAATTCAATAAAAATTAAACATGAATAAAAGTTTTATTTCATAACATCCAAGAGTGCATATTAAAATCTAAAATTAAAGAGTTTTATTTTCTGACATTAGGAAGGCAACAAGAAAGTAACAAACTCTTCCTAATTCAAACCAAAGACGGGCTGAACCAGACCGAAGACGGGTTGAACCGGGCCATCTGTTCTTCCTCTGCCTCCAAGCCACGAACGAATCCTCACGAACTCAGAACATAGCCTCCACGAACCAAGGTAAAGTCTCTGTTCTTCTTCTGCAGTCGCCTCCAAGCCACGAACCTCCTAGGAATAGAGCCTCTACGAACTCTCCAGGAACCCACGGACGCAGAACAGAACGCAGAACATAACTCTCCAGGATCCCACTGATGCAGAACAGAGCCTCCATGCCATGAACGCTACAGAACCTCCGGACGGACACTGAGAACTCATGAACGGCTCTTGGGGACTCCCAATGGCTCCTAGAACCTGGGAATAGCCGCCTCCTCCCTCAATCGCTCCTCTTTGCTGCTATTTGTAGAGGCCCAGACGTGGAAAAGATGCTCCCTGCTTCCATATCAAATGCCCGGATGTAGAGACGACGCGAACGCGGAGAAATCCCGAAGAGATCGCGGACAGAATCAAAATTCCTTCTGAAGTTTATTCTTTCAATTTGAGAATTTCCAATCTAATTTATTTCTTGATTGGTGGAGGGAATGATTGAATTGGAAGAGGAGAAGAATCGGGAGAAAAAGAAGGAAAATTCGGATGAAAAGACGATGAAATCAGCAATTGGATTGCCGACTTTGCTTTGAGATGCGTGCAGAAACAAATAAATCATTGTAAATTCAATTTCGAGCTCATTTTAAGTCCGATTTAAGTGTCGTTTACGTCGTTGGATTTATAAAATTGAGCTCTTTAAGTTGATGAGGTTTTACCTAAAATATTATATAAAATATTAAAATATTAAATAATAATAGGTATGTTGACCTATTAATTAATAGGTTTATGATGATTATTTGTGCATTTATCACCCCACTCGTCGACCTGCCCCTCATTTGTCATCATCCCATCCTTTCAGATGTGATCGTGGATCTTCTTCATCCTCTCGTGTTGAAATTATTGACTAATGTTACTTATGGATGCCTGCCTTTGTTACTTTAGAACCTATATTTCTTATTATTCCTTTTGGCTTGTTTAATTTCTGCTTACTATTGTGGACCAATTCTTCTATTGGCTTGTAAATTATCAATGACGGGTTTGTATGGTTTGTAAGACTTATATAATTTCATTTGTACTTTATAATATCTGCTTCATGTTAAAAATTTTATGCTTATCATTACTTGCTATACTTAATTCATTCCTTGAAGAAAAGACATACAGTGATAGATGCAAACTCTTTCACCTTCTTTTTGATTAATAACAAAAAAGAAAAGTGTTGGGGGGTAAAATCGTCATTGCATTGATATCCGTGCGAGGCGGCTAAGGCTGACCTCCTCCGGGCTTCCGTAGCTCGGCCTCTTCCGGGCCTCCGTAGCTCGGCCTCCTCCGGGCTTCCGTAGCTCGGCCTCCTCCGGGCTTCCGTAGCTCGGCCTCTTCCGGGCCTCCGTAGCTCGGCCTCTTCCGGGCTTCCCTAGCTCGGCCTCCTCCGGGCTTCCGTAGCTCGGCCTCTTCCGGGCCTCCGTAGCTCGGCCTCTTCCGGGCCTCCGTAGCTCGGCCTCTTCCGGGCTTCCCTAGCTCGGCCTCCACCGGGCTTCCGTAGCTCGGCCTCTTCCGGGCCTCCGTAGCTCGGCCTCTTCCGGGCTTCCGTAGCTTGGCCTCTTCCGGGCTTCCGTAGCTCGGCCTCCTCCGGGCTTCCGTAGCTCGGCCTCTTCCGGGCCTCCGTAGCTCGGCCTCTTCCGGGCTTCCCTAGCTCGGCCTCCTCCGGGCTTCCGTAGCTCGGCCTCCTCCGGGCTTCCGTAGCTCGGCCTCTTCTGGGCCTCCGTAGCTCGGCCTCCTCCGGGCTTCCCTAGCTCGGCCTCCTCCGGGCTTCCGTAGCTCGGCCCCTTTCGGGCTTCCCTAGCTCGGCCTCCTCCGGGCCTCCGTAGATCGGCCTCTTTTGGGCTTCCCTAGCTCGGCCTCCTCCGGGCCTCCGTAGCTCGGCCTCTTCCGGGCTTCCGTAGCCCGCTACTACCTAGCGATCCACGCCCTGACGTCTACCTCCGCGGAACCTGACGCGGGAGAGCTCAAGCTTACCCGAGCAGCACCTTAGGCAGGGAATCATGTTAAGACGTGGCCTAAGACCTATTGTAACCGCCCCAGGTCTACTCACCCAGATCCCAAGACATCAAGGATCTCTCTCAGCCGTCGATCCCTTAACAGACAAGGCGTGGATTCTAACGGCCCCACAACGGCTGATTCTGTCTACCCCCGTATCGTAACAACCTCAGAACCTTCTAGAAGATGCTCAAGTCCCCAGGTGACAGTCTATAAATATCAGATTGGCAGATTCCCTTAGGTACGTGACACTTGACACGCAAAAACTCTGGAGTCATTCCTCTCTTCCGGCAGCTCATCGGTGCTCTGCTCCTCCTAGAGCTCCCGATTGGCCACCCCCTGGAGAGGTCTCCCGGAGAGATCCACCTCCCCATTGTCTGGTTGATCGCCGATTCCTTCCTCACTGACTTGAGCGTCGGAGGGCCTTCCGCGGAGGACCACCCCCGGCGTCCCTCCACGTGTGGGCTTCCTGTTTTGCAGGTCCGCCGCACCCCACTCCCTGAGGATCGACCGCGCCCGAGTCGGAGGACGGATCCCGGCGGCAACAGATTGGCGCTAGAGGAAGGGTCTCAACTCCCATCAAAACTTGAAAAAAGGAGACAAGGATCTTAATCCAGAGAAGAACCTCTCTGATGGCCAACCGGAAGAGAGCAACCTCCGATGCCCAAGATCAGGTCGCCTCCTAGAGGCCCAATCCGACCGGCGACACAGCGCCACAACCCCCGCCTGTCGAGACTCCATCGCCGCCTGCCATTCCGGTGACCCAGGACCAGTTTGCTACGCTGGTCCAGCAAGTCCAGGCTCTTACCCACCTGGTCCAATAGCGTCTTGCACCTCCTCCTGCTTCACATCCCCAGAAAGAAATGGCGACTTCTTCTTCGCCGGCAACCTCCTCCTCTGATCCGCATGAATCAGCGGACCCCCCACATCGCCCCAGGGGGGACAAACCGGTCCCTCGAACCGGTTACGATAGAGATCCTCCCAGATCTCGGCGAGCCCGCTCCCTCTCTCCGGCGATATCTCACCATGATTCGATGCCATCCTTGCGGTTCTCGCGCCCAGCCCCTCCTCTAGCCGGTGAGGAGGAGATCCGCCATCAGATCCAAGAAATGCGTCAGGAGCTGGACGCCGCCAAGCAGATCCATCTGCCCCAGCCCAAAGCAGAGCAGGGCATCCCTTTCTCTAAGGGAATCATGGAGGAAGTGATTCCCTCCCACGTTAAGCTGCCAACCGTCGAGCCCTATCACGGCTCCACTGATCCAGACGACCATCTCAGCAGCTTTCGGTCAATAATGATGTTTCACGGAGTATCTGATGCGATCCTCTGCCGAGCCTTCCCGTCCACCCTCAGAGGATCCGCCCGAACCTGGTTCAACGCCTTGAAACCAGGTTCTATTGATTCATTCGATGAGCTGAGCCACCTTTTTATTGGCCAGTTTGTCAGCAGTCTCCGCCACCGATGGAGATCCGACTCCCTCTTCGAAGTCAAGCAAAGAGAGGGGGAGTCCTTGAGAAATTACCTTGGCCGTTTCAACAAGGCCATGTTGGAGGTGGATCACCTTAATCATGAGGTGGCTATGTCCGCCCTAGCGGGGGGAGTTTCAAAGGAGAGCGACTTCTATTTGGCAATGGAGGTAAGCTACCCCCCATGTCTGTCTGATATGATGGCCCTTGCGGACAAATACGCTCTGTTGAGAAATTATTGAAACATAATTGCCCCAACTTTATTGATTTTGATGATTCCCAAAAGCCATGAGTATCTTAAAGAAAATAATATGTTTATTTATCAAACCTTGAGCTTATTCAAATTGAATGGAATGAACTTTCAATGGTTATATCAAATGAATTTTGAACCGTTAGAAATAGAAGTTTCAAGTTGTATGCTCAAAAGAATTCTAAAAGGAATCTTACACTTTATATTTCAATCGATGAATTCTTGGAACATGTCTTGAATCCATGTTAAACATCATATTTAATGTATTCAAGTCAAATTTATATTTTAAATTTGATTGGGACAAGTTTTAAAGTCAATCAGAACATTTTTCTGATTTTTGTATCGGTCCCGAGCCGACTCATGAGTTTCCGAGTCGACTCCCCACTTTGCCTGAGTTTCTCGAGTCGACCCTTGGTTTTCAAGAGTCGACCCCTGAATTCTTGCAAGCTAACTCCTGTCTGTGCGAGTCGACTCCGCTCAAACAACAGAACCCATATTTTTTGAGCACTTCTCGAGTCGACTCCCCGTTTTCCTCGAGTCGACTCCCGACTTTCAGGAGCCGACACCTATGTTTTCGCGAGTCAACCCCTCAATGGTTAAAATGTTTCTATTTTGGTAATCGACCTCGAGCCGACTCCCTCAGAGCTCGAGTCGACTCCGCGAATTCTGGGTGCAATTTTTAATGTTGACACATCAGCCCCAACGGTAAGATTTTTGAATAACGGCTATTTTTCCCTGTCTCTAACGGATATATTTTTGCAGATTCTATAAATAGAGGAGTTCTTTTCAAATCAAAACAACCCAGAGAAAATCAAAAAGAGAGAAAAGAATATCATTTGAAAAGAGGGAAAAACAGAGCTTAGTGAAAAATCTTTTAGCTCAAAGAGGAGTGTTTCAAAAGGAGTGAAATCCAAGTGGAAGATACGTCTACTCCTTCTCATCATTCCACAAAAGCCAGAGGAAAATCCAAGTGCGTTTCAAAGGTCAAATCTGCGGATTTTCAAAAGAGGATAAAGCTTCATCTCAACTCCAAACACTTCTACGGTCAAGAATCTAGCTGAGGCATGATTCAACACTTCAAGAGGAGTTGAAGAGAAGAAGGGAGAAAGCCCAAGCATCTACCATCTGCAAATACAATCAGGCTTTTCTAACCTTTTTCATATTTTGTACTTAATTTGTATATCTGCTCAAGGGGAGCACTTTATTGTTCAAACACAATCTTTATTATTTGTTTGCTAATTCAATCAGTGGATTGAATTAGTGGAGGTTGGTATACCTCGTTGCAAGCCGGAGTGCTTGTGTTGGGTTAGTTGTGAGCCCTAGAAAAACAACTTGTAGGGTTTTGTGCTGGTAAGCCCGAGTTAAAACCAGCTGGGTTCGTTGTGCACCCGGTAAAATAACAAGTTTGAGTTGTGAACTTGTAAAACAACTCGGCTGTAATCTAGAGAGATTATAGTGTGGACCCAAGTGAATCTTGGGAGTGGACGTAGGTGCTGGTTGCGCCGAACCACTATAAAATTGCCTTGTGTTTGTCGTGCATAATTTTCTCTATCTCTATCTCTCTTTATTTACTTGTGTATTAATTTTAGTTAGCCTCTCACTTGCACATCTTGCTAACTAATCAATTAAAGTTAAAAAGTCTTAAATTTTTAAGAGCCCAATTCACCCCCCCTCTTGGGTTGCCATCTGAGCCAACAATTGGTATCAGAGCTAGTGCTCATTTAGAAATTAATCTCACGATCAAGGGCTAAAGATTCACATGGCAACACAAATTGGGTCAAGTTTTGCTGAAGGTCATTCTACGAATAGACCTCCACTTTTTAATGGCTCAAACTATGCCTATTGGAAAGCTAGAATGAGGATATTCATTCAAGCTTCTGATTATGAGCTTTGGGGTGTTATAATTAATGGACCTAGTACACCCACACACCTTATTGATGGCACTATTGTTCCTAAACCCGAAAGGGATTGGAATGATAATGATAGAAGAATGACACAACTAAATGCTAAAGCCATTAATATTTTGTATTGTTCCTTGGATTCAAATGAATTCAACCGAATCTCAACTTGTAATTCCGCAAAAGAAATTTGGGATAGGTTGGAAATTACTCATGAAGGAACAAACCAAGTAAAGGAATCAAAAATAAACATTTTGGTTCACAAATATGAATTGTTTACAATGGAACAAACTGAAACCATCACATGCATGTTCACTAGATTTACTGATATTGTGAATGGTTTGAAAAGTCTTGGTAGAGTTTATACTAATGCTGATCTTGTGCGTAAAATTCTTAGGTCACTACCAAGATCGTGGGAAGCAAAAGTCACTGCTATCCAAGAAGCAAAGGACCTCAATGCACTACCTTTGGAGGAGCTTCTAGGATCTTTAATGACCCACGAGCTAACAATGAAGCAGCATGTTGAGGAGGAAACAAAAAGAAGAAAAACTCTTGCCCTCAAGACTGCAGAAATGGAAGAGAGCAGCAGTGAAAGCAATGATGAAGATGATGAGGAAACTGCTCTCTTGGCCAAGAAATTCAGAAGGTTTATGAGAAAAAGGCCCTTCAATAAAAAGAAATTTGGAGCAAGATTTGAAGGAGAAAAAGATAAGAAAAAGGACAAGGAGAAAGAAAAGGAAAAAGAGCCCTTGGTATGTTATGAGTGCAAAAAGCCAGGGCACTTCAAGTATGACTGTCCTTTACTGAAAAAGGCCTACAAGAAAAAGAAGAAAGCTTATATGGCAACATGGTCTGAAGAATCTTCCTCGTCGAAAGAAGATGAGCAAAAGGAAGTTGCCAATATTTGCTTCATGGCCAACGACAACGACAATGAGGTAAGTTCTAAAAACTCAAATGATGATTTTACATTTGATGAAATGTTTGAGGCTTTCAATGAACTTATGATTGATTTTAAATCCTTAAAGAAAAAGTATAAGTTTTTGAAAAATGATAATATTAGTTTAGCTAAAATAAAAATGAATTAGCTTTAGAAGTTAAGAACCTAACTAATGAAAAAGAAGAACTTAGGAAAGAAAGAGATAATCTTAATCAAGAAAAAGATTTATTAAAATCTGAAACTAAAAACTCAACTAAAGATTTAAAAGATCAAATAGGAACTTTATCTTTAGATAAAGAACAGCAAGCTAAAGAAATTGACTCTCTTAAGAAAGATGTCAAAAAATATAAAGACATTGTTGAGAAATTCACCTTAAGTTCAACTAAACTTAACATGATCCTAAATAGTCAAAAAGCTGTTTTTGACAAAGCTGGTTTAGGATATAACACATTAAGAAAACAGAAATCTCTAAAGAATATTTTTGTAAAAGCTAATCAAAGAAATATAACCTGTTTTAAATGTAATGAAAAAGGTCACAAATCCTTTGAATGCAAGACATTAAACAACAACAAGTTAAATATTAAAGCTAAGAAAATATGGGTTCCGAAAGGAACAATTTTTATTGCTGCTAACCATGAAGGACCCAAGAAAGCTTGGGTACCTAAGCATAAAGTTTGATGATATTGCAGGAATGTCTTGTAGCCAAAAGATCAAAGAAAAAGTGGTACCTTGATAGTGGCTGCTCAAGACATATGACGGGTGACAAAGATGAATTCATCACCCTGGAAGAAAAGAAAGGTGGAGTTTGACGTTTGGCGATAACGGTAAAGGTCAAATTATGGGCCTTGGTAAAGTTCGCATAACTCCATCTATAATTATTGATAATGTACTTTATGTTAATGGTTTGAAGCATAATCTAATTAGCATAAGTCAATTATGTGATAAAAATTTTAATGTTTCATTTAAATCTTCTATATGCACTGTAACTAATTCTATTGATGATAGCATTGTATTTACTGGGTATAGACATGGCAATGTTTACTTAGTTGACTTGGAAAAATTATCTTTGAGTGATCATTGCTTAATTGCTGACAATGCTAACATAAATGAAATTAGTTGGTTGTGGCATCGTAGATTAGGTCATGCAAGCACACACCTTATTTCAAAACTAATTAAAATGGATTTAGTTAAAGGATTACCTAAATTAGATTTTGAAAATAATAAAATATGTGATGCATGTCAATTT
Source organism: Calamus simplicifolius (assembly GCA_900491605.1). Taxonomy (NCBI): domain Eukaryota; kingdom Viridiplantae; phylum Streptophyta; class Magnoliopsida; order Arecales; family Arecaceae; genus Calamus; species Calamus simplicifolius. Next base: position 1,238,184 of record UESW01004037.1, read on the forward strand.
GGAAAACAAACTAGAAGTTCTTTTAAATCTAAAAACATTGTTTCAACTTCTAGGACTTTAGAGCTACTTCACATGACCTATTTGGACCAACTAGAACCACAAGTCTAGGAGGAAAGAAATATGGTCTAGTGATTGTAGATGATTATTCTAGATATACTTGGGTAATGTTTTTAGCTCACAAAGATGAGACTTTCTCGATGTTCCTGAAATTTTTCAAGAAAGTCACAAATGAGAAAAACACTACTATAGTATCTCTTAGAAGTGATCATGGAACAGAATTTGAAAATCACCTTTTTGAAAATTTCTGCACTGAGAATGGAATTAATCATAATTTTTCAGCCCCTAGGACCCCACAACAAAATGGTATAGTTGAACGAAAAAATAGAACTCTAGAAGACATGGCCCGTACCATGCTATGTGAAAGCAACTTACCAAAGTATTTTTGGGCGGAAGCAATTAACACAGCATGTTACATATTAAACAGAGCTTTAATAAGACCAATATTAAAGAAAACACCTTATGAATTATGGAATGAAAGAAAACCAAATATAAAATACTTTCATGCATTTGGATGTAAATGTTTCATTCATAATAATGGTAAAAACAACTTAGGAAAATTTGATGCTAAATCTGATGAAGGAATTTTTCTAGGTTATTCAACAACTAGTAAGGCATATAGAATCTTTAACAAGAAAACCTTAGTAGTTGAAGAATCCATTCATGTAGTTTTTGATGAATCTTTAGCAACTGGATCTGAAAAGATTGATGATGAGGAAGATACAAACATAATTGAAAAAGATCTTGAAAAACTTCATATTGAAGTATCTTCTGATCATGAACAAGAGGCTAAAGATGATGATTCACATAAGGACGATGATGTCAATATTGATCATAATGATGTAGATCTTCCAAGAGACTGGAGATATGCTCATAGTCATCCTAAGGAATTGATTATAGGCGATCCATCTCAAGGAATAAGGACTAGATCATACATGAGAAATATTAGTAATCATCTTGCATTTGTTTCATAAATTAAACCTAAAACTATAGAAGAAGCTGAAAAAGATAATAATTGGATGTTAGCTATGCAAGAAGAACTAAATCAATTTACAAGAAATAATGTTTGGACCTTAGTTGAAAGACCTAAAAACCATTCAGTAATAGGATCAAAATGGATTTATAGAAATAAACTAGATGAAAATGGCATTGTAATTAGAAACAAAGCTAGATTGGTTGCTAAAGGATATAATCAAGAGGAAGGTATTGATTTTGATGAAACCTTTGCACCTGTAGCTAGATTAGAAGCCATTAGGCTATTACTTGCATTTGCATGTCATATGAATATTAACTTATTTCAAATGGATGTAAAAAGTGCATTTTTAAATGGATTTATTAATGAAGAAGTTTATGTAGAACAACCACCAGGTTTTGAAGATCACGAGTTTTCAAATCACGTTTTTAAATTGCACAAAGCTTTATATGGTTTGAAACAAGCACCTAGAGCTTGGTATGATAGGTTAAGTAAATTTTTAATAGAAAATGATTTTACAAGAGGAAATGTAGATAAAACTTTGTTTTTGAAAAGAAAAAGTAAAGATTTACTTGTAGTACAAATATACGTAGATGACATTATTTTTGGTGCTACTAACGATTCTCTTTGTCAAGAATTTGCAAAGTTGATGCAGGGAGAATTCGAGATGAGCATGATGGGAGAACTCAACTTCTTCCTTGGACTCCAGATCAAACAAAGCAAAGAGGGAATCTTTATCAACCAAACCAAATATACAAGAGAACTACTCAAAAAGTTTGGTATGGAAACAATGAAACCCCTCGGAACTCCAATGAGTCCTTCATGCAAGCTGGACAAAGATGAAGAAGGTAAAAAGGTTGACCAAAAGTATTATCGAGGTATAATCGGATCCCTTCTTTATTTAACAGCAAGTAGACCAGATATCATGTTTTCAGTATGTTTATGTGCTAGATTTCAATCTGAACCTAAAGAATCACATTTAATAGCTGTTAAAAGAATTTTAAGATATCTAAATGGAACTAAAAATGTAGGTTTATGGTATTCTAGAGATTCCACATTAAACCTAATTGCATATTCAGATTCTGACTATGCTGGATGTAAATTGGATAGAAAAAGTACTAGTGGTGCATGCCAATTCTTAGGTAGTAACTTAATCACATGGTTTAGCAAAAAGCAAAATTCAGTTGCATTATCAACTACTGAAGCTGAATATGTAGCAGCTGGAAGTTGCTGTGCGCAAATCCTATGGATTAAGCGACAACTTGAAGACTATGGTATCACACTTGATAAAACACCCATAAGATGTGATAACACTAGCGCAATCAACTTAACTAAAAATCCAATTCAACATTCAAGAACAAAACACATAGAAATTAGATATCATTTTATTAGGGAACATGTAGCTAATAATGAAATTTGTTTAGATTATGTAAACACAGAAGAACAATTAGCTGACATATTCACTAAACCTTTAAATGAAGAAAGATTTTGTTATCTTAGAGGAGAATTAGGAATTTGTAACCCTTTTGAGTAAATTTTGAAATCTCAAGGAAATATATCTAGAATTCTTTCAAATTCTTAAAATCTTAAGGAAATCTTATCTAGAACTCATATAAATTTGATCTCTCTAAGTCCATGATTTTTAATCATACTCAAAGATCAATTTTTGGGACTTATTTCGGATTCTCTGAATCTCAATCTAATTTTTCTCTGAATTTGTCCGGGAGCCGACTCGAGAGTTTCGGAGTCGACTCGAGTTTCTGCTGAAACTCAGGAGTCGACCCCTCCTCTGAGCGAGTCGACTCGAGATCGTGTCCGTGCTCTGTGACTTGTCGCGAGCCGACTCCACACTTTGCGCGAGTCGACTCGACGTGGTCCCAGTCGATTTATTTAGGGCACGAGTCGACCCGACGGACATTTCACTCTTCCAAAATCTTCCAAATCCTCTCCAAAACTTTCCCAAAACCCTCCAAACTTCAATTAACCACTGATTAAACAATCCTTCAAGATCAATGGCACCTAAAACCCGAGGAGCAAGCTCGAGTGGGGCCGATGTGAAGAGAAAAAGGACCGTCCGACGACCCATCCGCGAGCCGTCAACGGATTCCTCTTCTACGCCTTCGGCTAGTGATCCTCCAGCTCCAGCTCCAGCTCCTACCCCCCAGGTAGATCTTCTAGCCAGTAGGATTGTAACCACGGGAAGGAAAGTGGATTTCGAGTTGTTTGAGAATGAGGGATTCATCATTGGTAGGCAACTTATCGAGATGGGTTTTGAGTATATTTGTTCTTTGGATTGCCCAACCTATCCTGCTTTGGTCAAAGAATTTTACAAGAACTTGTCTAGAGGAGATGATGGCCTTGTAAGCAAGGTTAGAGGCATCGGTTTAAACATTACATCCTCCATTCTTTCTAGACTTTTGAAGTTACCCTTATCTGGACCTTCTACATTTGCACCTGAAGATAGGTCTCCTGCTCTCAATCGTTTGTTGAACCGTAACTTTGAGGGATTTGAGGAAGTCTTTGCTAGTCAACTACCATTGGAACTAAGGCTTCTCCATAATATTTTCAGCAGGATCTTATTTCCCAAGACAGGCCGGTTTGACTATGTTTCAGAACGAGATATCTTTATCATGGATGCAGTTGTATCTGGGAAACCCATAAATCTGCCTAGGATGATGATTTGGTATATTGCAGACTGTAGCGGGAAGAAGAAATCAAGCTTACCCTATGGCATGGTATTGACCAAATTATTTCTTAGCCAAAGGATAGTGTTCAGTGATGGTGAGCCAAAGAAAGAGTTAAGACATACAGATTATTATACTTTGGCTACAATTCATCGCATGGGATTTATTAAGAAAAATGGAAGTTGGGAAAGAAAGACTGCTACTGAGGATAGAGACTTAGATGCAGAGGCACCCAGATCTTCTTTGAGACATTCATCTCCGGAGCCTCCTCAGCATTCATCTATTCCAGATCCTATCCCTGCTCCTACTTCGGATCCTATCCCTGCTCCTACTATTGATCCTGCACAGTCTTCCACTGTTTCATCTGCTAGTTTTTCTGATACTCAGTTGGATCAACTTCGATCTTTATTCAAGTCTGAGTTATGTGATCAAGAAAAGAGATTGAAAGATGAATTTAATGACAAGTATATGAACTTAAAAGAAGCATTGTATTCTCTCAGTGATCGTGTTGCATTGATTGAGTCCACTCTTAGCTCATCTTCCGGTTCCTTAAGTGAAAATTTAAAGAATATCTTTGGAGAGCTTAAGGACATTTGCGGTGATTCAGAGACTTACTCACAATGCAACGCAGAGCTTCAAGAGAAAATCACTTCTGCTTGCACTTTTGTTGATGAAAAACTTAAAGACTATGTAAGGCTTCAATGCGAGGGAATGAAGCAAATTGTAGATCATTTGAATAGAATCACAAGAAGAAATTTTTAAGTTTTCATGTAACCCTTTTGATGTAGTAAATTTACTTTCAATGCAATGTACACGTTTATATTTCCATTTTGAAGTAATGAAAATGTTTGATGCTTCACTTTTTGTCTATTTCAATTGTGAGTACCCTTGAATATCTTTGAATGCTTATGTTTAAATTGATATAATTTTGAATATCTCAATACTCAATTGATAACTAAGATGCTCAATGAATTCGAATGAGTTTAATCAATTTGATGCTCTGATGCATCTCAACCTTTTTGTTGATTACAAAAAAGGGGGAGAGATTTATATGAATTAATCGTATATTGCATCATCTCTTTAATTTCCCTAATTAAATAAGGGGGAGAAATTAAATAAGAAAAATATATGTTTCATATAAGGGGAAGAGATAAATTGAATGTCATAAAGAAAGAATTGCTTAAGTTTTTGATTTTGAAAATTTTGAATGATTTATAAGATTAAGGTTCATAGGGGGAGCTACCTCATTGAGGGGGAGCCTTTCCATGAACACAAAAGTTGATTTTGGAGTCACAATTTTTTTTAATTTTATAATGCATATACTCGATGTTTTTGTCATCATCAAAAAGGGGGAGATTGTTGAGAAATTATTGAAACATAATTGCCCCAACTTTATTGATTTTGATGATTCCCAAAAGCCATGAGTATCTTAAAGAAAACAATATGTTTATTTATCAAAACCTTGAGCTTATTCAAATTGAATGGAATGAACTTTCAATGGTTATATCAAATGAATTTTGAACCGTTAGAAATAGAAGTTTCAAGTTGTATGCTCAAAAGAATTCTAAAAGGAATCTTACACTTTATATTTCAATCGATGAATTCTTGGAACATGTCTTGAATCCATGTTAAACGTCATATTTAATGTATTCAAGTCAAATTTATATTTTAAATTTGATTGGGACAAGTTTTAAAGTCAATCAGAACATTTTTCTGATTTTTGTATCGGTCCCGAGCCGACTCATGAGTTTCCGAGTCGACTCTCCACTTTGCCTGAGTTTCTCGAGTCGACCCTTGGTTTTCAAGAGTCGACCCCTGAATTCTTGCGAGCCGACTCCTGTCTGTGCGAGTCGACTCCGCTCAAACAACAGAACCCATGTTTTTTGAGCACTTCTCGAGTCGACTCCCCGTTTTCCTCGAGTCGACTCCCGACTTTCAGGAGCCGACACCTATGTTTTTGCGAGTCGACCCCTCAATGGTTAAAATGTTTCTATTTTTGGTAATCGACCTCGAGCCGACTCCCTCAGAGCTCGAGTCGACTCCGCGAATTCTGGGCGTGATTTTTAATGTTGACACATCAGCCCCAACGGTAAGATTTTTGAATAATGGCTATTTTTCCCTGTCTCTAACGGATATATTTTTGCAGATTCTATAAATAGAGGAGTTCTTTTCAAATCAAAACAACCCAGAGAAAATCAAAAAGAGAGAAAAGAATATCATTTGAAAAGAGGGAAAAACAGAGCTTAGTGAAAAAATCTTTTAGCTCAAAGAGGAGTGTTTCAAAAGGAGTGAAATCCAAGTGGAAGATACGTCTACTCCTTCTCATCATTCCACAAAAGCCAGAGGAAAATCCAAGTGTGTTTCAAAGGTCAAATCTGCGGATTTTCAAAAGAGGATAAAGCTTCATCTCAACTCCAAATACTTCTACGGTCAAAAATCTAGCTGAGGCGTGATTCAACACTTCAAGAGGAGTTGAAGAGAAGAAGGGAGAAAGCCCAAGCATCTACCATCTGCAAATACAATCAGGCTTTTCTAACCTTTTTCATATTTTGTACTTAATTTGTATATCTGCTCAAGGGGAGCACTTTATTGTTCAAACACAATCTTTATTATTTGTTTGCTGATTCAATCAGTGGATTGAATTAGTGGAGGTTGGTATACCTCGTTGCAAGCCGGAGTGCTTGTGTTGGGTTAGTTGTGAGCCCTAGAAAAAAACTTGTAGGGTTTTGTGCTGGTAAGCCCGAGTTAAAACCAGCTGGGTTCGTTGTGCACCCGGTAAAACAACAAGTTTGAGTTGTGAACTTGTAAAACAACTCGGCTGTAATCTAGAGAGATTATAGTGTGGACCCAAGTGAATCTTGGGAGTGGACGTAGGTGCTGGTTGCGCCGAACCACTATAAAATTGCCTTGTGTTTGTCGTGCATAATTTTCTCTATCTCTATCTCTCTTTATTTACTTGTGTATTAATTTTAGTTAGCCTCTCACTTGCACATCTTGCTAACTAATCAATTAAAGTTAAAAAGTCTTAAATTTTTAAGAACCCAATTCACCCCCCCCCCTCTTGGGTTGCCATCTGGGCCAACACACTCGGGTCGAGGAATCGCGGAGGGTGGCCCGCGCTGAGCAGGCGAGGAAGAAACAAGAGCCCAAAGCTCCAACAGACACCGCCCTGCCCGTCGGCCAAGTCCACCTCGCCGCCAAAGAGTCCCTCCGCTGCCACCGAGGAATCGCTCCCGGAGTCCCCCCAGGCGATTCGATCGCTACACTCTGTTGACTGTGCCCCGGGCGCAAATCCTCATGGAGATAGAGCGCCAGCTTCCCCAACCAATACCTCTCCGAGGGAACCCAACCCGAAGAGATCCTACCAAGTACTGCCGCTACCACAGGGAACATGGTCATGACACTGAAGAATGCTGGCAGCTGAAGAATGAGATCGAGAGACTGATTCGGCGGGGACGGTTGGACCAGTTCAGAAGAGCACCTGAGCCGCCACAAGGAGGTGATCGCCAGCCCGAGCTCCCGCAACTCCCTCCTCCACCAAATCCGCCCATGATTGGCCGTATCAACATGATTGAAGAAGCCAGCGGATCGAGCTCCAGGGGCAACGGTGATGCACCAGTGCCGAAGAAGGCACGCACAGGCGAACTTTCCTTTTCTGATGATGATCTTCTTGGGATACAGCTTTCCCATGATGACGCACTTGTTGTATCCCTTAACTTGAACAATTATGATGTAAGCCGGATCCTGATCGATAGTGGAAGCTCGGTAAACGTTTTGTACCTCGGTGTGTTTGCCAGGATAAAATTGCTCATGGAAAACCTTCGAGCCGTGGATTCCATCCTGATGGGATTCACCGGCGACGTCATCATCCCAGAAGGAATCATCACCCTGACGGTCCGCGCAGGAACCTGGCCCCTCGTAACCATTGTACAGGCTGACTTCCTAGTAACCGACCTCAGGTCCCCATACAATTCCATATTCGGCAGGCCCGGCTGGATGTCCCTTAAGGCGGTTGTCTCTATCCCACATCTGTCAATGAAGTTCCCCACCGAGCAAGGAGTTGGAGTGGTTCGGGGAAGTCAGGCCATGGCTCGGCAATGTTTCGTCATGAGCCTTCAGTCCAGGATCCCCGAGGTTGACGGGCTAGACGCTCGTGAGGACTTCGCCGAACAACGGGGGGAACCGGCGGAAGAACTGGAAGAAGTACCGCTAGACGAAGCTCGGCCCGACCGAACCATAAGGATCGGGTCGTTACTCAGAGGAGAGCCTCGTCGCGAGCTGATCAGATTCCTCCAAAGCAATGCGGACGTCTTCGCCTGGACCGCCTCCGACATGCCAGGGATTAACCCCGATGTCCTCGTCCATCGCCTCAATGCGGACGAGATGTACAGGCCTGTTAAGCAGAAGAAGAGAAGCTTTGCCCCAGAACGGCAAAAAGCCATTGAAGAGGAGGTCGACAAACTCATCAAAGCCAATTTTGTCGAGAGGTAAATTATCCAAGTTGGTTGTCGAATGTCGTCATGGTGAAGAAGTCGAATGGCAAATGGAGGATCTGCATCGACTTCACCGACCTCAACAAGGCGTGCCCAAAGGATAGCTTCCCCCTCCCTCGGATCGACCAGCTCGTGGACGCCACCTCAGGCCACCAAATGCTATCATTCATGGATGCCTATTCGGGCTACAATCAGATCTGGATGGCCCCCGAAGATGAAGAAAAGACCGCCTTCATAACCGACCGAGGTACCTACTGTTATCGAGTTATGCCTTTCGGTCTTAAAAATGCAGGAGCGACCTACCAGCGGCTGGTCAACAAGGTGTTCAAGGAGCAAATCGGCCGGAACATGGAGGTGTACGTGGATGATATGCTGGTCAAAAGCAAGGAAGCGATGCGGCATTGAGGACCTCGCGGAGAGCTTTGCCATGCTGCGCAAATATGGAATGAAGCTCAACCCAACCAAGTGTGCCTTCGGCGTCAATTCTGGAAAATTTCTTGGCTTCATGGTCTCCCAGCGAGGTATCGAGGCTAACCCTCAGAAGATTCAAGCTCTCCAACAAATGGCGCCCCCAGCGTCTATTAAGGAGGTCCAGCGCTTGACCGGGAGGATAGCGGCACTTAACCGCTTCATGGCCCGGTCGGCCGAGAGATGCCTCCCCTTCTTCAAAACTCTCCGATCGGCCAAAAATTTCCAATGGACTCCTGAGTGCCAGAAATCATTTCAAGATCTCAAGAAGTACCTCGGCTCGCCTCCGCTTCTCAGCAGTCTGACCCTGGGAGAGACTTTATTTCTGTACCTGGCCATTTCAGAGGGCGCAGTTTGCTCGGTGCTAGTCAAAGAAGAAAGCAAAATCCAAAGGCCGATCTACTATGTGAGTAGGCTGCTCCGCGATGCGGAGACGAGGTACACCAGGATTGAGAAAATAGTGCTGGCTTTGATCACCTCAGTCCGGAAGCTACGGCCTTATTTTCAAGCACATTCAGTGACGGTCCTCACCGATCAACCCATCAAGGCGGTGGTCCACCGTCCAGAAACATCGGGGAGGATGACCAAATGGGCCGTCGAACTAAGCGAGCATGACATACATTTTCAACCTCGCCCGGCCATCAAAGCCCAAGTGCTGGCCGATTTCCTCCTCGAGTGTACCATCCCAGAAGACGGCTCTACCCCAGAAAATCCCGAAGGACCAAAGCCTGAAGCTCGGTGGCTCCTTCACGTCGATGGGTCGTCCAATGCCCATCACTCCGGTGCGGGTCTAGTCCTCACCAGCCCAGAGGGAATGATCTTCGAATATGGCGTCCGATTCTCCTTCCCGGCTTCCAACAACGAAGCCGAGTACGAGGCCCTGTTAGCTGGTCTCCGGATCGCCCGCAACCTGAAGGTGGAAAAGCTTAACGCCTTCACCGACTCTCAGCTGGTGGCCGGCCATGTGCGGGGAGAGTTTGAAGCCCGAGAACCCAACATGATCCGATATCTCCAAGAGGTGCGCGGCCTACTTCCCCACTTTGCCGAGTTTGAAATTATTCAAATTCCTAGATCGGAAAACGCCCGTGCCGACCTACTCTCCCGATTGGCAACCGCGGAGACGATGGATGCTGAACAAAAATTCCATCTGGAGACTCTGGAAAAGCCGAGTATCATGGAAGCCGATCGGGTGATGCAAATCGAGGCCGAACCATCCTGGTTCGACCCTATCCTCAACTATCTCAAAGAAGGGTCGCTCCCATCCGACCGAAGAGAGGCCAGGAAATTGAAGCTGCAGGCGACCCACTATGTATTGATTGACAGCCAACTTTACAAGCGGTCTTTTTCTATGCCGCTGCTCAGATGCCTCCGCCCATCCGAGGCGAACTATGCTCTACGAGAGGTACATGAAGGGATTTGCGGCAACCATCTGGGAAGCCGGTCCCTATGCCACAAGGTGCTGCGGCAAGGCTATTACTGGCCGACCATGCAGAAAGACGCGGACGACCTAGTCCGAGCCTGTGACGCCTGCCAGAGACATTCAAGCATCCAGAGGCTCCCTTCCGCCGAGCTAGTTTCTATATCCTCCGCCTGGCCCTTTGCCAAGTGGGGGATGGACATCCTCGGCCCATTCCCGCTGGCGACGGGACAGCGGAAATTCTTATTTGTCGCCATTGACTACTTCACCAAGTGGGTTGAAGCGGAAGCAGTTGCGCAAATCACCGAAGCACGGGCCAGAGACTTTGTATGGAGGTCCATCGTCTGCCGGTTCGGCCTCCCCCACACCATAATCACCGATAACGGTAAGCAGTTCGACAATTCCAAGTTCCGCCAATTCTGCGAGGAACACGGAATCCGTCACCACCTTACTTCGGTCGGGCACCCACAAGCCAACGGAGCGGCCGAAGTGACCAACAGGACTCTCCTCCAAGGAATCAAAGCTCGCCTCTCTAGAGCCCAAGGCAGGTGGGCGATGAGCTGCACCATGTCTTATGGGCCTATCGCACCACCCGAGAATTCCGACGGGCGAGACTCCATTCCGAATGGCTTTTGGTACGGAGGCCGTCATCCCTGTGGAAATAGGCCTCCCATCTTTGCGGGTGGAGAGTTATTCGGAGGAAGCCAGCAACGAGCAACTCCGCACCAACCTCGACTTGGTAGAGGAGTCAGAGAGAAGGCCCGAATCAGGACGGCGCCTATCAACAGAGGGTGGCTCGGTACCATGCCTCCAAGGTCAAGGGGAAAACCTTCCTACCCGGCGACCTTGTCCTCCGAAAAGCTTCTGTATCCAAACCGCTGGAGCAAGGAAGCTGGCGCCGAACTGGGAGGGCCCGTACCAAATCACGGAGATCATTGGGCCGGGAACCTACAAGCTGCAGGATCTCGATGGGAAATCCGTCCCCCGAACGTGGAACTCGGACAACCTCCGCAAATACTATCAATAGGGTATGTCCTTTATGCTTCGCCAGTTATCTATTTTCCCGCAACTTGCTGTGTGAATCGATTATGCACCATATTGCCATAAATCATAAAAGGAAATAGATACTGCTTACCAATCCTCGGTACAACCGAGTTATCTGTCTGGACAGAAAATCTCGAACCTTGGCAGGGCCAAGTAAAACAAGTCTCCGAACCTCGGCTGGGCCGAGCAACAAATCTGAACCTTGCAGGGCCAAGTAAAATCTCCGAACCTTGGCAGGGCCAAGTTCTCCGAACCTCGGCTGGGCCGAGCAACAAATCTCCGAACCTTGGCAGGGCCAAGTAAACAAATTCTCCGAACCTCGGCAGGGCCGAGCAACAAATCTCCGAACCTTGGCAGGGCCAAGTAAAACAAATCTCCGAACCTTGGCAGGGCCAAGTAAAACAAAGTCTCCGAACCTCGGCAGGGCCGAGCAACAAATCTCCGAACCTTGGCAGGGCCAAGTAAAACAAAGTCTCCGAACCTCGGCAGGGCCGAGCAACAAATCTCCGAACCTTGGCAGGGCCAAGTAAAACAAAATCTCCGAACCTTGGCAGGGCCAAGTAAAACAAAGTCTCCGAACCTTGGCAGGGCCAAGCAACAAATCTCCGAACCTTGGCAGGGCCAAGTAAAACAAAGTCTCCGAACCTCGGCAGGGCCGAGCAACAAATCTCCGAACCTTGGCAGGGCCAAGTAAAACATTCTCCGAACCTCGGCAGGGCCGAGCAACAAATCTCCGAACCTTGGCAGGGCCAAGTAAAACAAAGTCTCCGAACCTCGGCAGGGCCGAGCAACAAATCTCCGAACCTTGGCAGGGCCAAGTAAAACAAAGTCTCCGAACCTCGGCTGGGCCGAGCAACAAATCTCTTGGCAGGGCCGAACCTTGGCAGGGCCAAGTAAAACAAAGTCTCCGAACCTCGGCAGGGCCGAGCAACAAATCTCCGAACCTTGGCAGGGCCAAGTAAAACAAAGTCTCCGAACCTCGGCAGGGCCGAGCAACAAATCTCCGAACCTTGGCAGGGCCAAGTAAAACAAAGTCTCCGAACCTCGGCTGGGCCGAGCAACAATCTCCGAACCTTGGCAGGGCCAAGTAAAACAAAGTCTCCGAACCTCGGCTGGGCCGAGCAAAATTCTCCGAACCTTGGCAGGCCAAGTAAAGCAAGTCTCCGAACCTCGGCTGGCCGAGCAACATTCTCCGAACCTTGGCAGGGCCAAGTAAAACAAAGTCCTCCGAACCTCGGCAGGGCCAAGCAACAAATCTCGAAACCTTTGGGCGACCCCCCTGTAACTCGTCATTCGAAATATCTACGATTAATACGCAGGGCGATGGACCAGACGAAACCCAAGTCCGTCGAGTGTATCAAGGTAATCATTCTCAAAGAAGAAAGAAATTCCTAAAAACGGGTCTATTTTCATTTAAATAAGAAGGAGCTACTGCGAGGCACAAGACACGGAAAAACAAAAGCAAAAACGGGAGCGGGCAGAGGCCCTGAAGTCAGTTGCCCCCAGAAGCCAGCAACTCCTCCAGGCGTGCGCCAGGTCGGCCACCTGCTGACGGAGAGACACGATCTCCTCCTCTTGCCGGTCCATTATCCGGCGTAAGGTTTCCGCCTCCCTGACCGAGACATCCAAGAGTTCTTCAGCGTCCTCGCAAGCCGCTCATTGATTGCAAGGCCCGACGCGAGGGTCAGCCCATCGACGGTAACGGAGGTACTCCTCCCCTCCGAGTACGGCGGCCGCTGACCGAGGAATGCAAGTCACTCGACGATCGCGCTGGAGAGCCATTCTTTTTCGGAGCTCAGACCGAGGGATGGCCAAAACCAATTCCCCTCGGTCATATTTATACCCGCCAGGCAGGTATCCCGATCGGCCGCGCCGCGAACGCCGACCCACGAGAGTTTGCCACGTGTCGACATTCTAATGCGTGAGGAATCCAAAGAGTCGCGCCCTATCCCGAGTAAGATCGATAAGCGCGAACAGATTGTTCGGAGGTTCCCCAGGCGAACACTTTTCAATCTGTCGCTCCCTGCATTAAATACATTTGGCGCTTCCCCAGCCTGCTTAATACGCCCCCTTCCTCGGAAAACGTGGAAGTCCACGCTCGGCCGATAAATTGCCCCCTCGAAAAGAGCAGCATCGCCAATAAAAGCGCGACAACACGCCGCCCATTCCGCTCGAGCGCCCCCTGTATTAAACGCCACGAGGACCTAACGCCGTAGCCTGCAACGGCGGCTGATTCTCTCCCTCCGAGCTACCAATTCTCCGAACCTCGGCAGGGCCGAGCTACCAATTCTCCGAACCTTGGCAGGGCCAAGTAAAGTTCTCCGAACCTCGGCAGGGCCGAGCTACCAATTCTCCGAACCTCGGCAGGGCCGGGCCACCAATTCTCCGAACCTCGGCAGGGCCGAGCTACAATTCTCCGAACCTCGGCAGGGCCGAGCCACCAATTCTCCGAACCTCGACAGGGCCGAGCCACCAATTCTCCGAACCTCGGCAGGGCCGAGCTACCAATTCTCCGAACCTTGGCAGGGCCAAGTAAAGTTCTCCGAACCTCGGTAGGGCCGAGCTACCAATTCTTCGAACCTCGGCAGGGCCGAGCCACCAATTCTCTGAACCTCGGCAGGGCCGAGCCACCAATTCTCCGAACCTCGGCAGGGCCGGGCCACCAATTCTCCGAACCTCGGCAGGGCCGAGCTACCAAATCTCCGAACCTCGGCAGGGCCGAGCCACCAATTCTCCGAACCTCGGCAGGGTCGAGCTATCAATCTCCGAGCCTCGACATGGCCGAGTCGTAAATCTCCAGACTTCGGCAAGGCCGAGGCGAACACCTTCAAGGTTTGACTAACTCGGGCGACAAGTTCCCCGAGTCATAATAGGGAAAGGTGCAGACTCCCTGAACTTCGGCCAAAGCCGACTCACGATACTCCGAGCTTTATCCTCACGATACTCCGAGCTCCGATAAAAGCGGAGCACAAAATACCAGACTCCTGACCTAAGCAAGGAGCGCATTTTGCCGAACGATCTCTGCACCGTCGCATACGAACCTCGATTAGTTTGGGCGACATGAGACCCTCGTCTAAGGGCGAGCGGGACACCTTTATGCCCCACAAACGATAAATAACAGTGGGCTCGGCACAAGAAAAGATAGAGATTGAAAACATTGAATATAACTCTCTTTATTTCCGATCATGATCAATTACAAATGCCTCACAGGCGTTACAAAAGCATTGAAATGCATAAAATAAGGGCAAATACAAAACTCTGGCAACTGCTCCAAAGCAATCCTAGACAACTGCGGCGCTCCAACACCCGGATCGACAAATCATGCAAACCAAGAAACGGCCAATCCGCCTGGGCAGGATGAATTAAAAGATCCAAAAGGAGGCATGGCCCGCGGATGCTGATTCTGAGGATCCGGACGATCCAGCCCGCTCCCCTAGGAGGGGGTGCTGGATCGTATGCCGCCGCCCAGCCAAGAGAAACCGGGGACCATCCGACCCCGGTTGCTCCCATTTTCCCTCCCGTGGCAAGGATTCCCCTCAGAAAAGAGACGGAAACCCAAGCCAGTGAAAAGGGGGAGGCCTGTGCGTACCACGGAGGTGTCCATACACCTCCCACCCTGCGTCTCCGAGCAGAAACCGCAGAAACCATAACGGAAGCGCGTATGTGCGCTCTCCGTATGATCTCTGCCCCCTCCTTGTGCGCTCTCCATATGATCTCCGAGACTCGTCCCCCAAGGATGAGCCGTCCTTCAGCTGCTCCCCGGTCGCCCCAGCTATCCGGCGGCAAGGAGCCCATGAAAGAAAAGTCGATCCTCCCACTCGTAGCAACAGAGAAATGAGCATAGCAAAAGCTCTGGCGAGAAAAGACACTTCGGAGATAGCCAAACATGGCCCCTTTCTCCCCTTTTATAGGCAGGAAAGACTCGGGATGAGCTATCAGAGCTGAAAGTCCCGAGATCCAAACACCTGTCCCACGCCTCCACATAGCCCCTCAGGGTGAACGCAGCCCCACTGCGCACCAACCCACCGCCTGAACCAGGACGTGTACGAAGATCCCCTCCTGATCCCGAATCGCGGTCATTAAATGCAGGAAATCATCCGCTGATGCTTCAAAAACCGGCGGGCTCAGAAAATCGTCCTTTGAAAAAGTACTGTCCAATAGTGGATGGTTGCGTGCGCATCGCAACGAGGTAGCCTGCGTGGGAAAAGAGCACCTTCCGAAAGCTTTGATGCAGCTTTATACCCCCACTCTGCCATATACCACTTCTAGTAAAGTAAAAACCGAATTGCCTGTGGGACAGCAGGACGCTGGCAAGATGGCAGGAAGCACGAAAACCTATTTTATCCGTCGGCCCCAGCTGACCTATTTTATCCATCGGCCCCAGCCGACCTATTTTTGCCTGTCGGCCCCAGCCGACCTATTTCGTCCGTCGGCCCCAGCCAACCCATTTTGCCCGTCGGTCCCAGCCGACCTATTCTTGCCCGTCGGCCCCAGCCGACCTATTTTTGTCCGTCGGCCCTAGCCGACCTATTCTTGCCTGTCGGTCCTAGCCGACCTGTTCCTTCTGTCGGCCCAAGCCGATCTATTTTTTTTCATCGGCCCCGGCCGACCTAATTTATCCACCGGCGCCAGCCGACCTATATTGTTCCGTCGGTCCCAGCCGGCCTATTTCGCCTATCGGTCCGAGCTAACGCGTTTGCCTAGTCTCGGAATAAAGATGGCCCAAGATCGCCGGTGAGCCGCAGACCGCTCAAGGCGAGACTGGGCGACGATGAGGCCAAACCAGGACAGCACTTAAGTCAAAACAGAAAGTTCTTTTATTAAGGAACGACGGATAAGATACAATAACAACTCCTACGAACCGGGAGCCGCACCAGCCTTCGAGGAGCCTTCAGTTGCGCATGCAGGGGCATGACTAGGCTCACCCTTCTCCGATGTTCTCGCCCCCTCGGTGGCAGTTTACGATCGTCCCTCAGAAACTGCAGCTTCGCTGGGGCTAGGGGTGGCACCAGGTTCGCCGTCAGACACGTCGGCGTACTCATCCTCATCTTCTTCTTCAGACTCGCCATCGTCAGGATCATGGGCGCTCAGGAAAGAAAGATCCCACTCTGGATGCTCACTGAGAATCCTCTTTTTGCACTCTTCTATCCCATGATGGAAGGCATCAACGCTGATAGCGTCCTGCCTACCCTTGAGAATGGCATGCTGCGTTCGACTTCGGCGGTCTGCTTGTCGGCCTCGATCACTTGGGCCTTCAAAATGACATTCTGTTCCTCAAGCTCGCTAGCCCGTGTCTCGAGTTCCGAGCTCTTGCTGCGGGTAGATGCGAGCACACTTTGGAGAGCCCGAACCTCCGACCCCATCTTCGCCATCTGGAAAAGCCAAAATCAGTCAGCGTCGCAAGGAACCAGTAGAAAAATAAAGAGGGTAAAATGGGAGCATACCTCCCCCTCTCGCCTGGCCAGCCTTTTGGCCAGCTCCTCGGCCTCACTCCGGGCCCTCGTCCTGTCAGCGCCGACCAGCTCGACCCTCTCTTGTAGGGTACTGATCTTCGATCGTCCGACTTCAATCTCCCCACGAGCTTGCGACAACTCGTCACTCACTCGAGTCATCATCCCTTGATGCCACCTAGCATTCTCCTTCAAATCGGCTCTTCCACCCCTTGATGGAAGAAGGCTTATCCGCAATGACATTAAAAGACCTCCGGGGCCCGATGGAGGTCCACTCCGATTTCCTCCCGGGAGTCAGGTGGTAAACAGGTGCGGAAAAGGGGGAGAGTTGCAACGATTTGAATCTGGTGACACATCGAAATGAATCCGACGATATTCCGCCAACTATTTGGAGCCACATCGATGGAAAGATGTTGTAGTGGGTCATGATCTCCTCACCAAGGGGTGGAGAGGAAAACGAAGACCCGCCTTAAAACTATCCTCATAGATAAGACTCCAGACTCTACTCCCGAGTAACCCTATCTTCGGGTTCCGGCACCCGCAAAACTACATCCATGGGCAGACCATACCTCTGGTGAATCCTCCCCAAATCCTCAGCAACGATTTCTGAGGCCACATCTTCAGGGCTCATCGCCATCTCGGTCGAGGGAAGTCCTGGGCGAAAACGATGAATGCTGGAGAGGATGGGAGGCCAATGCTCTTCTGAAAACAAGGTGAGAAGACGCCGCGGACATGCGCACATGTGCGTATATATATGTATAGGGCAGCCGTCACTTCGCTTCTCCACCAAGGAACCGCCCTAGGGAGGCGGGACGTCCCATTCGAGGCATCCGAAATCGCCTCGACAAACCTCCATGTCGATCGGGATTCACGGCGCGGCACAATCTCAACCGTCGCTAGTGGAGGAGCCTTACCTCCGAAGATACGATGGCCCTATCGCATTAATTAGGGCATCATTGCACGAACTGTTTAGGCCAAGACGTCCCGTCCAGGGCATGCCACTTGAGCTTATACTCCCTACGCCCGAACCTACGCTTCGAACTAGGGAGTGGAGGGCATGTGTTGGGGGGTAAAGTCGTCATTGCATTGATATCCGTGCGAGGCGGCTAAGGCTGACCTCCTTCGAGCTTCCATAGCTCGGCCTCTTCCGGGCCTCCGTAGCTCGGCCTCCTCCGGGCTTCCGTAGCTCGGCCTCTTCTGGGCTTCCGTAGCTCGGCCTCCTCCGGGCTTCCGTAGCTCGTCCTCTTCCGAGCTTCCATAGCTCGGCCTCTTCCGGGCTCCATAGCTCGGCCTCTTCCGGGCCTCCGTAGCTCGGCCTCTTCCGGGCTTCCCTAGCTCGGCCTCCTCCGGGCCTCCGTAGCTCGGCCTCTTCCGGGCTTCCGTAGCCCGCTACTACCTAGCGATCCACGCCCTGACGTCTACCTCCGCGGAACCTGACGCGGGAGAGCTCAAGCTTACCCGAGCAGCACCTTAGGCAGGGAATCATGTTAAGACGTGGCCTAAGACCTATTGTAACCGCCCCAGGTCTACTCACCCAGATCCCAAGACATCAAGGAGCTCTCTCAGCCGTCGATCCCTTAACAGACAAGGCGTGGATTCTAACGGCCCCACAACGGCCTGATTCTGTCTACCCCCGTATCGTAACAACCTTAGAACCTTCCAGAAGATGCTCAAGTCCCCAGGTGACAGTCTATAAATATCAGATTGGCAGATTCCCTCAGGTACGTGACTCTTGACGCGCAAAAACTCTGGAGTCATTCCTCTCTTCCGGCAGCTCGTCGGCGCTCTGCTCCTCCTAGAGCTCCCGATTGGCCACCCCCTGGAGAGGTCTTCCGGAGAGATCCACCTCCCCATTGTCTGGTTGATCGTCGATTCCTTTCTCACTGACTTGAGCGTCGGAGGGCCTTCCGCGGAGGACCACCCCCGGCGTCCCTTCGCGTGTGGGCTTCCTTTTTTGCAGGTCCGCCGCACCCCACTCCCTGAGGATCGACCGCGTCCGAGTCGGAGGACGGATTCCGGCGGCAACAGGTATGTTCAATTTTGTGTAAGTGGACTAGGAGATAGTATACTTCTGAAGTGGTTTTGTTTGAGGGCTACTTCTCCCTAAATTGTACCATGATGGGAACTCAATTCAACTCTAATTCAAGCCAACCAAATCCTCAAAGCAATCTTTCTATGGCCCAAACTATGTTTAGAAGCATTGTGGCAAACTACCAAATAGGCCTTCATAGCTTGTTCTTATTACAATGGGAATAGATGGATGGTGAGTGTTTTCTAATTCATCTCTATTCAAATTACCCTTTAGAAACACATTACTAAAGGCAACCTGACACTAAGAGTACATGTTAATGGAATTCCTAACGCTTTTAATGCAAACAAGCATATTTAAATTAATAGAGATTAAGAGAAGATAAAAGGCAAAGAAGGAGAAGACGATGATGCCTACAATGATGACCACCCAAAAGTATCTTCATCATTATTTATGTTATAAATTGGTTGGGTTAGGAACCAAGCATACTTAAGCCCAATTTAACTTGATTTTATGTTGGGTTGAACTAGTTAGTTTGAGCCCATACAAAAAGTTTTATATTGGGATCAAGTATGATTTACCCTCAATTCACAACGTTTAGATTCAAGTCAAGACTAGATTAAGCTTAGTTTGTTATTTGAACTAAACATCTAGCTTTATATATATATATATATATATATATATATATATATATATATATATATATATATATATATGTCTTTAAATTTAAGTTTTTAATCAAAAACATAATTTTATCAAAGTAATTAATTATTTTTACTTTATGAATTGTAATATGTGTGTGTGCACGCACACGCGTGCATGTTCTTGAGGTCATCAAAATTAAAAATTTATTAAATTAAAAATAATAAGATATAAATGTTGAAATGTGTTCAAGTGAAAATAAATGAGTGAGGGTGTGGTTGTTGAGATGAAAGGAAAGAATTGATCGAAATGAGAGTTTATATAATAATATTTTTTAAAAAAATTAGAATAAAGTGGAAGATCCATCACCTATAGAATCAAGTTTTTGAGTTAAATCGAATTAGGTTTATATTGGGATAAATATTATTTTTGTTAACCAGAATTACACTAGCTAGGATGGCATATAGGTTAGATTGGATTGAAGTCTGACTCAGGTTTTGGATTGGATTAAATTTTTGGAACGGATTCGATTCATAAATCTTTAAATATGGATCGTGATGGGGCAATAAATCCTATAGATAATAGTGATCGCATCCAGATCGAACCTTCAGTTGGCCATTTCTAGTCGGCCATCGGTTTGGCAACCCTCAGTCAGCCATCCAGATCGGCCACCTTTGGTTGGCCATCTAGGTCGGCTACCTTTAGTTGGCCATTCAAGTCGGTCATCTTCAGTCGACCACCGAGTCGAGCCTCGAGTCGGTTATCCAGATCAAACCCTCAGTCGACATGCCCCAGTCAGGCTTGGCGGATTAATGCCGAAGCTTCAACATCCCCTTCGAGTACCATCCGATTGCAGCCAAATGGGAAACCATTTGAGTGGAGGACCTCAACATTGATAAAGATAAAGTGCTTACTTGTCAAATGCCTGTACCGGCTTCGGAATCTCATGGATGAGACCGTGGTGGTGGTGGACAGCCCCAGAAATATAGTCCTGAATACTACTATAAAGAAGATGACCCCAGTTGTTTTCATCCAGGGGATCGTGAACGGCTCCTACGGCGCTCCTTTCTTCGTCACACGCTTTCGTGAAGCGCTATTCCATTTCTCGGCCTTGTTCGATATGCTTGAAACGAATGTGCCAAGAAAGGATGCTCAGCGGTAGTTGATCGAAAGGGACCTCTTCGGACGTGTGGCTCTTAATGTCATCTCATGCGAGAGCTTGGAAAGGGTGGAGAGGCCTGAGACTCACAAACAGTGGTGATGGGGCTGAAGGAGCGACACCCACTCAATGGTGATGGTTACACTCCTAGTCATCTAGGACCTTCAATCTGATAGGATTCCTTGTAGAGCCCACCTTACGGCCCCACTACTCATGACTGCTCTCACGATCCTCCCACAATCTAAAATCTCAACCGAAATGCAGCGTGGAAGATAGATCTGGTGAATTTTGGCTACTCAGGCTTGGCAAACTCTGCCAATCTCGCGATGGCTGCCCAGGCCCTTCAAATCTTACCAATCTAGCGATGGCCGCTAGGTCTGACAAATCCTAGCTACCAACCTTGACATGCCACTCCTGCAACGGCTGCCCAGGACCAGCAAATCCTGCAATGGCCACCCAGGCCCGACAAATCCTACAACAGTTGCCCAGGCTTAACAAAACCTACCAATCCTGACATGCCACGCGTGGAGCAGATCCTGCCAATTTGGTTATGCCATGAGCTGCACCCTGACAGTCGATTATGCCGTGACCACCACGAACTTCTATAAAATGGGTAAAAGGAACCCTTGATCAGGTATGAACACACATATGCTCACACAAAGCATTTCTCTCTAAGACTCTCGAGCTTTTCTCTAAGCTCATGGCTATTGCTCAAAGTACTAACTTGAGCATCGAAGGGTCATCGCCGGAATCTCTGGCCCCATGGATTTTTTACAGGCTCTTGATTGAGCGAAGCCCACCGAAAGATCCTTGGTCTGCCGAAGAAGGCAATCGGACACTCACCAACGATCGAGGAAGGTAACTTGGCAATAACAAATTGGAGCACCAGGTAAGGGAAAAAACAGATCAGCAACACCAACTTACAAATCTCTATCCCCTCTAGTTAAAAGATGGTGAAGATGCGCACATGAGAGGCCTCCACCAGCCGCGTGGGAGAGCCCTCGCAACGAGTTGAGCAGTCAAAGGTCAACCTTCCTGCTCCACCATCGCCATCACCTCAGACCACCTAGCTGAACCAGCTGGCCAGCCTCACCCAACATGTCCAAGCACTGGTTGCAGCGGTTCATGAGCTGTAAAAGCAACACTCCGTGGCCACAAAGCAGCAACCGAGGGCCCTCTCGCCCCCTGCAGCTACTACTCAGGCCAACTGTCAATCTACTCATAGGAGATCCCCCGTCGGGAGACTCATTGTCGTTATGCCTCACAAAGCGTCGCCAAAGTGGTCATCAAGCTCACCAGCAAGAGCACCACCACTGTAAGGCCCTCAAGCGGCCTTGATCTCCCACTCGCTATCCAAATAGTCCCCCCTTTTACGGAAGGTGACACAAGAAGGAGCCCAAGCGAGAGCACTGGCAGCTCCCACCTCCAATCGACATGATTCCCTGGGGGGCAGGTCGCTAACATACAAGGCGTGTTGAGGTCTCCAAACCAACAAAAGGAGGTAAGCTATCCCCAAATTGAAAAGGACCTTATCGGGTCATCGAGACGCTGCACAGGGGGGCATACCAGATCGAAGGACTCGATGGAAAGCAAATTCCCGGCACATGCAATGCGGAAAACCTCTGTGTGTATTACCAATATTGTGTAAGATTATTGAGGAGAATAAAAGGAGCTTCTAGCATGCTACCTCTGTTGGGGAACGTGGAATACCCCCAAGATCACGGCTATAGCGTATATGAGTAATACAAAAAACTTTTACCGTTCTAATCTATGAGTACAAGATCATACCTTCAGATTTGAACTTTGGAACACTTTAATTCGATTGCCCGACCTCAACCTTTTAGCCTTCCGCCGATTTCCAAAAATACCTTCCTTCTCTCACAAGATGGTGGGATCTCTTGGCCGTCCTAGGGTTTCTTTTTTTTTTTCTCCAAAACCGTTCTCAAAACCTTAACCCTAGCAACCAACTGAGAGGGTATTTATAGGGCTACAACATGGACCAATAGGCAAATATGAAAAGGACTTCCCACGTAATTAAATCTCCCAATCCTACCCCGGGTTAGGATTCAATTACGTAAATTACAATTCATCCCACTAAAGAATTATAATTGTACTCCTAATCATATTCAAATTTATATTTTCGAGCCTTAATATTAAATACTTATTATCTCCCCACGTTAAGATTACAGATATCCACCAATTAAATTTGATTACTAACAATATAATTTAATTGGCTTTTATTATCCTTGAGACTTATCCACTTAACTTATTTGATGTATCGGATTCAAAATTCACTTGCAAGATTTGATACAATCAAAACTTATAAGCTTCCTCAAGGGGATATCATCAATCCAATTTATCAGGACGTGGTTTCTTTCAACTATTAATATTCACCATATATATAATGTTATTGCCCAACCCACTGAGTTTATTGACTCATATAGAATCTCACTCTATGTGTAATCAAAGCAATAATCACTACATACACGTGTCTAGAAATAGAATTCGGATTAAGAGCATAAGTAATCATAATATTCATGAGTTTTAAATTATTTTATAAAGTCAGTATAAAATAATTAACTCAACTGGATCCTGTTCAATACACACAAAGTGTACTAGCATAAATAGTTAGAATAAACCATTCCCCGTAGTTAAGACAGACCTACTAAAAATTTGTGCTACAGTTCTACTGATGGTGTGTCCAATTCCATCTAAAACTGTGAACAATAAACTTGTATTCCAAAAGAACCGATAATCTAGTCTTCTGTGTGTAAACCGTACTCTACACACTAGATCAAATACTCTTTGTAAATACTAGACACATGCACATATATAGTAAATGGCACACATTGCTCAAAATGAATTCTCATTAAAATATAAAGACATAACATAAAGCATATCTTTTAGTCTATATCTCTATCAACCTCATCATCAAGCCTTCTTGCAGAATGAAGATCAACTTCTTGCCTCTGTTAGCTCACAGTTGAGAGACATCGACCTCTCTGCTCACAGTTGGTGGATGCCCACCTCCTCGACTCTGCGTTGAATGGGTCCGACCAGCTCATAATTGGGAGACATCGACCTCCTAGCTCACAATTGGTGGACACCAACTTGTTGGCCCCGCATCGGATAGGCCTGGTTAGCTCACAGTTGGGAGACATCGACCTCATGGCTCATAGTTGACGATAACCCACTTCCCGACTTCGCGTTGGATGAGTCCAATCAGCTCACAGTTGGAAAACATCAACCTACCAACTCACAATTGACGAACAACCCACTTCCCGACCCCAGTCAGATGAGTCCAATCAGCTCACAGTTGGGAGACGTCGACCTTTCAGCT
Organism: Calamus simplicifolius; assembly: GCA_900491605.1. Classification (NCBI taxonomy): domain Eukaryota; kingdom Viridiplantae; phylum Streptophyta; class Magnoliopsida; order Arecales; family Arecaceae; genus Calamus; species Calamus simplicifolius. The sequence continues at coordinate 1,261,940 of UESW01004037.1, forward strand.
CATAGTTAGCAGACGACCACTTTTCGACCCTGGTCGATGAGTCCAGTCGGTTCACAGTTGGGAGACATCGACCTTGCAGCTCAGTTGATGGATGACCACTTTCCAACCCTGATCAGATGAGTCCAGTTGGCTCATAGTTGGAAGACATTGACCTTTCGACTTATAGTTGGTGAACGACCACTTTCTAACTCTGCATCAGATGCCACCTGAGTAGGACCTCCAGCCTCAAGCTAGGCCATCCGGGTAAGACCTCCAGCCTCTAGTAGGCCACCCATATAGGGCTGGACCGTCAAGTCGGCCACCCGAATAAGACCTCCAGCATGCCACCCGGTAGGACCTCCAGCCTCAAGCCAGCCACCTGGGTAGGACCTCCAGTAGGCTACCCTGGTAGGACCTCTGGCCTCAAGCTAGCCATTTGGGTAAGACCTCCAGTAGGCTACTCAGGTAGGACCTCCAATAGGCCACCCGGGTAGGACCTCCAACCTCAAGCCAGGCCACCCGGGTAGGACCTCCTGCCTCAAGCCAATCATCCAAGTAGAACCTCTAATAAGTCATCCGGGTAGGACCTCTAGCTTCAAGTTGGCCATACGAGTAGGACCTCCAGCTTCAAGTCGGCCACCCGGATAGGACTTCAGCTTCAAGTTGGCCACCCGGGTAGGACCTCTAGTAGGCCACTCGGATAGGACCTCCAGCCTTAAGCCAGGCCACCCAGGTAGGACCTCTAGTGAGCCACCCAGATAGGACCTCTAGCCAGGCCACTCGGATAGGACCTCCAGCCTCAAGCTAGGCCACCCATGTAGGACCTCTAGTGAGCCACCCAGATAGGACCTCTAGCCAGGCCACTCGGGTAGGACCTCTAGCCAGATCAAACCTTCAAGGTGGCCATTTCTAGTCGGCCATCGGTTTGGCAACCCTCAGTCAGCCATCCAGATCGGCCACCTTTGGTTGGCCATCTAGGTCGGCTACCTTTTGTTGGCCATTCAAGTCGGTCATCTTCAGTCGACCACCGAGTCAAGCCTCGAGTCTGGGTTATCCAGATCGGACCCTCAGTCGACATGCCCCAGTCAGGCTTTCGTTCGACGGAGAGGATAAAGGAGACGGGGCATCGCTTGGCGGATTAATGCCGAAGCTTCAACATCCCCTTCGAGTACCATCCGATTGCAGCCAAATGGGAAACCATTTGAGTGGAGGACCTCAACATTGATAAAGATAAAGTGCTTATTTGTCAAATGTCTGTACCGGCTTCGGAATCTCATGGATGAGACCGTGGTGGTGGACAGCCCCAGAAATATAGTCCTGAATATTATAAAGAAGATGAACCCAGTTGTTTTCATCCAGAGGATTGTGAACGGCTCCTACGGCGCTCCTTTCTTCGTCACACGCTTTCGTGAAGCGCTATTCCATTTCTCGGCCTTGTTCGATATGCTTGAAACGAATGTGCCAAGAAAGGATGCTCAGCGGTAGTTGATCGAAAGGGACCTCTTCGGACGTGAGGCTCTTAATGTCATCTCATGCGAGAGCTTGGAAAGGGTGGAGAGGCCTGAGACTCACAAACAGTGGTGATGGGGCTGAAGGAGCGACACCCACTCAAATGGTGATGGTTACACTCCTAGTCATCTAGGACCTTCAATCGGATAGGATTCCTTGTAGAGCCCACCTTACGGCCCACTACTCATGACTGCTCTCACGATCCTCCCACGATCTAAAATCTCAACAGAAATACGGCATGGGAGATAGATCTGGTGAATTTTGGTTACTCAGGCTTGGCAAACTCTGCCAATCTCGCGATGGCTGCCCAGGCCCTTCAAATCTTACCAATCTAGCAATGACCGCCTAGTTCTGGCAAATCCTGCCAACCCTGACATGCCATTCCTGCAACGGCTGCCCAGGACTAGCAAATCCTGCAATGGCCACCCAGGCCCGACAAATCCTACAACAGCTGCCCAGGCCTAACAAAACCTACCAATCCTGACATGCCACGCGTGAAGCAGATCCCGCCAATTTGGTTATGCCATGAGCTGCACCCTAACAATTGATTATGCCGTGACCACCACGAACTTCTATAAAATGGGTAAAAGGAACCCTCAATCAGGTATGAACACACATATGCTCACACAAAGCATTTCTCTCTAAGACTCTCGAGCTTTTCTTTAAGCTCATGGCTATTGCTCAAAGCACTAACTTGAGTATCGAAGGGTCATCGCCGGAATCTCTGGCCCCAGGGATTTTTTGCAGGCTTTTGATCGAGAGAAGCCCACCGAAAGATCCTTGGTCTGCCGAAGAAGGCAATCGGACACTCGCCAACGGTCGAGGAAAGTAACTTGGCAATAACAAATTGGAGCGCCAGGTAAGGGAAAAAACGATCAGCAACACCAACTTACAAATCTCTATCCCCTCTAGTTAAAAGATGGTGATGATGCGCATATGAGAGGCCTCCACCAGCCGCGTGGGAGAGCCCTCGCGACGAGTTGAGCAGTCAAAGGCCAACCTTCCTGCTCCACCATCGCCATCACCTTAGACCACCTAGCTGAACCAGCTTGCCAGCGTCACCCAACAAGTCCAAGCACCAGTGGCAGCGGTCTAGGAGCTGTAAAAGCAACACTCCGTGGCCACAAAGCAGTAGCCGAGGGCCCTCTCGCCCCCTACGGCTGCTACTCAGGCCAACTGTCAATCTACTCATGGGAGATCCCCCGTCGGGAGACTCACTATCGTTATGCCTCACAAAGCGTCACCAAAGTGGTCATCAAGCTCACCAGCAAGAGCACCACCACCGTGAGGCCCTCAAGCAACCACGATCTCCCACTCGCTATCCAAATAGTCCCCCCTTTTATGGAAAGTGACACAAGAAGGAGCCCAAGCGAGAGCACTGGTAGCTCCCACCTCCAATCGACATGATTCCCTGGGTGGTAGGTTGCTAACATATAAGGCATGCCGAGGTCTCCAACCCCAAATTGAAAAGGACCTTATCGGGTCATTGAGACGCTGCACAGGAGGGCATACCGGATTGAAGGACTCGATGGAAAGCAAATTCCCTGCACATGCAATGCGGAAAACCTCTGTGTGTATTACCAATATTGTGTAAGATTCTTGAGGAGAATAAAAGGAGCTTCTAGCATGGTACCTCATCATCAAGCCTTCTTGCAGAATGAAGATCAACTTCTCGCCTCTGTCAGCTCACAGTTGAGAGACATCGACCTCTATGCTCACAGTCGGTGGATGCCCACCTCCTCAACTCTACGTTGAATGGGTCCGACCAGCTCATAATTGGGAGACATCGACCTCCCAGCTCACAATTGGTGGACACCAACTTCTTGGCCCCGTATCGGATAGGCCTGGTTAGCTCACAGTTGGGAGACATCGACCTCCTGGCTCATAGTTGACGATAACCCACTTCCCGACTTCGCGTTGGATGAGTCCAATCTGCTCACAGTTGGAAAACATCAACCTCCCAACTCACAATTGACGAACAACCCACTTCCCGACCCTGGTCAGATGAGTCCAATCAGCTCACAGTTGGAAGACGTCAACCTTCCAGCTCATAGTTAGCGGGCGGCCACTTTTTGACCCTGGTCGATGAGTCCAGTCGGTTCACAGTTGGGAGACGTCGACCTTGCAGCTCAGTTGATGGATGACCACTTTCCAACCCTGATCGGATGAGTCCAGTTGGCTCATAGTTGGGAGACATTGACCTTTCGACTTATAGTTGGTGAACGACCACTTTCTAACTCCGCATCAGATGCCACCCGAGTAGGACCTCCAGCCTCAAGCTAGGCCATCCGGGTAGGACCTCCAGCCTCTAGTAGGCCACCTAGATAGGACCTCCAGCTTCAAGTCGGCCACTCGAGTAAGACCTCCAGCATGCCACCCGGTAGGACCTCCAGCCTCAAGCCAGCCACCTGGGTAGGACCTCCAGTAGGCTACCCTGGTAGGACCTCTGGCCTCAAGCTAGCCATTTGGGTAAGACCTCCAGTAGGCTACTCAGGTAGGACCTCCAATAGGCCACCCGGGTAGGACCTCCAACCTCAAGCCACCCGGGTAGGACCTCTAGCCTCAAGCCAGGCCACCGGGTAGGACCTCTTGCCTCAAGCCAATCATCCGAGTAGAACCTCTAATAAGTCATCCGGGTAGGACCTCTAGCTTCAAGTTGGCCATACGAGTTGGACCTCCAGCTTCAAGTCGGCCACCCGGATAGGACTTCAGCTTCAAGTTGGCCACCCGAGTAGGACCTCTAGTAGGCCACTTGGATAGGACCTCCAGCCTCAAGCCAGGCCACCCAGGTAGGACCTCTAGTGAGCCACCCAGATAGGACCTCTAGCCAGGCCACTCGGGTAGGACCTTTAGCCAGGCCACCTGGGTAGGACCCAGTTGGCATCACCATCGGGAGAAGACCCAGTCGGCCCTTGCCATCGGAAGAAGATTGCGAGCCACTTTTAACCGGCCAAGAAGACCCAGTCAGCTCACGATTAGGAGAGATCAACTCCCCGGATCAAAGTTAACGGGCACCCACTTCCAAAACTCTGAGTCGAAGGAAGGAGACCTAGTCAGCTCACAGTTGAAAGAGATCAACTCCTCAGCTCACAGTTGATGGGCACCCACTTCCAAACTCTACGTCGAAGGAAGAAGATCCAATTAGCTTACAGTTGGGAGAGATCAACTCCTTGGCTCACAGTTGATGAGCACCCACTTTTAAACTCCTTATCAAAGGAAAAAGACCCAGCTAGCTCATAGTTGGAAAAGATTAACTTCACGACTCACAGTTGATGGACGACTGTCTCTTGACACTGAGTCGGGAGATAGCAGCAGGCCGCTCTCTCAGCTGGCCAACCTACCTCCAACCTTGCTTAAAGTCTTTCGAGCAAGAGAGTCACAGTTTCGGAGAGCATGCATATGCAATGACTAGTCTGCATAAAGCAGGCAAAAATTATCAATATCGAAAGTAGTGCAAAAAGAAAAGGATTCTCCCGTGAGGAAGGAATCGGAGCCAAAGCTAGCATGCAAAGATAAGTATAAAAATAAAGAGCTCTAAACTCTTTTCACTTGGCAGATGCAAGGCACATAGTCGCATAAGCTTAGGAGTATGGGGGGCATCTAATGGGGCAATAAACCCCATAGGCAATAGTGATCGCACCCGGCTTGAACTCCTAGTCGGCCACTCAGGTCGGTCATTTTAAGTTGGCCACTCAAGTCGGTCATTTTATGGGGGCATCTAATGGGGCAATAAACCCATAGGCAATAGTGATCGCACCCGGCTCGAACTCCTAGTCGGCCACTCAGGTCGGTCATTTTAAGTTGGCCACTCGGGTCAGCCACCCCTAGTCGATCATCGGGGTTGGCCACCTCTGATCGGCCATCCGAGTTGGCCACCTTCAGTAAGCCATCTAGGTCGGCCATCTTCAGTTGGCCATTTCCAGTCAGCCATCTGGGTCAGGCTTCGAGTTGGCCACCCAGATCGAACCCCCAATCGATATGCCCCATTCAGGCTTTCGTTCAATGGAGAGGATAGAGGAGACGGGCGTTGCTTGGTGAATTACCGCCGAAGCTTCAACATCCCCTTCACGTACCATCCGATTGCAGCCAAATGGGAAGCCATTCGAGTGGATGATCTCAACATTGATAAAGAAGAAGTGCTTATCGTCAACTGCCTGTGCCAGCTTTGGAATCTTATGGATGAGACCGTGGTGGTGGACAACCCCAGGAATATAGTCCTGAATACTATAAAGAAGATGAACCCAGCTGTATTCATCCAGGGGATTGTGAACAACTCCTACAATGCTCCTTTCTTTGTCACACGCTTTCATGAAGCGCTATTCCATTTCTTGGCCTTGTTCGATATGCTTGAAATGAATGTGCTAAGAAAGGATGCTCAATGACAACTAATCGAAAGGGACCTCTTTGGACGTGGGGCTCTTAATTTCATTTCTGTTAGGAGCGTGCCCTTGAAATCAGATATATTTATACTTTTAATTTTTTAAATTAATAAAAGAAGTATTTTTCTTCAATCTTGCCTCGTTTATATGAAAGATGAATGTTTATATGAAAATTCAAAATATATTATGAGGCTATAATTTTAGTATAATATATACAAGAGGATTAAAATTATAGCTATTGAATTTAAACATGTCCATGATTGATAGAAGTATGGATCTTCTATCGCTAATCACTAATACGATCCATGAACATTATCAATGTGATAATCTTATCCGGATTATTGTGTAGAGACACTTAGTGGAGGTATTATATATAATAAGATATATAAGACTTGGGCCAACATAATTTGAATCTTTATTTATGACCGTTATAAAGAATTCAATTTATGTCACAAGATGAACATATGTAAATCAACCTTAATTCTGATTTAATCACAAACTCCTTGATTGTGCTATTGGATCTTTTGATTTGTTTGTTAAAGCTTATTTGATATTGGGCCCAATACTTACATCTTGGAGGTTTAATAACACATTGGGATAGAAAATGTGATTTAAAGATATGAAATCCATGGCTTTTAAAAGAAGCTTAAAATTAGTTTTGTTAAGTATTGATTATGTAGCTAAACACTTATACGTGCAATTTATGATCAGCGCAATTTATGATCTGATCATAAATTAACTGTTTAACTAGTGAATCAATGGTACTTAAGGAACAAGAGATAATTAGAGGGGTATAACAGTTATTTTACCTAGCTCTAATTATGAACTAATTATGATGGTTTTTGAGTAGTCTCGAGTTTTTAGTGGAATAACTTTGAGATTAATAAATTGAATAAATAATTAAAAGTTTTAATTGAGTTTATTCAAGTTTATTAGAGCTTGAAATTATGGATCCATGGTTCTCACACCATCTTAGGTTAATCACATCGAATACTCTTGGATTGAATAATTAATATGATTAATTATTTATTTTTTTTAAATAAAATATTTATTAAAACTTTATAATAAAGAGTTTATTATGAAGATAAATAATCAATTTGATTGATTATTTGTCTTACATTTATTTTAGTACAATAAGTTAGTTATTGGATAAAATAAAGATATGTTTAGACACATTGTTCATATAATAATTGATATAAATTGTTGTTCATAAATATTATTATGGAACATCACACAAGAGAATTTTGCTCGTGTAAGTGGCGCATATTATTAGTTGATGGAGAGGAAAAAATTTTAATTTTTTATTTTTTATAATGTGGTTATTGAAAATATTAAAATAAAATAATAAATTTAATTTATTAGATATTTAAAATCAATAATATCTAAAATTATTAAATAAGATTTGATAATTTATATATTATTATATTTAATTTAAATATTATTTATAAATTAGTTGCAAATAAGAAAATAACTTTTGATTAAGGAGTTGACGCATGTGAGAATTGTTCTCATGCGGTCAAAATAGGTGTAACAGATAAAGGTTATCTAAATTAAATTAATTTAAAATAATTTTTTTTTGATTCACCTAGAGCCTATAAATATGGCATAAGGTAAACTTTTAAAGAATGTAAAAAAAAATAAAAGAAAAGTTTCTCTCCTCCTTTTCTCTTTTATTTTATATGCGCGAGAGTTGTGAGTATATAGAAGAATAAGAGTGAGCCCACTCTCATGAGAAAGGTGAGAAAGGCTCTGGTTTCATTTATTTTGCAAGTATTTTATGAAGTACCTTGGTCCATAAATTCTACTATGAGATTCTTCTTCATAGCTTCGAATCCGATAGTAGGGTGCATCTGCTCCTTTGAGACCTCAACATATCAGTATGTTTTTATATTTAAAAAAATTATATGATAATTTTTTCTTTTGATATGACAATATTAATTTTATGCATGTTAAACGATCCGCATGCTTTCGCTGCACATATATATGATGATATATATTTTTTTTGATTACCAACAACTGGTATCAGAGCGGTCATGCATTAATATTAATATTGTCATAATTTGATATGTGATATTTTTGATATATTTTAATATTTGATATTTGGCTTGCATTTTTGGATGGGTACATAAATATTTGATATATGGTATATTATTTTTCACTGTATACTGTTTGCTTAAAAGTTGAGCATTGATAAAGATTCCAAGATTTGTGGGCGTGAGATTTGATCATGTTCTTGGTTTCTATTGCGTACATTCTACCGTGTTCAACCCAGGGATGATCTAAGAGGGAGGCTACTAGTAGTACCTTGAATCTCTTTCCCAACGAATGTGCAGTAGGGATATTAAGGACGCACCGTAAAGAAGATTATTGGTAGTACCTTGGTGCGTTTGACCCAAGAGCATGATAGGCTACTAAGAAGTATTTATGATTTAATTATTTCCCACATTTGGGAATTGATTTTTGAAGCCAAAACGATCTGCGATTTGATCATAAATTTTATCACATCAAAATTCAAACTGATTGGTGTTGTAAGCGAAGAAAATCCATTGGTAGAGAACGTTGAAATTCTAAACAAACCAAATAGCTTCCCCAAGCACTCCCAGGAAATCCAACTAAAAGATCTTATTTGGATGTCCTCACGGCTGGTTGGTGGAAGAAAATCCCAAATGATTTTTAATCACGTGGAACCGATTCTTCACGGTGAAGCAGTCACGTGTGACGTGGTGTGGCATTGGTTTTTTTTTTTTTTGGTACAAATCGGTGATCACACCATTCTAGTGTGAGTCAAACCCGATATATCCGAATACAAAATTTGTGACAGGATAAGGGGACAAGGGTCGCTCTGCTGCCAACTCTAGAATCCTGAATGATAGGCCACCCTAGCGGCAATTAAATCAGCCGCTGAGTTAGCCTCCCTGTAGATATGCCGAATCTAGATGTTGACAGCACCCAGAAGGAGGTATCGGATGTCACTAATCAAAGGGATATTCGATAGGTGGATATTGGACTTCTGACGAATCCAACTAATAACCGTAGCCAAGTCTCCCTCTATAATAACCTCTGACCACCCAGGCTTCGGAGGGCATGAGAGATACCGGCCCAAGCTGCATATAATTCAGCAAGGGGAACAGAAGCATCAAGAAGCCCAAATCCACCAGCCGCAAGCAACGAACCCTCCAGCCCTCGTATCACAAAAGCAGATCTCGCACATCTACCACGAACACTCCCATTAAAATTGATTTGACATACCCCGGAGGTGGGGGCTCCCAAGAGATAAGACTGTGCGCCGATTCGCTGCTACAGCAGCATGGGAGTCCTAGAGGCTAGGGCTATCAACATCAATAGTTCTCTGATGCAGAGTGTACTCAGCAGATAAGGAGACAGCAGTCCTGACAACCCGATAAGTAGGAGTGAGCACGTCCGAGAACACCAACTGGTTCCGGAACAACCAAATCTGGTGAGCAACATAAGCCAATCTCGGACCCAACTGATGGTTCCCTCTCCCCGTATCTTGTCTGATCTGTATGAAGAAAGATACACAATGGGAGTCCAAACCATGCAGCCAAGGGCACGCACCTACCCTTTGCCAAATCTGTCTAGCTCTGGGGCATAAGAAGATAGCATGATCCACTGTTTCCTCCTCAAACTACACACCGGGCAAATAGGCATGATTCTCATCCCTTTTCTAGAGAGCAAAGAACAGGTAGGAAGAACATTCCAAGCAAGCTTCCATATGAACAGGCAGACTCTAGGGTGAATGGGAAGATGCCAAATCCATGCCAAGTTCATAACTTGCAAGGGCAGAGACCTATAGATATGCAGGAGGTCCCTGATAGAAGCCCGAGTCAAGCAAAATCTTTGCCAAACCCTAATATCAGTAGTGTGACTCGGAATGAGAGGAATAGAAGTAATACGATGATAAAGCTCTCCACCGAAGAAGTTAGAAGCCAGTGAAAAGTCCCAGTCAGTATGATCATGGGAAAGAAGATCACAAACTCTCATACCATTAGGGATATCTGTGGTCACGAAGGTTGGCCACTGAGACATGGGGAGGTCTGCAATCCAAGTGTCTTGAAGGACATCGACAGAAGTACCATCACCAATCATCCAAGAGGTGCAGTCCAGAACATCCGAAGTATACCGACAGACCTCTTTCCAGAAGAAGGAGTGTCCACGAGAGTGGCAATGGAATGATTCCAATCTCCATATTTGCCATGCATAAAGGAGCTCCACAAACAGCGCAGATCAAGCAAGAACCGCGAGGCATGCCTAGCAATCAAAGCCTCCCTCCTAGCGACGAGAGATTGGATTCCAAGACCACCATCAGCAATCGGCATACATATGATATCCCAAGCAAGAAGATGGACCCCATGACCGTCCTACCTGAGGCCCAGAGGAAGTCCCGAAAGTATCGCTCAATTTCTCAGGCAAGTCACAGGGATGGCCGCATTAGATAACAGATAGAGAGGAAGAGAAGATAGTACTGAACGTAGGAGAGTGATCCGAGCCATCATCGATAGCCCAGTGACTTGCCATCCATCCAATCGTACGCAGACCCTCCTCTCCAGAACACTGAAATCAGAACGACGAGGCCTTCTTCCCGTGATTGGGATCCCCAGGTAGGATAGCCGATCAGCCTGAGAAGTAATGCCCATGATGTGCAAGATAGATCCCCTAACAGCAGCATTCATCTTTGGACTAAAGCAGATCAGAGATTTACTTAAATTAACTTTTTGATCAGAAGCCCAACAATAAGTTTGCAAAATAGTCGCAAATATGGAAGCATTACGAATAGAAGCCTTCCCCAAAAGAATGCAGTCATCAGCGAAAAGAAGGTGGGAGAGAAACGGCCCGCTAGGACTCGCAGAGTAGGAAACAAGAGACAGATCCATTTGAGCCTGAATAAGAGCCTTGGATAGAGCATCAGCATAAATTATAAAGAGAAAAGGGGACAGAGGACATCCCTGCCTCAATCCAACCTCAGAGTGAAAATAATCCATCTGACCTTCATTAATGATGAGAGAAAGATGGCCAATGAACAGACGCCATAATCCAGTCAACAAAACGACCATCAAACCCAAACTCAGCAAGAGTATATCTCAGAAAATCCCAACTCATTCTGTCATAAGCTCTCTCCATATCAAGCTTAACAGCCATGGGACTCTGACGCCCTGAAGCTCGCTGAAGGTCATGCATGAATTCCTGGGCTAAAAGGGCATTGTCAGTAATACTTCATCCCCTAATAAAAGCGCCCTGCTCAGGGGATATGAGACGAGGGATCACCGGAGACAAATGGGATACCAAAAGGCAAGCACACACCTTATATAAGGTGGTGCACAGACTGATAAACCGGTAATGCTAAGGGGAGGAGGCATCAGAGCGTTTAGGCACCAAGGTAATAAGGGTCTGATTCCAATTAGAGGGAATAGAGTGAGAATGAAACACAAGCTAAACGGCCTGCACAACCTCCTGACCCACTATATCCCAATAAAAGCGAAAGAACAAAGGAGGGAACCCATCAGGCCCATGGGCTTTGTCCACTCCAAGATCCCATAAAGCCTGTTGAATATCGTCTGCCGAAATCAACTTGGTAAGAAGAGCATTCTCCGCAATGGTTACCCTAAAGGAGGGCTGAACAGGAAACACAGGGTAGCCCACACCAAAATGCTCCGTCCATCTAGACTGAAAGAACTAAAATAACAAGTTCCTAATCACCTGAACATCCTCCTGGATATCCCCTTCATCATCAACTAAATGCCTAATGCAGTTCATTGCATGATGCTTCAAAGTGGCCTGATGAAAGAATCTAGCATTGCGATCCCCCTCCCTAATCCACTGGATTTTAGACCTTTGCCTCCAAAAAGTCTCCTGCTGCAACAAAAGAGAGTGGTGCTTGGCCACACTGGATCGGAGAGTCGAGAGATCATACTGATGAAGGAACCCCTCTTGGTCCTCTTTCGACTACAATGTGGAGATTATAGACTCAACCTGCTCAACTTGCCTGACAATATCCCCCACCTTTCTTCTGTTTCATCTAGAGAGATGACGACCAGCAAGGATCAGACGCCGAGACAGTCTATAGGTCATGCTCCCTCGAACAAGTAATCTCCAAACCTGAGAGATGATGGATCTAGTAGATGAATAGAAAGTCCAGAATTTCTCGAATCTAAACATCCTACTCTGATGAATACTATGATCAGTAGAAACAAGAATAGGACAATGATCTGAGCCAATTCTGAACAAATGAGTCACAGTAACAGAAGGGAAAAGCTAGAGCCAGTAAGGAGATGCCATGGCCCTGTCCAGTCTTTCCCACACACGGGTAGTGCCCTGGCGATTGTTACACCAGGTGAATTGGGATCCAGAAAATCCCAAATCCAAGAGCCCAGCAGAAGATAAAGAATCTAAACTCAACAACATCCGGTGATCCAAGAAACGGCCGACCCCCTCTTTTCTCATCAGCCCCAACAATACAGTTAAAATCACCTGCAACAAGGGAAGGTAACCCCTGAGTAAGAAGAGGAAGAAGCTCCACCCATAGCTCACGTCGCAATCTGAAATCAGTACTGTCATAGATACCTGAAAGAAGCCAGGGAGCTGAGGATCCCTCAGAGATGACCAGTGACACATGCTGACCACATCCGTGGAAGGCATCAACCCTAATGTTATTATTTCTCCAGAGAACCAGAATTCCACCTAATAGACCAACCGACTCAATAGTATAAGAATACCACAATCTAGAAAGCTATCTCCGAAGACGAGCCAGGCTATCCCCACATAGACGAGTCTCCAGTAAAACACAAATGTCAAAATCATGAAGCTGCAGCAACCTACCAAACGAGGAGCGAAACGAAGGTTTCTGAGCACCTCGCACATTCCAAAAGAGAATCTTCATTCAATAGATTGAGTGGGGGGGGGGGGACTTCATCCATATCCCCATGCTTCTCCAAAACAATCGAGTTGCTAGTAGTATGGGAGCCCCCAAGCTCCGAATCACTGCATCCCCAGATCCCTGACACTCATCCTGTGCCAAATCCATAGCCAAATTGAGTCCTCTTGCAGATCCCTGACACTCATCCCATTCCAAATCCATAGCCATAATTGAGTCCTCTTGCTGAATAACTTTCTTAAGAAGGGAGACAGCAGAGTCATGATCCATCCCTGTCGTCGTAGGAGGCAATGAGGACTCATGCTCCTCCACAGTATCACCATGTAGAATAGACTGCTTAGGCTGAGAGACCATACCATCGATGGTAATTCCCACCCTCGGCTCTTATAGGGGGACCCCAGATGTAGACCTCGAGATAGGCACAGCCAGACCACAAAGTTTCGTAGCGCCCCGTCGAGTCTGGACACCTGAACCCCATCCTGAATCACCATCAGCCGAAAAAGTAAAGGGTACAGCTCCTTTACCTTTTCCAGCGTGAGGGGCCTTCCTTTACATTTAGAGCCCTTAGAAGCAAAACTATGCAACCTAGACTCAATCGGTCGGCCCCGCTTCAAAGTGACCAGAGTCGAGACCAAGCAACAGTCTGAGGATCTAATGTCTGAATCATAATGCAGTGCAGAGAATGGATTAAGGACCTTTAACACTGGCTGAACAACTTCAGCCATTTGACACCCATTCTGGGTCTTTAAATCTGAAACCGGCACGGCACCACTGAACCGGCACGGCTGAACTGGAGCCTCCCTTCTCTGCTCAGACGCCCGTGGAGAAGAAGAGGAAGCCTGGCCAACTGATTGAAACCCAGTCTGAGTCATAGACATAGACTCCATATCTGAGCTTCAGATCCAACACAGAGGAAACCGAAGCATTGTCAGGACCTACCACGACCTTCACAGATGATGGCACCCTCCGGCGAGCCACCTTCACCGGAGAGCTCCATCCCTCAACACCATCAGCCCCCGAACGCCGGTCAGCTTGCACCTTCTGAGAAGCAGTTCCACTAGCAGAGGCCACCTGCGAAGACCATGAATGGGGCTTCTGTTAGGATTTAGTCCTTGATGAGCAGCAATGGATCCCCTCTGTTTTATGCAGGGATTTTATAAGCGCTGGAATTAATTGCTCTTTCCCTAATAGAGGTCGTCGTCCGCTTCTTCACCGGCTGAATCAGCCACCAAGCCAAGGTGAAGACTCCTCTTCACGTGGACCAGCCACCAAGCCAAGGTGCGTTGACCAGATCAATGGCGTTGACCGGATCAATCCCTCCACCTCTTCAATGCACGTTACCGTGAATCCCCCTTACGCAGGAACTCCAACTAGCCGTAAGCCCTTGCAGAAAGTCTCTGTGAATCTTAGAGAAACAGGGAGTCTGTCTGGGAGCAGAATCGGAGCCTTGGTGCGGTGAGCATGGAATACTCGACGAAGCCAATGGAAACCTGGGAGAAGATGAGAGAGAGGGGGAAGGAGGAGAAAGAGAAGACGGCTGCCGCCTTGTGATGAGAGATGGAATTTCTGGGAGAAAAGAATCTGTTCTCTATTCCATCCAAACCCTAGAGACTAGGGTTTAAATACATCCACGAAGTGGGCCAGGCCCAGACTCAACAAAAAACTCCCATGGACTAAACCAATGAGATTAAACTAATCCCCAAGCCCGTGTACACCCGTGACTTGATTTAATCTCAACCCTTGGACTCAAACCCAGCCCAATACAAGTTAGCCCACCTGGGCCTTGATAGCACCACACCAGGCCCAACAATCTCCACCTTGGTGCTTTCAAGGCCTCAGCACGTCCGCTGTGTCCATCAGCTTTAACAACGAAATACACTTTTGAAAACTGTCCCGTGGAAGAACCTTAGTCAGTGCATCTGCTGGATTTTCTTTGGTGTATACCTTCACCAGCTCCACCTCACCATCTTCCACCAGCTCTCTGATCCTGTGGTATCTGAGGTCAATGTGCTTCGTCCTGTCATGATAGACTGCATTCTGCGCAAGCATCAGAGCACTCTGGCTGTCACTATGCACCTGGACAACCTTCTGATCAAGTCCCATCTCCAGCATTAAGCCCTTCAGCCAAAGAGCTTCCTTTGCTGCCTCTGTGATACCTATGTATTCTGCCTCCGTGGTAGATAAGGCTGTGATGGGCTGCAGACATGATCTCCACGATACTGGACCACCAAACAGGCTGAACACAAAGCCTGTTGTGGATCTCCTAGTGTCCACATCTCCACCAAAGTCTGCATCCACATACCCATATAACTGCCCACGAGCCTCCTTGGATAAGTTGGATCTCTCAGTATCTTCTTGCTGTCCATAGCAAATACCAACCCCAACTGTACCTACCAAGTACCTGAAGATTCCCTTCAGTGCTCGCCAGTGCTCCCTACCAGGCTGCGCCATGAACCTGCTCACCTGGCTCACTGCATGGGCTATGTCTGGCCTACAACATACCATGGCATACATAAGGCTCCCAACACCAGAAGCATATGGTACCTTCTCCATCTCCTGAGCCTCCACCTCAGTCTGTGGTGACATGGTCTTCGATAAGGAAAAATGTGCTGCCAAAGGTAGTGCTGTCGGTTTGGCATCCTTCATCCCATATCGCTCCAGAATCTTTTTAATGTAGCCACCCTGACTCAGATGCAGCACACCCTTGGATCTATCTCTGATGATTTCCATCCCTAGGATCTTCCTGGCTGGCCCCAGATTCTTCATCTCAAACTCCCGAGACAAAGCTATCTTCAGTTCCTGTACAGCCTTCTTACTCTTGCATGCTATCAGCATGTCATCTACATACAAGAGTAAGTACATCCTAGACCCATCATCCAGAGATTTAACATACACACAAGAATCATACTCACACCTGGAAAGTCCAATGCTCCTAACATAAGTGTCAAATCTCTTGTACCACTGCC
Organism: Calamus simplicifolius; assembly: GCA_900491605.1. NCBI lineage: Eukaryota > Viridiplantae > Streptophyta > Magnoliopsida > Arecales > Arecaceae > Calamus > Calamus simplicifolius. Next base: position 1,277,662 of record UESW01004037.1, read on the forward strand.
TCGGCGACTGCTTCAGCCCATACAGAGATTTCTTCAGCAAACAGACTTTCTCATCTGATCTTGGTTCTCTAAACCCTGGTGGCTGCTCCATGTAGATGCTCTCCTCCAAATGACCATGGAGGAATGCTGTCTTCACATCCATCTGCTCCAGCTCCAAGTCCTGAGCTGCTACAATACTCAATAATAGTCTGATGGAAGTGTGCCTGACAACTGGAGAAAATATCTCACCATAATCGATGCCTTCTTTCTGAGAGTATCCTTTGGCCACTAGTCTTGCCTTATACCTGACACCCTCTTGTTCTGAAGCTCCTTCCTTGCGCTGATAAACTCATTTACAACCAATGGGTTTCTTTCCTTGTGGCAGCTGGACCACCTGCCACGTATTATTTCTGTGAAGAGACTGCATTTCCTCTGCCATAGCATGGATCCACCTATCTCTATCCTGACTTTCCATAGCCTCCTCATAGGTGAAAGGGTCTCCATTCGCTGTCACCAGGGCATATGACAACGAATCCTCAAAGCCGTATCGAACTGGTGGTCGCACGTTCCTCCTGGGCCTTTGCTGTGCGATCCCAGTATCAGTCCCCTGTCCAGCTGCATCCTGCTGAACTCCCTGGCTTCTACCCCCTCTGTCAGTCCTCTCCACCTGAATCTCAAATCCTCCTGGTCCACTAGCAAATGGCACAACTGTATAGGAGGTTGTCTGACTAGTGTTACCGTGTTCTACCTCCTGTAGTACCTGCTGTGCATCCATGCCACTTCTGTTCTGGAGGATTGAGCTCTCATCAAAGGTTACATCTCTGCTGATGACAACCTTCTTCTCCAAGGGGTCCCATAGCCGATACCCCTTGACTCCTCGCGGGTAGCCTAGGAACACCATCTTCTTAGACCTGGCATCCAACTTACTCCGCTCCCCAGCTCCAACATGCACATATGCTGTGCATCCTAACACCCTTAGATGGTTTAGGCTTGTCTTCCTTCCAGACCATATCTCCTCTGGAATGTCTCCATCTAACCTGGTGTGCGGTGACCGATTAACCAAGTAGCTAGCTGCATCTACTGCGTCAACCCAGAACATCTTTGGAAGCCCTGCCTGCAGCCTTAAGCATCTTGCCTTTTCCAATAGTGTTCTGTTCATCCTCTCAGCCACCCCATTCTGTTGAGGAGTTCCCATCACCGAGAAGTGCCTTCTGATGCCCCACTCCTCACAAAAAATCTGGAACTCCCTGCTGGTGTATTCCCCGCCATTATCAGACCTCAGACACTTCACACTTTTACCCTGCTCCTTCTCCACCTCAGCCTTCCAGATTTTGAACTTGGTGAAGACCTCTGATTTCTCCTTCATAAAGTAGATCCACAGCTTCCTTGAGAAATCATCTATCAGGGTCATAAAGTATCTGGCCCCATTCCTTACAGAAACTGGGGCTGGTCCCCAGACATCTGTGTGTACTAACTCCAGGGGTTCAGCACTCCTAGCTGTGCTGACTGAGAACTGTACTCTCCTCTGCTTTCCTATCTGACAAGGCTCACAGATCTCCATATCTCCGCTACTCAAGTCTGGAAGCAGACCTCTCTTGCTCAGTTCTTTCATCCCCTTGTCTCCCATGTGGCCCAGGCGGTAATGCCACATCCTGTACACATCCCGGGGATCTTGCTCCACAGCTGCCACCTCAGATTTCATAGTCATCACAGAGCCCTCCATCTTGTATAGATTATTTTCCAGCCTCCTCCCTCTCATCACCACCATGGCTCCATTGGAGATGTTCAGAACTCCACTCCTGGCACGACTGCTGAAGCTGTATCCAGTCCGCTCCAAGTACCCCAGTGATACCAGATTCTTCTTGAGTTCTGGAACATGCTTCACACTGGTAAGAGTGCGCACCATACCATCAAACATCCTCACCCTCACTGTGCCAATACCTGCCACCTTACAAGGGTGATTATCTCCAAGAGTCACATTCCCCTCCTCAACCTCTGTGTAAGTACTGAACCACGACCGGTTGGGAGTGTAATGATGAGAACAGGCTGAATCCAAGGTCCACATCTCTGTGCTGTGCCTGTGATCATCTGATACAACCAAGAGATCATCCTCCACCTCCTGATCTGCAACTGTACTCACAGACTCAGATCCTCCTTTTTCTCCCTTCTGATTTTTCCACTTAGGACAATTCTTCTTAAAATGTCCTACCTCTCCACACTTATAGCACTTCAGCTCTCTCTTGCCTTTCCTGGACTTTGATCGTCCTCCAGACTTACTTCTGTCCCTACCCCTACCTCTGCCTGTCCTTTCCCCAACTGATAGACCCTCCTGGGGAACAGCTTCCTTGGTCATCTTCTCCCTCTGCTCATTCGTCCGAAGCACCGAGACAATATCTTCATAAATTAATGTCTCCTTCCCATAGAGCAGTGTTGTGACCAATGAGTCATAAGACGTGGGCATTGAACATAAAAGCAGAAGTGCTTTATCTTCTTCCTCCATCTTGACCCCAACATTCAGAAGTTCATTGCTCATCTGGTCGAATATCTGGATGTGACCCAGCACATCTCCACCTTCTGACATCCGAAGGCTGTAGAGGCGCTTCTTCAACATCAACTTGTTGCACATATTCTTTCCCATATAGAGGGTGTGCAACTTCGTCCAGAGTCCCTTCGGGGTCTTCTCCTCCAGCACTGAATAGAGGACTGAATCCGCCAGACAGCCCCTGATCATTGAACATGTCTTCTTCTCCAATGAAATCCACTGCTTGTCTGTCATCCCATCTGGCCTTTCCTCCAAAGCCAAATCTAAACCTGCTGCACAAGGAGGTCCTCTACCCGGACTTTCCACATGGAGAAACTTCCCTTCCCATCAAACTTCTCAACCTCTATTTTTATGCTACTCCCCATGGCCAATTCCAAAAAATAGCACAAAAATAAATTTTATAAAATAGAGAAGTACCTTGACGAGATTCTATTGAAATTATTTCAACTCCTTGAAGGCCTCCAGATTACTCCTTGAACCAGGCTCTGATACCACTTGTTAGGATTTAGTCCTTGATGAGCAGCAATGGATCCCCTCTATTTATGCAGGGATTTTATAAGCGCTGGAATTAATTGCTCTTTCCCTAATAGAGGTCGTCGTCCGCTCTTCACCGGCTGAATCAGCCACCAAGCCAAGGTGAAGACTCCTCTTCACGTGGACCAGCCACCAAGCCAAGGTGCGTTGACCAGATCAATGGCGTTGACCGGATCAATCCCTCCACCTCTTCAATGCACGTTACCGTGAATCCCCCTTACGCAGGAACTCCAACTAGCCGTAAGCCCTTGCAGAAAGTCTCTGTGAATCTTAGAGAAACAGGGAGTCTGTCTGGGAGCAGAATCGGAGCCTTGGTGCGGTGAGCATGGAATACTCGACGAAGCCAATGGAAACCTGGGAGAAGATGAAGAGAGGGGGAAGGAGGAGAAAGAGAAGACGGCTGCCGCCTTGTGATGAGAGATGGAATTTCTGGGAGAAAAGAATTTGTTCTCTATTCCATCCAAACCCTAGAGACTAGGGTTTAAATACATCCACGAAGTGGGCCAGGCCCAGACTCAACAAAAAACTCCCATGGACTAAACCAATGAGATTAAACTAATCCCCAAGCCTGTGTACACCCGTGACTTGATTTAATCTCAACCCTTGGACTCAAACCCAGCCCAATACAAGTTAGCCCACCTGGGCCTTGATAGCACCACACCAGGCCCAACAGCTTCCTCCTCTCATCCAGCTGAGGCCCCATAGCAGCCCGTCGCTTACGAATGGCAGCAATCCACGGCCCAAATACAGAGCTAGAGACAGAGCCCTCATCAATAGACCCGGCCGACTAAGAGCAAGCACCCCCAAGATGCAGCGTGCCACAAGTGGAACAAATCCCCTCCAGATTCTCAAAGCAAACTGTTGCCAGAAAGGGAGGTTAATCCCCTGAACTCGAATCCCCGGCCGAAGCGGACGACGAAAATCGACACGCAGACACACCCTGACAAACCCACCTCTGATCTTCGACAGTGTAGAAGCATCTGCACAAATGAACTGTCCTGCTGGCTCCATGATTGCCCTTAGGAAATCTTCCTTCCAGAATTCCAATGGAAGATTCGGCAGCCTCACCCATACCAGTGCCGAAGGAATGGCATCGTCCTTCGAGGTGAACTCCGGACGCCAAGGTTCCATTCCAATGATCTGACCATTGACAACCCAAGGACGGTTCAGCACCAAATCCCCGGCCTTCGGATCATCGAAACGAAAAATATGGCACCTGAATGCCAAGCTAATGGGTACAATATCTTCCTGAATTCCGGCACGCCTGAACTCCCTAATGACAGCTGCGGTCGGAACCCACTTGAGGTAGGAACGAGCTAGAATGGCCCGCATCTGCCATCCAGCCATCTCAGCCTTCAGTTCCTCCACAGGGACACGAACCACTTCTGGGTACGCCGCCTCAAGCCTCGCCACCTCTACCGGAGAAGGTGACGAGATACCCATTGGAAACCAGAAACCTCAGCCTTTCCCCTGGAAGCCCGACCATCAATGACCCCATCAGAGGCCATAGGAGACTAGGGGACAATAGCAGGAACAACCGGAAAGAGATACTGCCGGAGCCGACCACAATCAGGAGATCGGGGAAGACAAAGATTAGAGCACGAACCTTAAAAGACCCTCCAACAAACAGCACCAGAGCTCAGAAAGGCGCTGTGGCATTGGTTGGTGCGAGAGCATGAGCATCCCAATCGTTGGGAATTGGAACGAAATCCCAGGTTGTTGGGCTTAATCCCAAACATTGGGGTGTATCCACAAGTCCCAGTGAATTTTGCTTTGGGCACTGGAATCCCAAAGGAAAAGGAATGTGGGTCGGTGAATTTTGTTTTAAAACATTGGAATCCCAAAGGAAAAGGAACGTGGGTTTCCTTATTTTGTATTTTGTTTTAAATCATTCGGAATCCCAAAGGCAAAGAGATTTGAACTCTCACTTTTAGAATAAAAATCCATGCATTTGCCAACCTGCCCACAATCTCATTGAAACAATTTTTAAAACCAACGTTGGGCATTATAAAGAGTTCAATTTTGGGTCTTGCTTTGAAGAAAATTGGCTTAAGCCCAGTTCAAACAGTTTGATCATGAAATAACCCATAGTCATTAAAATAGAATAATTTATTTGATGAGTTATTTTTATCATGCCATATAGAAAATAGAGATACCCATCCTATGCATCATAACATGTGACTTATTGTATTATTTTTATTTTATTCTAGTTTGAGAAATTAGACTAGGACATGTGAATAATGCACCCAATAGAATTTTCATAAAATGTTATGATTTTCATAAAATTTCTTCATAAAATGTTTAAAAAAAATTAATGAATAACAATTTATAATTATGAAAAGTTGAATACCTGAAAGCTATTGATTAGGACTATTTGACTAATCATAATTATACCTATTGTATAGGTCTTAGTTAATGAACAAAGATAATATTATTATGATTCTAAATATATTTAAAATGGATTTTTAAATTGATGGTTTGGAATTATAATATTAAGAATTTGATTCTTAAATAAAGTTATGAAATTAAAAATAGTCTTAGGTTAAGTTAATAGATGATATTAATTTAATAATGAGATTATTAAATCTAAGACTAATCTATTTAATTTCATAAATAACAAGAATATGATTCTTTATATAGAAATTAATTTCAAAGTTAATATGTGATATTAAATTTTAATAATATGATTATTAAAATCTTTTGATATTAATTTCTAAAAAGATAATAGTTATCTTAAAGTATTCACAAGAATTTGATTCTTGAAATTCATGAAAGAATTAAATTCATAGATTAAATCTACATGAGATGACAAGATTTAAAGGTTATTGAATTTAATTCACAAAGATAAAAGGTTATCTTTATATAATAAAATACAATCTAACTTTAATAATGAGTAATTAATAAATTTGTTGGTCTCCACCATTGGTTTAGCACTGTGAGAGTTGAACGGTGCCTCAAGGCGCTTTGATTTCGTCCCCCTACAGGTGTGTCCGTTCAATTCAATAACAAGGCTAAATCTCTTAGGATAGAATTTCTAGATGTATTTTAAGCCTGACCTACCCTACGGCGGCACGCTTGGTTAAGTCTAGAAATTTGAAATGGTGGGTCTTACTCATAAATAAGATAAATGTGTTGATTATATCTTTGATCAAACTTTTTCTAATTCGGTAGTTAATAAGTATGGAAATAAGAGTTATTTCAGAAACATACTTATTAATCGAGAAGAGTCTCGGTTTAACTAAGTGTGCAAGCTGACCTATCCTACGGTGGCAAACTTGTACATGGCTAGTTGAATTATTAGGAGAATAGATTATGAGTTTTTCTTGTATTTTTCTCAATTATTGTTCATCTTGTTTTTGGCTTTGTTGCTTTCTCTAAACTATCCCTTGATCTTGACATCATTTTGACTATTCTATCACTTCGACATGTTAGAGAACGTTATGATAAGTTTTCTGATTTACTTGTAATCGAATCTTGATAGAATAATTGATTCAACAATCTGTTTTTCTATAGCACTTTTACTGTTCTAATCTACAAGATCATACCTTCTGAACTTTCTAGACCTCAACCAAATTCCCGAGAAAGAAAATGACCCTCTTATAGGCAAATATTTTGACAATCCTATTTTACGACAAATTTGGAATCATTCATTTGAGCCATGTTAAGACTGACTTGGCTTGCTGATCGTAATGTTAGAGAACATTATGACAAGTGGCAAGTTGCCACCAACCCAAGCATAAGATGAGAAAGTCAGATAATTAATAGTAAATGTGAGTTTACTTAGTACTGTGCTACAGTTCTACTTGTCTATGTTGAGGTGTGTGTACTCTCTAGATCTACTCTTTGGATATATATAGATTACATTGGGGCAATCAAATCATGTTTGTTCTTCTATGCACTTCTTAGTTTTTCAAGAGAGCTTTCTGATGGTGAGTTGACAATGAGGGTTGGCAATGGGGCTACAGTATCGACCAAGGTAGTTGCAACAACCCGTCTTTCGTTTGGAGAGAAATTTCTTATTCTGAATAATGTTTATTTCATTCCAAACTTTTCTAGAAATTTAATTTCAATTTCTAAACTTCATGAACAATGTTATGGAATTGATGGGTTATATGTTTTATTACCTTATGAAAATGTTTCTTACAATACTGAACTATTTAAAGTAGCTAATCATAGGTCTAACAAAAGATAAAAGATAATAAACAGTGATAATGAAACATATCTCTGGCACCTTAGGCTTGATCACATTAATCTTCATAGGATAAACAGACTTATGAAGGATGGTCCTCTAAGAGAGCTAAGTGTTGGTACTCTTCCTGTCTGTGAGTCCTATTTAGAAGGTAAAATGACCAAAACACCTTTCTCACAAAGGGCCAAAGGGCTAATAAACCACTAGAGCTAGTACATTCTGATGTGTGTGGACCATTCAACGTACAAGCTAGAGGTGGTTATGAGTACTTTGTCATTTTCATTGATGATCACTCAAGGTATGGTTTCGTTTACCTAATGCAAAGAAAGTCTGAGACTTTTGGAAAGTTTCAAAAATTTCGAGCAGAAGTTGAAAAACAATTAGGTAAATCACTGAAAACACTGTGATTAGATCGAGGTAAAAAATACCTTGATATAGAATTCAAGGATTACCTTATTGAGCATGGAATTGTTTCACAGCTCACAGCTCTGGGAACTCTGCAACAAAATGGTGTTGGAGAAAGAAGGAACCAGACATTGTTAGATATGATCAGATCAATGATTAGTTATTCCTCACTACCGATATCATTTTGGGGATACGCCTTACAGACGACAATGCACATTTTGAATGTTGTACCATCTAAATATGTATCCAAGACACTATTAAAGATGTGGAATGGGCATCAACCGAGTTTGCATCATTTTCGCATATGGGGGTATCCAGTTCATGTTCTTAAAGGCAAATCTAGAAAGCTAGAATCACGAACAGAAGTGTGTCTATTCGTTGGCTACCCAAAGGGCATTAGAGGAGGTTTGTTTTATAGTCCACAAGAAAAGAACGTGTTTGTGTCGACAAATGCCACTTTTCTTTAAAATGATTATATACATAAATTCAAACCTCGGAGTAAAGTTGTACTCGAAGAGTTGCTCAAAGATCAAATCACCACTCAATCAACAAGAGTTGTTGAAATTAGGAAAGAAGAAACCACAACTCCTAGTCAGGATATTATGGTGCCTAGATATAGTGGGAGGGTTATCAGAACCCCAGCCCGCTATAGACAGGATAGCAAAGCAAATGTTATGGTAGCTGATACCAACGATGATGATCCATCATCATACCAGCATGCGATGGATGATCCTGATAAGGACAAATGGCTAGAAGCCATGAACCAAGAAATGGAGTCTATATACTCCAACTCTGTCTGGGAACTTGTAGATCCATCTAAAGATGTCAGGCCCATTGGATGTAAATGGATCTTCAAAAAGAAAAGAGGAGCAGATGGGAAGGTTGAGAACTTCAAAGCTAGACTTGTGGCAAAGGGTTATACCCAAAAGGAGGGAGTTGACTATGAAGAAACTTTCTCCCCACTTGCCATGTTAAAATTCATCTGCATTCTCTTATCCATAGCTGTCTGTTTTGATTACGAAATATGACAAATGGACGTCAAGATAGCCTTTATGAATGGCTATCTAGAGGAGTTCATATATATGGAACAATCAGAGGGGTTCATTGTTAAAGATTAGGAGCAGAAAGTCTGTAAGCTTAACAGGTCCATCTATGGACTCAAACAAGCCTCCAGGTCTTGGAACATTAGGTTTGATGAAACCATTAAAACTATAGCTTCGAGCAAAATGTTGATGAACCTTGTGTATACAAACTCATTAATGAAAAAAGTATAGTTTTCTTAGTACTTAATGTAGATGATATCTTACTCATTGGAAATGACGTGAAAATATTATCTAACGTAAAGAGATGGCTAGCCAAACAATTCCAAATGAAAGACTTAGGAGAGGCAAGTTATATTCTCGGTATGTAGATCATTAAGGATAGAAAGAACAAACTCCTAGCACTATCTCAGGCATCTTATATCGATAAGGTGCTGGCTCATTTTTTCGATGCAGAATTCCAAGAAGGGTCTTCTTTCGATCCGACATGGAATTGTTCTCTCTAAAGAACAGTATCCTAAGACACCACAAGAAGAAGAGGACATGAGACGGATTCCATATGCATTGGCAGTTGGAAGTCTAATGTATGCTATGCTATGCACTAGATCAGACATCTGCTATGCAGTGGGAGTTGTTAGTCGATTTCAATCAAACCCTGGGATAGAGCACTGGATGGCAGTAAAGCATATTCTTAAGTATCTTCGAAGAACGAAAAATTATATGCTTATGTATTTAGGTGGAGACCTAAACCCCTTAGGATACACTGATTTTAATTTTCAATTAGATAAAGATTTTCGAAGGTCAACATCTGGATCAGTGTTCACACTTGGTGGTGCAGCAGTTGTCTGGAGAAGTATCAAACAATCTAGCATTGCTGATTCTCATGGAAGCTGAGTACATAGCGGCTTGTGAAGCAGCTAAAGAATCAGTTTGGCTTAAAAAGTTCTATACTCACTTGGAAGTTGTTCCAGAAATGGATATGCCATTGACATTATTTTGTTATAATAGTGGTACTGTGTCTAATTCAAGAGAACCCAAAAGCCATAAAAGGGGCAAGCATATCGAGAGAAAATACCATCTTATTAGAGAGATCGTGCATCGAGGCAATGTCAATGTTATGAAGATAGCATCGGAACAAAATCTGATTGATCCATTCACAAAGATGGTGTCTAAGAAGATGTTCAACAAATATTTTGTGGGAATGGGATTAAAAGATATGTCACATCTGCTTTAGGGCAAGTGAAAGATTGTTAGGAATAGTGCCCTTGAAATCAGATGTATTTATACTTTTGATTTTTTGAATTAATAAAAGAAGTATTTTTCTTCAATCTTGCCTTATTTATATGAAAGATGAATGTTTATATGAAAATTCAAAATATATTATGAGGCTGTAATTTTAGTATAATGTATATAAGAGGATTAAAATTATAGCTAATATATTTAAACATGTCCGTAATTGATAAAAGTACGAAACTTCTATCACTAATCACTAATACAGTCCATGAATATTATGAATATGACAATCTTATCCGGATTGTTGTGTAAAGATACTTAGTGAAGGTATTATATAATATGATTATATAAGACTTGGACCGACATAATTTGATTCTTTATTTAAGACCGTTATAAAGAATTCAATTTATGTTACAAGATGATCATATGTAAATGAACCTTAATCCAGATTTAATCATAGACTCTTGATTGTGCTATTGGATCTTTTGATTTGTTTGTTAAAGCTTATTTGACGTTGGGCCCAATACTTACATCTTGGAGGTTTAATAATACATTGAGCACACGTAATCCATGGCTTTTGAAAAGAAGCTTAAAATTAGTTTCTTTAAGTATTGATTATGTAACTAAATAGTTATGTGCACAATTTATGATCCGATCATAAATTAACTGTTTAACTAGTGAATCAATGGTACTTAAGGAACAAGAGATAATTAGAGGGGTATAATGGTTGTTTCACCTAGCTCTAATTATGAACTAATTATGGAGGGTTGAATTACATGTAATGATTATATCACTTAAGTTTTCGAGTAAAATTAATCTATAATTTTTAAGAGTGCAGTCTCGAGTTTTTAGTGGAATAACTTCAAGATTAATAAACTGAATAAATAATTAAAGAGTTTTAATTGAGTTTATTCAAGTTTATTGGAACTTGAAATTATGGGTCCATGGTCCCCATACCGTCTTAAGTTAATCGCATCGAATACTCTTGGATTGAATAATTAATGTGATTAATTATTTATTTTTCTTAAATAAAATATTTATTAAAACTTTATAATAAAGAGTTTATTATGAAGATAAATAATCAATTTGATTGATTATTTTTTTCACATTTATTTTGGTACAATAAGTTAGTTATTGGATAAAATAAAAATGTGTTTAGATACATTGTTCATATAATAATTGATTTGAATTGTTGTATAAATGTTATTGTGGAACATCACACAAGAGAATTTTGCTCTTATAAGTGGCGCATATTATGAGTTGATGGAGAGAGAGAAATTTTAATTTTTGATATTTTTGATAATGGTTATTAAGAATATTAAAAATAAGATAATAAATTTGATTTATTAGATATTTGAAATCAATAATATATAAATTATTAAATAAGATTTGATAATTTAGATATTATTATATTTAATTTAATATTATTTATAAATTAGTTACAAATAAGAAAACAACTTTTTTCTTGATATGATCAAGGAGTTGACATATATGAGAATTGTTCTCATACGGTCAAAATAGGTTATAACATAAAGGTTATCTAAATTAAATTAATTTAAAAATTTTTTTTTTGATTCACCTAGAGCCTATAAATATGGCATAAGGTGAACTTCCAGAGAACATAAAAAATGAAAGAAAAGTTTTTCTCATCCTTTTCTCTTTTATTTTATATGCGCCAGAGTTGTGAGAAATATAGAAAATAAGAGTAAGCCCACTCTTATAATTCAATATCGATCCTGACGTTGGATTCTTCCTCCATAGCTTCGAATCCGATAGTAGGACATGTCTGCTCCTTCAGACCTTAACATATGGGTATGTTTTTATGTTTAAAAAAAATATGATATTTTTTTCTTTTAATATGATAATATTAATTTTATACATGTTAAACGATCTGCATGCTTTCGCTGTATATATATGATGATATATATTGTTTTTGATTACCAACAATCTCATGTGAGAGCTTCAAAAGGGTGGAGAGGCTTGAGACTCACAGATAGTGGTGATGGGGCTGATGGAGCAACACCTACTCAATGGTGATGGTTACACTCTTAGAGGACCTCCAGCTGATCATCCAAATAGGACTTCTAATCAGCCACCTGAATAGGATTCCTTATGGGGCCCACCTGTGCGGCCCCACTACTCATGACTGTTCACATGATCCTCCCACGATCCAGAATCTCAACAAAAATGCAGCATAGAAGATAGATCCAATGAATTCTGACTACTCAAGCTTGACAAACCTTGCCAATCTAGCAACGGCCGCCCAGGCCCGGCAAATCCTGCCAATCTGGCAATGACCGCCCAAGTCTAGCAAATCCTACCAACTTTGACATCCCACTCCTGTAACGGCCACTCAGGCTCAGCAAATCCTTCAACAGCCACCCAGGCTTGGCAAAACCTGCCAATCCTGATGTGTCACACATGGAGCAGATCCCGCAATTCGGTTACGCCACAAGCTGCACCCTAACAATCGGTTATGTTGTGACCTCATGAACTTCCATAAAATGGATAAGAGGGATCAGGTATGAACACACGTATGCTCACACATAATATCTCTCTTTAAGACTCTCATGCTTTCCTTTTATCTCACGATTGTTGCTCAGAGCACTAACTTGAGTATTGGAGGTTTTTGCCAGAATCTTCGGCTTCAGAGACTTTTTGAAGGCTTTCGATCAAGAAAAGCCCATCGGAAGATCTTAATCAGCCAAAGAAGGTGATTGGATGCTCACCAACGATCGAGAAAGGTGACTTGGCAACAACAAGTCCAATTATGGGCAGACCAGTGCTTTGAAAATCGGACTGACCAGTCTAACCGGTCCAACCGAGAATCGATCATCAGTTCAGTTCAATTTTATTATTAAAGTTAACTTTTATATGATCCAATGAAATCTGAAAAAAAAATTATTGAATCGATCGGATTTTGAATTGATTCAATCATATTTTTAAATTTTTTTATTTTTTATTTGAATTAATATTTATATTTTATTAATTAGATTATTAAATTTAAAATTATTATAATATTATTTAATTTGATTAAATCAAATTATTCGATCGAGCTGATTGACTCATGATCCAAGCGATTTTCAAAACATTGGACAGACCCGTTCCATTTACAGCGCTACTATTGCTTGACCTTTTCTCGTCTTCCCCCACCCGCTGCTGCCTTTTCCATTTAGGAAAAAAACAAAATAAAGTACCTGATTTTCCAATTTCGGACCTCGCCCCCTTAAATCATCAGAAGTTGGCCGCGACCTCTCCCTCTCTGATTGATTCGAGAGGAAAAGGTATGTTTCTTGATCGATAGGTTAGAATGGATTAAATCCTCTTATTTTTCGAATATTTTTAATTTAATTACTCTCGTGCATAGATTAGATCCTCTCGTTTTTATTGATGCTTTTTCCTTTTTCGATTCAAGAAATCCGCTGTTGGATTTCGATTTGTGGTAATGTTGAACGCCCAATTTTTTTTTTTAAAAAAAAAATCCCGAACGGTAGATTTCTCTACTTGATTCATCCGACCCTCTAAAGTTATGAATAAGAACTATGTTAGTTTCTTGTAGTTCGGCCTTTTTGGGTTTTTTTAAGAGATTGATGGCTTTTAATGATGAATTAGTGGATCCAGATTTTGTTATAATCTATTAGGGTTCAGAGTTTCATCAACACTCGAAACTCAGATCGTGGATATTTGCTTTAACTGGACATTGTGCATGGATCTGGACCGGTTCATGGGAATGTTTAGGTTATTGAATCTTCAAAATTTCAATGGACTTTTCTGAATAAAAAGATCAAACAGCTCTGCTGCGGCATTTTGAATTTATGTTGATTGGATGTTAATTCTGCCTGAAATTAGTAATTTGTTAGAATTGTCCAGTGCTTGCATTTGTTGCCTGCCTTCTGTTACTACGTAAAATTTTACAATGACCTGATTGTTTTTATGTTCTACTTAGCTTACTACCATGTCCCTTCTTTGTTATCTTGATTCTGGTCGTGATTTAAATCCTTCCTATGAACTATTTCCTATTTCAGGAAAGGAACATGCTAGATCTAATTGCCTCTGGATCTTATAAGTTCTGCATTGGTTGCTATATGTATAACTAATTAGCTTTGGAGTTTATAAAATGGAATTGATTCTAGAAGGCTAGTGCTCCCCATTTTCTATTGGGTAAATTTTTGTAATTTATGGAGAACCTCCCTGTGGAAGTCATTGGTAATATACTTTCCCATCTTGGAACCGCTCGGGATGTCATTGTTGCCTCTGCAACTTGCCGGAAATGGAGAGAAGCCTGCAGGAAACACCTCCACACCCTATCATTCAACTCTGATGATTGGCCTCATGATCTCACAACGAGGCAGTTGGAGATTCTCATAACACAGACTATATTCCAGACTATGGGTTTGCAGTGCCTTTCAATCCATCTGGACAGTGCCCATGAGTTCTCGGCAGCTCCTGTCATTGCTTGGCTTATGTATACTAGAGAAACCTTACGAAGTCTATCATATAATGTCCGTACAACTCCAAATGTAAACATTTTGGAGAAATGTGGTAGGCAGAAGCTGGAGATGTTGGATTTGGACCACAATACTATTACTGGGGTTGAACCAAATTACCAGAGATTTAATTGTCTCAAATCCCTTTCCTTGAGACATGTTAGTATCTCAGCCTTGGATCTGAGCCTACTGCTTGCTGCCTGCCCAAAAATAGAGTCTTTAACACTCGATACACTAGAGATTGTAACTTCAGATTCACAATCTACAATGGAGCTGAGTAGTCAAACACTGAAGATTATTTATGCAAAATCTGTAGGTGTGGATAAGATAATACTGGAAGCAGATAGTCTTGAAAGTTTGCACTTAAATGCATTAAACCTTGATCTTTTTGAGCTGATTGGAAAGGGTACCCTGAAACATCTTAAGATTGATGATGTCAGTGTCACTCATTTGGATATTGGTGAGAACACGGATCATCTGGAGATTGTAGATGTCAGCAATTTTACAATTGTATGGCCTAAATTCTACCATATGATATCAAGATCATCTAATCTGAGAAGACTTCGGCTTTGGGGTGTGGTGTTTGATGATGAGGATGAGATTGTCGATTCAGAAACTATTGCTGTTTCTTTTCCAAAGCTCAGACATCTTTCGTTAAGTTATGAATTAAGGGACGGATTGTTCCATTATGGTCTGCAAGGTTCATCACCATTAGAGAATGTCTCAGTGTTAGAACTGGGATGGACAGTAGTAAGCGAGCACTTTGGACATTGGGTTTTTGGGATGATTGAAAGATGCCCAAACCTTAAGAAGTTAGTCATTCATGGTATTCTTTCTGAGGCCAAAACTCGTGAAGAATGCCAGACATTGGCCAATTTTACCTCATTCATCGTTCATATCATGAGGAAATATGTACATGTTGATGTGCAGTTTGAATATGAGTGAAATTCAATAAATGATTTGATCAGAGTTCGCATCGTAATTTATCTCAACCTATGTAAGCGGTCTATCAACTACAGGTAAAGTTTCAACATTTTCTGTAAAGTTTGCAGAGGCCTTTTTCTCTTGCTATTGTATTAAGGGCTTAACCTGATGTAAATTATCTACTAACTATTAGATGCATGTAATGTCAACTTGATTTTTTGATACAATATGTTGTTTCTAGCTATTGTGACATGATGACAACAATGCAAGCATTCAATATGTTGTTTGCATTCATTATTTCGCATTTTCTCCTTTCACAAACCACTTCTACTGTCTATCTTTTTTTTTTTGTTCATGTCTATGTTTAGGTTTCTTTTGAGATGCTTGTTTGAGTAAGCTATTCTTTGCTTCAAGATATGATGATAGACTATAAACAATTAAATTCGCTCTTGTTAGACCCTCATGCTATATTAATATCTTTTTATGGATCTGCATGATGCTGTCCATTTAACTAGAACCATCCAAAATGTCAATGTTATTTTTATTTTGGGGAATTGATATAAGAACCTGAGTATCTCACCTCCCTTATTCTACCTTTTGTTCATTGTGTAGTTAAGCTAACAGTTTAATTTAAGAGTGAAGTTCTGCTGAGTGCAGGTGGAGGTGCTGACAGCCAAAAAATTGGGGTAGTAGACTTATGTTCTAGCGTTAATGATCACAAGTTACAAAACTACTCTTGCTGTTAGTTTGCTCAAACATGTGAACCTATATTCAAGACATAATTGAGATGAAGTTGGTTATAAATAAATTTTGGCGCTTTAAAGAAAATGGTTAGAAACATCATATGATGGAACTTTGAGATAAAGTGGAATTTTTTAACAAATGCAAATCTTAGGGAAATGATTCTTGTTGTTAGTTTACCACATCTTATGCGGACTAGAAAAAATCAGTATGTCTGAAAATGTCTGAAACTTAGAGGGAATAAACAGATGCTCAAGTGGATGTTAGTTATGTAGGCATGCTTGGGATGGCAGGTGTTACTGCTTGTAGACAAAAGCAATCTGGCTTGTAGACAAATTAAGATATTTTTACAACAATGCTCCATCTATATTTGAGAAGGATATATATTGCACAACTAGTTGCACCAATACTACATAATATTAGCCTTTCAAAGTGAAAAACGACGGTAGTCTTTGAAAGCCCTTCACAATCATAAAAATCTTATAATATGCATGGAGTTGCCTTTTCTAACATTCTCTCAGAAAATCTTTGCATTCAGCTGGCCTGCATACCGATCTAATATCTTCAGAGGACTTATTCTCCATATGTCCATTTTTTGTTTTTCTCAACAAATAAAGAACATCAATTTAAAGTAAACCAATGTAGCTAGGAAGAGGGACTAACCTGTCTCTACATACCAATGCCTTCTTTTCAACTTATTGATATTCTGCCATTAGTGATGGGCATCAAACCTTTCATCTGATAGTAGACTCAAATATATCGTCATCTATCATCCTATAAAATCTTCACTAATAAGTTAATCCTATACTTTTCTATCTTTATATTTTATAGAGAAAAGTCATCGATTAATTGCACATCACTGAGATGATCATAAACTACAAGGGACTCAGTGTTGGATATGCTCATCATCAACATTTTACTTTACTAGAATTTTATGTGTAGTTTTTACACTTCAAGATTAGGTTGGAATTAAGCTTTATCACCAATGTTATCGCAAATTTTTTTAAGCACACTTGAAATCTAATGAAGAGAACAGGAATATGTCTGATCATGGACCTCTTTCCTTCCAAAAACTATTTCAAAACTCAGCTTTAATTTTGACTTGTCTTGTGGAGTGTAGGTGCAATGGAATTTTGATTTTGATATACCCTTTTTCAAACTAATCTGAGATTGGACATATAGGTGAATTATCTTTGCTGTCCAGTTGAAGACTAATTCTATTATACTCAAATTATGATTACAATTTAGACGACGGGAGGGGAGATGAAGATCGCCCAAGGAATTTCTTTGGTATGGTAAAAGGGATTAAATTCAAAATGCTTCATTTAGATCAAGTTAAAGAATTACTAAGTAGCTAGAAAACATCATTTACAAAAAAGGTCCTACTCAACTCAACTCATTTAAGCCTTTTCCCAACTACATGAGGTCGGCTACATGAATCTGCTTCGTCCACTCTGCTCTATGCAGGACCAAGTCGACATTTAAATTATAAATAGTTATATCTTTTTTTAATTATTTCTGCTCATGTTAGTTTAGGCCTACCTCTACCTCTATGCTTACCATGAATTGTTAAAAGATCACTTTTTTCTAATTGGAGCATCTAAAGGTTTACGTTGTATATGTCCAAACCACCGTAATCGATTTTTTCTCATTTTATCTTCAATTGGGGCTACTCCTATCATTTCTCTTATATGTTTATTTTTAATTCTATCTTTTAAAGTTTTACCATATATCCATCTTAACATACGCATTTCTATTACACTTAATTTATTCACAAAAAAAGGTCCTAAATATATATTTATAAGAGAAGGCATGCATTCGGCTAGAAGGGGTGGTTAACACATCAAAATCATTTAGCACCCAAGTTCTGGAGTTTTGGACAAAAGATTAAAAAATCTCATACAAAAAGAAAAGTGGAAGAAAATGCAGACAAGAAAAGTTATTATACAAAATATGTCATCGTACATGTTTTTTAGTTGTGTAGTTTTGAAGTTTTAGGCTGGGGTTAATATTTTATTCAAGAGATATTCATGAAGTATACTGGTATAACACTTATATTGTTTATTTATTCAACTTGAACCATTTGAAAATTCATTATCGTTGGCAATTATGAAGCTTTAAATTCCTAGTATTTTCAAGTCTTTTTCCATCGTTTTTTTGTGAAACTCATAACTATTTTGAAGTTTGGCATATCCTTTTCATGTCTTTGAGGTTAAGTAGCTATCGGTCAAATTTATGTAGTTATGGAATGAACTACACATTAAATATTGAATCTTTGACAAAAGATTTAACAATTCCGAAAGCAACGGTGAGCCACTCAAATTGAATATCCACAATGTTGAGTTTGATCTACACCTTTAAAAATGGGTGAAAATTAAAAATTATATATTTTGGATATCTTCAATAAGCATATCAATTGAGTACAATAGTGAACAATACTAATTGTACAAGTGTGCTGAAATATATGTTAGGGTACATAAATTAAAATTATTCTTCATTGATCATGATCTACATATGTTAAAAAATGGATATTTAAAATTCAGTGGGTTTTGATGGTTAGGTCATAGTAAAACATATCATATCCTATTAAATTTGTTCACTTTTTCATCCATTTGATGCTTAAATTAATGATTACCAAAACATATGATTTTTGGATATTTTTATAGCATAGGCCATGTTCAACAGTTTAGATCTTAAATTTGCATGCTCCGTGATTTGATTTTGAATTCTTAAATCTTTTGTCAGAGATTTAACATTTACTGTGGAGCCCAATTCATATGGTTATTTTATTAAAAAAATGTTATTACTACAGATGATTCTGCTTTGAATTTAACCATCACATCAAGTTATTGTAATAGGGCCCTTGCTAGAGGACTTAACCCATTAATTGTTACATTTATCATCTATCAGTAAACATTTCCTCTTGAAAATCAAGAAACAAAAATAAAGACAATCCAAGATTGACACTATACAGCAAATTGGCTCAAGGGAACAAGGAAATGGCTCAAATATGATATTGAATGCTAAAATATAAATTAAACAGAATTTATGTATCAGTCGTTTTTGCTTACAAAACTGAAACTGCAGAATCTGATTGAAGCTACTGAAATCGACCAAAATCAATTTTTTGGAGTAAGCTTTCAATAAATTCAAGCTGAAAGGATTTGTTTCAGCAGAAGCTTCAAACCTGATATATTGACAATTTGAAGGTGCCCTATTAATCTTTTGAGAAAAGTTAAATATGAAATTTTTATGAGAAATCAAAATTTTCCTGGATCATATCTACTTGAATTATGTGCATGAGGGAAATTGCAATCAACTCTACCATTGAGTTCCGCGAAAGTAATTGTATGTATTATTACTTCTTTGACTTTATATCAGTAACATGCACTCATTTGCGGTTATAAGACCACCCAAGATAGATTGTGTTCCACGTTAGCTTGTCTTGCAATTTCTTGAGTTTGGCAAGGCCATGATACAATCTTACAGTCATGTGTTTATTACCTTTTTTTCCCGTCTCTGATAAGGGTTAGGATAATATGAATGAAATCTTTTGCTGTTCCTTTAGTCCTTACTATTGTCAGAGGATGCTCACCGCTTCCTCTTTCAAGATATCAATGATTTAGAGGGCTCTGTCAATGGGCATTTCTCTCCATCTGTTCATTAGGTACTCCCCCATTTGCTTTGTACTGAAATCTGATCAGCAAATGCTTATCAATTGATGATAAACAATCATCATGCAGTTCCCCATATTTTACTTTGACCTTTTTATTTCTCAAGCACTTCTTAAGACAGCTGACCATTTTTTTTCAATCCTCTTGCAACTTCTAAGATGATACCTAAAGCCATGTTTTCTTTAAAATTAAAAATCCTCTTGCAACTTCTAAGATAATACCTAAAGCCATGTTTTCTTTAAAATTAAAATTCGTGTTTATGGAATTTTCTCATTCCCATGAGCATATTTGTAACATAATATGATGTTATAAGTTTCGCTTGAAGGCATGTTTCTTTAGTTGTATGGTGCCCATGGATTACATTATATTAAAAATTACACTTCTTTAGCAAGGCCACCATGGTTGAAACCTAACCACCATCTTGAAATCATAGGAGTCTTGTACAAACCTGGAATCCGCCAGAAAGGGGACATTGCTCAAAGTCAGTTTGGGCAGTGCAACAATAATAGGCTCATTGTACAAGTTATGCCTATTTGATGGCCTGATTGATGCTATATATTACCTAGTCCATCATAAGACTGGAAGTAACCAATGAGAAGATTTTTTTTTGGGGGAGATAGGATAAGATGAAAATGAGAACATAGAAGAATGAATAGGCTGTCTCTTTTTATTTTTTATTTGCTCTCTCTCTCTCTCACACACACACACACATGCACACACACACACACCCGTGCGCGTGTGTGCATGCACACACACACCCCTATGCACATATGCATGTATGCATGTGCATAAACAAACAAACAATAATTTGCCTTCTTTAAGATAGAAGAAGCCCTAACCAGATGGCACCTTAAGAAGATTAAACCAAACAATGATGTGCAGTGCCCACATTTTATTTTTGTTAAATATCTGAAAATAGATATGGTGTCTCCAATGACAGTTGAAGTTAATAAAGAAAGAGTTCATATGGATCCAAAGGTTCACAATATTTATTTATATGGGCAAGTTAAATGAGGTTTTAGGAAACAGCAAACTCCATTATCTATGATCTTTAGGATAGAATGAGCAAATCTCCTCACTGGGAACTTTCATGTTTGACAATCAGGAAGTATGGAGGAGGGTATATTTTGTAGCTTGCAACAGTTAATGTAATCCCCACAGAGAGGATATGTGAGCTGGATTCCTAGGTAGCAGCATTTCATTCTTCTGGTGGTTGGCTTGTTCGTAAGCTAGATAGGCAATGCTATTCTCCTGTAGAATTTTCTTTTAATAAGTTACTCATTTTAAAGAGTTAGATTAGAAGAATAAACCCTTAAAAAATTTATGAGAATCTTAGATGATTACTAAAATTTTAATTATTTAAGAAGCTTAACTAGGCACCAGTTACACCACATATGGAATGTGTAATCTATGCACCTTGACTAAGGTTATGAAGTGAGCACTAGATGGGACTAGGATTCCTGGATATGGCTGTAACCTTAGGTCATGAGAACCTTTTTTTTTTTGGTTACCGTGATTTTGTCAAACTTTTACAAATATAGGTGTGCAACTTTATGATTATCCTACATTGTATAGCTTTTGCATGCCAATTGATAGCACCAATTTAGAACCGATGCTTGAATATATGATTGTAGCTTTTATTCAGTTGGAGATTTGATAGTTGAGTCAAAAGGATTGTGCTCTGCATGCCAAGGTTAGCACATTTCTATAGATAAATAGATATACCAAAGTCCTACAAAGTGTATGAAGACCAACTTCCAAATAAGGACTTGTTTGATGAGGATCTCTCTACTACATTACAAATTTTGAGGGTAGGTCTACACCATGGTATGTTATATCGAGCATGCCATATCATATCGGTGTTGAACAGAAGCTAGTACAGGGTTTATACCAAGTCTCAATTCAGTATTGCTAAACTAACTCACATGCAAAGCATACTGATATTATATCAGTGTGATACTAGTACGGGGTTTAGTATTGAGATAACAAACCTTGTTCTATACCCCGTAAGTTCTATATCACTATGGATCTCAATTTCATAAGGCTCCACTAATCTTTTATTTTTCTCTATTATCTGGTGCGACCCTGCTATCAACTTCCATCTACCCTTTATTTGCCCCTAGGAGTGTCTTTTGCTTCTAGTGTCGGGAACCTCACAATGTGTAAGCCTTAAAAGGAATTCCACCCATTCACCTCCTGACATGCAGTTCATGTAGTCATCTAGTTATTGTTAACTGGAGCTGCGTGAAGATGGGTCATGCTAAAACCTCAGATTGGGTTGTTTTGAGAAGTCAAAAAAGATCGGTAGATAGGTTTTGTATATTGTCAAAAATTAATTAGAGGAAAAAGTGAGCATTGGTGCAATGATAAGGTTTCTTTATTGTGACTAGCATCTTATAGCTTCAAAATTTGGAAACAACCTATCCATTGACGTAAGACCCGCATATATTGACCCTTCCAAAAAATCCTACAATTGCAGGAGTCTTGTGCATTGGGCTGTCCTTTTGGATAATTAGTAGTAGAAAGTGAAAAGAAGGCAGATGAGTGTGTTCATGATTAGGTGGTCAAGATTGAAGCAGATATGGATAATGAATAATGCTTTACATTCCCCAATAAGTGCCACAATGCATACCCAGATTGGGGTAAAATAGCCGTTAAAGCCTTCACTGAATCATCCATCCCCAATTTATCATATTGAAACATGGTTAGCCGCTCATTCCGAGCACATGTTGGAGCAAGCATCGTAGTAGTCACAGATAACTGGCCTAGTATAAAGTGAAATTTGTTCCAATTTAACTTTTAAGATACTCAAAAGCTTTTATCACTTTGCTGTCAAAAATAAACTTCAGCTCTTAATAAGATGGACTTCGGTTTCTCTAGTTATCATTGATTTTATAGTTGGTGTTTTATGCTTACTTCATACTTGATTTTTGAGCTATTCCCTTGGAATCTTTTATTTAACTTATATATTACAGGGGAAAAGCCTAGCATGTCACCTCTCATTGCTCCCTTGCTGGGAAAGGTTATTCTTACATTTCTGTTGAGAAAGGTCATCACTGGAAATAACTTATTACCCCAGATATCGTGGGTTCTTTAATAAGCAAATAATTAATTTAGTTCTTTTTTTCTTTGAGATTGCAGTTTTTTTTATTGTTTGTTGTTTTCTTGGAAGTTCTGCACTAAATGGCATATCTGGAACTATATAATTTATATGTTCTTTTAACTAAAATTTATGAATGTAATGACTGAAATTTCTTATGAAAATCAGCTCTATCAGCACTTTCCAGCTTGTATTATTGTAGAAGCAAACTTTGGATATTAATGTATCAATTCCAATATTTTAAAAAAAAATCCTGGAGCATCATGTCTCTTAATATTTGAAGTCTAACCATTATTTACAACATTAAAGCACATCTGTATATGACCTGAAACCTCCTTTTCCTTCCTAGATCATCAAATTTAGCTTTTCACCCTGCAAATTATTTGAAAGATATGCAGCCATTTTATTGTAGAAAGATTATCCTATCACTGAATCGACAACATTACATCATTTGTTAATGCAATTTCTTATTGAAAAAATGTTTGTTTTTAATTAATATTAAAAACATGCAAATATCAATCTGCTAATTCGCAAAGAACAGGAGATGTTTATCTTTATGTCAACAACCTTTGTCTTGCCTGCTAATTCCCAAGGTGTAAAAGTTCTCTAGACGATGATATGCACTTCTGTTCACCTGTATTCTCTTTTTTGCATTTTGTTCACCAGCATCAGAGCAAACCAGTTTATACCCTAGCTGGAATGTCTAGCTCTCTAGCTCAGATCTGGGCAGCTAGAAAAAAATTCTAAAGCAATAACACAAGCAAGGAGCCTAGCCAAAGTTTAATTCATATCTAAAATTGTTGAGTCTTTTTATTTAAAGAAATAATTGGAAGATTTCATGATTTATAGTTCGGATCCTTGATATTTTGTCTAGGACTGCGTTCCTGATCCTGGGGCATGCTAAACCAGTTTTGTTGGTTCTACTCTTTGAAATTTTGAATGATTCACAACGAGTTCTGCTCTCTTTTTTTTTTTTTTTTTTTCAGCATGCTATATAGTCCTTGAATTTCATTTTAGAAGTTGGTGATGATTTGCTTATTCCTCTGGAGATGTGCTATGTTGTCCCATTGACATATTTGCTAACGTTGTCGGCGCTGATATTGTTTTCTTCAATGCAGTGCGTCTATAGTGGGGACAATCTAGCTGCCATATAATTGGCTGAAGAATTGTATATTATTTACGTAAGCTTAAGCTTGAGGGATCCTAACCAGATCATTTTCTCACATGGGATGCTTGCTTTGCCTGCCGCTGCTCAAGTCTCTAGAATTGTTGAATTCATCATTACTTCTCTTCAAGGCATCACGAGAAAATGGACACAAACTGCCTCTCATTTGAGATGTCATTTCACAAGAATTTCCTTTCTTCATCACCATATCAATTTTACTAATGGAGGTGGGCATGTCAATTGTCATCTTGAGTTATTGAATATGCAAGTCAAAGGAGAGGGCACCTGAATCATTTTTTTTTCCCCCAGTTTCTTTTGTGATTTCTTCTGATATACTCTGCAAACTTCGTTAACAATTCAAATTATGAATAAGAGGTCTCTTGGAAGTAATGATTATTTGAAGTCAGAGCTAAGTATAACAATCAGGTTTCATAAGAGCGTCAATATTTTAAATATTCCTGATTGAAGGGCCCAAAGGTTTGTGCATCACTTGCTGTTTTGAGGCTGGTAGGATCAGTCAAACACCTATTTAGAGAGGATTCTGAATTGATTCAGACCATTTATGGATTGAATACAAAATTGGATGGGAAGTTGACAGGAGATGTATTGTTACTCTAAAAAACATCATCGACCTATATTTGGATGTAACCTTCCAAAAGAAATATTTGGCTGCAATTTTTGATAGGATTGCTGCTTGGCTCCGTTTACGTGCGATAGCGGGGTGGTGGGCGAAAGAATAAAATTATTTTGTGCACATGATTAATCATGCATGATGCGGGCGATTCATGCCTTTTCTTTTTTTATATAGGCGGCAATCGTGTTAAACCAAGCCGCTTCGAGTTTGAGTCACTTAAACTAAACTCTAACCCCAAATGGTCATGTTAGGACCTACTTATGGAGTATTTTAGGTTAGTTTTTCTAAAATATTCATTATACACTTCTCTATTTTTCTTTTTTAAAGTAATTTATCAATAGTTGTTCAATTCTTTTTTTTTTTTTATCTTTTATTCATTTATTACTTTAAATGTTTGATAAGCCAAAGATAAAATTATAGCATAATTAGATATAATAAATAATAATTATAAGCTTAAAACAATATAATTAAGCAATGGTGGACATTTGAAATTAAATAATATCAATGTCAAATTGTCTACGAGATTATAAAATAAAATAAGTAAATATAATGTTTTTGAAACATGCTTAATTTATAAATTAAAAAAGAGTAAAGTCATATTTAATTTTACTTTTCTATTTTTTAGGAGTTTTTGAAGTATAGTTGATATTAATCCTTCAATAGCACTCAACATAAAAATGAACTACCAACTTCATCATTTGTTTAGTTTTATTAGTATCAATTACGTTATGTATTAAAGAATGTAAAACATTAAATGCTAACTAGATAAACAATTTAATCAATAATTTATAAGATTATATAATGTTATATAGATAAAATTTTAAAATATAAAATAAATAAAATTAAAAATATATGTTATTCTTATATCCCTAGTTATGATTAGTGATTACATCATGCGACTTTTTCTGATAAATATCTTCTCTCAAGTCATTTTGGTACAATCATGATACCGAAGAGACCCAGACCCAAGGCAAAATATCTCAACCCTATATTTTTTTGATGATACCATTTAAACTCAATAAATCATGAAGAATGAGAACAAACAAATGCAAAGAGAGAGATGGCATCCATGTTATCGTTAAAGTTCTGAAACATGATTTTCTTTGCTTGGGATACTTAAATAACCAACCACCTGTAGTGCTGTAGATGACCTAATATGGGTATTTTTGTTTGGCACCAAAAGAAGAATAGTCGATGGTACCTTAAGGTGTGTTTGATATGGTGGATAAGGAGAGATATTTCCTGGATATCTTTCCTTATCCCCAAATGCTATAGCTACAGGGGATAGTGCCGAAAAAGTTTAACAAGAGGGGATAACCCATGTTTAACCATGGGTTATTCCCTGAACTTATTCCCTAGGGAACTCAGGAATAACTAAAGTTATCCCTTGATGGTAGAGTGGTAATTTTAAAAAGGTGCTTATTCCCTCAGCTATCCTCTGGATAAATGCTATCCTACATTTATCAGAGATAGTCAAAAAGCTATCAAACATTATCTAAAAGATTAATTGGTGTTGTGGTGGACGTGACACAAACTTTCCATTTCTTCTGAAAATGATCACCCTTCTGATCATGTAGGGATTTAAAAGTCATTCTAAGTGAATGATCGATCCACACAACTCCCACCTAATATGGGACGAGGGCCTACCACAAGGATTCAGAATCGCACTATTACCCTCAAGAATGCCCTCAAAAGACAGAGCCACTGAAGCTTCTGTTTGGGGGAAGGAATAATCTTTGTTTTTAGGTATTTGACATGGCATGGATGTTGACCCATGAACCAAGGGAAGATAATACCAAACAATGCAACAAATCCATTACAAGTGGGCTTGCTTGTGGGCTATAACTATGGTGGTGTTTTGGCTGGGATGCGCATGGGACAACCATCATGCGAGGTATGGAAAGGGACAACTAATGTCAAAGTAATTAAACTCAACTCTCTGATCCACCCCTTTAGCAGCACAGAGGAGGAGCACGGACAAACTCTCCGGCCTTCTTTTGAGGCATTGAGGCTTGTCTTTTACCTATTGAATGCTGGTCATGTTGGGTACTTGTTCTCAAGAAGCCTGAGAGGGAGCCAATGAGAGAGCACAGTTGGTTATAAAGGAGTGGAGTAGGAGTCAGAGATAGTCGCTCGCTCACTGCCAAAGGCCCGCCATTACTTTTCCTCTCTCTCACTCTCTTTCTCTCTCCCCTACACACACACACACACACATACTCATACTTTTCAGACTTGCCTACAAGGACAAGATCTTCTCTGTTGTACTATTGATAAACTCCAGGGGTGATATTATTACTAGAGACAAGAACACAAAGTTTCACAAGAGCAGAGGATTGAGACCCATGAATGGTCAAGGTCCATCAGATGATTCAGTGATGTAAATTCCACAATTGATGGGCCTTCCTTGTAGCAAGTTGTCACCCTTGCAATATATTTGTCTCGCATCGTATGCAGGATAGATGTAGCATGGTGTACTTTTACCCCCCTCCAGGTTATCAAATCCCTCTCTCTCTCTCTCTCTTAGATCTCTGTGTGTGTGGTTGTGATGGTTCTGTCATTCTTACCTCGATTAATTACTGCAGAAGAGAGGAGATATTGATGAAGCCTGTTGGAGAACCAGAGGTTGAAGGATTAAATTCTGGAGCATCACTGAAGCAAGCCAAGCATGGTGCGAAGGGGAGAGAAGAAGAAGAGCCTTGGATGGCAAGTCATAGAGTTGGTGAAACCAGCCTTTCTGATTCCGGACCTTCAAATCGGCCTCCAACTTATGGAATCCATGGCACCACACCTGCTGCCACCAATTTCTTGTATTGTTTTAATCCTCGATTCTATTTTTCGTTACCATATAAGTTAGGAAAATTAGTACATCCAAAGTAGCTCGTGAGATTTTATATATGCACTGATTCTAGCTAGATCAGTTTGCTCTATTTTAGTGTGTTCTTTTAAAATGGGTTTCCTAATTCTTCGGTGTGCTCTTTAATTTATTTGTGCAATCTACTACTGCTTTCAAACCTTCTGCCTTTATAACAAAATATATTATGCTAGATCCTCAGCTTTTAATCTTGGATTACTACTCTCCACTTCCGATTAAATTCATAAAGTTTGCTTTAGCCCAGTCCATGGACTGGTTCCTCTTTAATTTAGTTCTTGCGTTATCCCTCCTTTTAATTAGTTTCTTTCTCGTACATATTAAACTACAAAACTGCACCCTAAAAAGGGGGGTTTGGTTGCTTGATTAGTGATCAGGAGGGGACTGGTTACTTTGGGGAGCTGGAAGAGGCTCTCATGCAGGGAGTTAATGGCATTAGAAGCGGCGGCGGCGGTGGCGGCGGCGGCGGCGGAAAGGGTAGGCTTTTCCGTATTCGGCCCTTTCTTGGTGACCTTTTTCCAACTCGAACACAGAAAAACACTGTTGCAGGCTTTGCCTTTTCCACTACCGTGATAACATGAAGCAGGAAAACTTAAATGGCGTACGTGACCCACCCCCGTCCAATATTTGGAACCCCACCACCCCCAGACCTTATAATTATTTCAAGTGCTGTATTATTTTAACTCCCTACATATCCCTTGCATAATAGGAGAGGAATAAGTTCCATTTTGAAAAAACTCGAGTCACTGACACTTTGGCATTTATTTCCTTGCGATAATTAGAGCTCTGACCCACCTGCACTCACTCTCTCTTAGCAGATTATTTCACAGCCAGACCTCCCACACTCGAGATCTTCCCTCATGGCCAATGAGATTCCAGCAGAACCCCAGGGTAAGTAAGGGTCTTTGCCTTTTGACTTGGTGTTTTTGCCATAGAGCAGTGGAATTAAAAAGGGTGGGGGGATGTGTTGCCGCCCATTTAGGCTTTATGGTGCCTTGTTTATTGCCAACAGGAGAATTCTCAGTCAGCTGGGAGCACTGATTCAGGCTCAGGCTCAGGCTCAGGCTCAGCTCAGATCACAATATCTCAGCTGGAATCAGAGTCTCCAGTTAGCAGGAAGGCCTCCTCAGAGCAGCCGGCTGACCGGAGCAGCAGCAGCAGCAGCAGCAGCAGCAAGGGATTATGGCCAGGAGTGATGCCTCCATGGCAGGGCCAACACCAAATTATCAGCAACGAGCCCAAGAAAAGGTACCGTTTCGTGGTTCTCTTCCTCTCTATCGATACTGATCCAAATCCCAAGGGCCTATCCCCAATTCCCAGATCTCAAGGCCCAAAAAATTGCACCATATGCTTGGCTGGAAACCAACAATTCCACCAACAGTATATTGTCCACACTGATCCCAAGGAGAGACAACAACCAGTGAAGTGTCAGCTACCACCCTTGGCCTTCTCAGATTAGACCTCTGATGGCCCGGTAACTCAAAAGAGGAGACTGTGCATTGGTTCTCTCTCACATGGCCTAGTTCACGGTTTCTACTGTATCATTATTTGTTTTTTACCTCTTTATAGGACCATGACTGCACTGCCCAATGCCAATTATAGAGAGCTTTTTCTTTTCCAAATACTCCAGGCAATAATAATCAAGCTGGCAACACTTTGATCATTAGATATACAGTATCTATTATCATAATCATCAGGCGTTGGTATCCTTATCATCTTGGGTTGGCTTTGCTTGTCCAACGAGCTAGCACTGCTTTGAGCCACAAGAAACCAAAAAAAAAAAAAAAAAGAAGAGCTCAAAATTATGGATGCACAGTATCCACACCCAGTGAAAACATGAGATTATTTTGTTTTGTTAGACAAGGAAACTCTCAGTCACTGTGGATGCATCCCAATCCCTTACAACCTTAATTTGTCTCTTGATGCCCTCCACTGTAACGTTATTTCTATTCTTCCATCAGATTTTGCTAGCATTGGAAGATATGCCTTTTGACTTTATTTTTAAACTGCCAATTGTCATATTTTATGTCACAGAAGAGGACGGGTGGTTCAACTACAGCGAAAGATCCAAAGATGCTTGATGCTAAGGTTCTCTCCCCCTCTCACCCTCTCTCCTATGTTTGTGGTCATGCATGTATGTCTGGATGCTTTGCATGCATGTACATGCCTTTGTGGGATCAGATCGAAGTGGATTGGGCCCTCTCATGAATTATGATTGAACCAAAAAAAAAGAAGAAGAAGATCAGAAGATGGAAACTCGATCGAATATTTTGTTCTTTCGACAGCTGTCCGCATCCAACAGCAAATGTGACGTTTAAAAAGCAACCAAGGCTGTGAGAAAGAAATGGATTCTGATAGAGCTCCTAGATACTTGATTCAAAGAGCTGTCACTCATCTAACCCCTAAGAACAAATATCCATTCTGCTGCACTAAGAGATAATCCCTATCTGCATGGTTGCATGTAGGGTCCCTAGCTACATCCAGCCATGAATTAGAAATTAGTATATAGCCAACAAGCTTCATTTTCTTTACTTTTTTTTTTCCTCTTTAAATTGATGTACAATTATGCTCAACTTTTAGACCTTGAGGCGCTTAGCTCAAAATAGAGAAGCAGCAAGAAAGAGCCGACTAAGAAAAAAGGTGTGTCTGATTTTAATGATAAAAATTCTGCTATAAATTCTTGAAGCTCCAAAGAAATGGATTGGACTGATGTGCTACTACTCTCTTCCTTCATTTATACAGGCTTATGTGCAACAGCTAGAATCCAGTAAAATTAGGCTTCAGCAGTTAGAACAAGAACTCCAGAGAGCAAGATCAGAGGTAAACAAACACACCATTCTAACTATATAAAATAAGTTTTATTGTTCCATAATTCTATATATATATATATATATATATATATATATATATATTTTTTTTTTTTTTTCTCATTAGTTTTCTAACTGATCAGATATTGAATTGAACCCATTGTGATTGGTTGGCCTTTAGGGTCTATTATTTGGAGGAGGGAGTGCAAGTGGAGATACGAGCCCTGGTAACAAGCAAATTATTCTCCATCCTCCTCTAGGTTTGGGCAGTAGCATTGGAAGCATTACTACCTTTCCTTGCTTCCAACTTCCCTGTTGTTAAAAATAAACGTGTCAACAGGCGCGGCGATGTTCGACATGGAATATGCGAGATGGTTGGATGATGACAACAGGCGCATGTCCGAGCTCCAAGGTGGACTGCAGGCCCAATTTCCTGACAGCAACCTTGGCATCATCGTAGACGAGTGCATCACCCACTATGACGAGCTCTTCCGGTTGAAAGGCGTGGCGGCGAAATCAGACGTATTCCACCTCCTCACTGGAAAGTGGACAACGCCAGCAGAGAGGTGTTTTCTGTGGATGGGTGGATTTAAACCCTCTGAGCTTCTCAAGGTCTGCAACCTCGATCCTCAATTCCCTTCTTTCTTAACTTTGATTTCATTTTCTGATCACTGCCAGCAGTAGTCTTGTCCGTACATGTAATTTATCTGCGATCAAATATGTTCATGTTGTTAATTTCTTCTACTTGGATGTAGTACTGTTCAATGGAAGATAACTCGAGTACTCATTTAATTGTTAATGAATTCGACCAGATTCTGATGCCTCAGCTGGACCCATTGACGGAGCAGCAGCTGATAGGGATATGCAACCTTCAGCAGTCATCGCAGCAGGCAGAGGAAGCCCTTTCACAGGGCCTTGAGCAGCTCCACCAGTCCTTAGCAGACACAGTTGCCAGTGGCTCTCTCACTGATGGCACCGGCATCACAAATTACATGGGTCATATGGCCATTGCATTAGGAAAGCTTGCCAACCTTGAAGGATTCATCCAGCAGGTCTGCAGCCATCACATATATTAATGCATGATTTTGATGCTATAGGATGCATGATTATTATTGTTGTTGGTGGTGTGTTGTTATTATGAAGTGCAGCATAATTCTAGAAGTTTAATTTGTGAGATTCCACTGAAAGCCAACTTTATCGATCGGATACAATGGATTGTGATGCATTAAATGCCATCTTAATTAAGTTAGAATGGAAAGCTGAAACACCTGGAGGCCTAGCTTTCAATTCTTCTCTATCCATCTAATCAATGGCCTTAATAAAGGTCATGGTCTTTTAGAAAAAATATCTTTGAGGAGCCTTAAATCTTCTCTATAATTAATGGACCCATGCTACAACTTGAAATTGATGGCTATGGCATTGCCGTAATTTGACAAGAAAGTCCTAGAAAGGTAGGAAGAGTATCCTTAGGCGACACCTGTCACATTCTAAGTCAAGTCAAGGAAGAATATTTTGATTTTTTTTATTATATTTTTTCCATTTAAGGGGGCTTCTGCTTCTACTATATTTCCTTTGTCCTTTCTTCTGCTAATGCTAACCTTTTTCTCCTTTATCCTTTGTGTTTTCTTTTTTGCACTTCCAACAGGCCCACAAATAACATCAAAGCTATTTGGTTCATTTAATATCGTTTTATGCCTTAAAGAAGTAGTAAGGGTTGCAATCCAAGAACAGTAGCAAGAAAAGGACCCAACTACCTAATCCCCCCTCTCCATGGATAAGACCAGTGGTCTATAATTTATACACCATCACAGAATCTGGTGTTTTTTTTTTTTTTTACTTTTTCACTGATCTCTGATTATAATTTTACTTTCCATTTATTTTATGATGGATGCATGTCACTAGAGATATCTTCATTCTAATAAAAACATAAGAAGGCTTATCAATCAAAAAATAAATAAATGGAAAGTAAGCAAGAAGAAAACTGCATAAATATTAGCTAGAAAATAAATCATGCTAGGTTATTTAGTATATTTTGTAAGAGTCCGGATCATATGAACACATTCTATTTTAACTCTCTTGTCCCTTCCCTGCTAATTAATAAGTAATATTGCCAACCATTCCTTGTATATTTCTATATATATATATATGGAAGATACATTAAAAGAAAATGCAATTTGCCTTGATGACCTTTTCCCTTCAAAAAAAAAAAACTGTTTTCATAATACCAGATGTATTTACGCTGATTGATGAACAGGCGGACAATTTGAGACAACAGACCATACACCAAATGCGCCGGATCTTAACAATTCGACAAGCAGCAAGATGTTTTCTAGCCATCGGAGAGTACCGCAGCCGCCTGCGAGCTCTCAGCTCCCTCTGGGCTTCTCGCCCTCAAGAGTAAGCCTTCTTTCCATCTCTCTCATCATCTTCATGGCAACATCTTGTAAAGTGACCACTACCTTGCCCAAGGGATGGCAATAAACTATAGTTAATCATATCTTGTCATAAAATTAACTTCCATGCAAGCACCCTCAGATAATTTGATAGAACTTATTGTGGAGGTTGTGGCAATGAAAATTGAGAGATCTTATTTCCATGTACTAGTCCTGGAGGAAAGAAAACATAGATAAAGAAGCTGCATGTGACTTGCTGCAATTATTCTAGGGGCTGCCCTTACCAGGAGAGATACAGAAAGCTGGAGCAGTCTTATATAACTAGTAGTTCCATGGCAGTCTATTCATGTTTATGATCGAAAACCTTTTTGATTGACAGGTGGTCATTAGTCTAGCTTGATAATGATGGCCAAAGCAATGGCTCTTTTTTTATGCTTTGTATTTCTCTTGTTATTAATTAATTAGTTCATCTTTGCATCACAAAGCTTAACTAAGCTATCATTTATATATGCCTTTTCATAACAGAAACTTGATCCCAAACGAGAGTGTTTGCCCCACAACAGCAGAAGACCTGCAGGCAGTTCATCATCCTATGCACCATCATTTCTCTGCCTTTTGACTGATTCATTTAGAACATATCCGAGTTCGATCATTTGGAGAGAAGGAAGAAAGAGATCTCATACCATTCGAACTGGCTGGCCCTTTAGTCATCTGGCTCTTGAATACCATGGAGGGTTAGGAGCAAAAAGAAAGAGATCGAACGAAGACAAAAGTAAAAGTAGAGGCAGGAAAGAGATGTGGGATGATGCTCTCCTCCTGCGACGAGTAGCAGGTGGCAACGTGGAGTGCATGTAATATGAATGAATATGTGTATGTGGCTCAGTATAAACTATAAAATATGTTGCATTATATAATTCACAACTTGCGTGGGCAAAGGACGAGTTAGAACAGTAGCTTTTAATGGTGGGTCATAGTTAAATACAACCACCTCCCTGCCTTCTGAAATGATTAAATATTTTGTTCAGCGTACGGACCCGGCCTTTTGCCAGTTGCCACCCCTTGGATGCAAAAATAAATAAATAACAAAGACCTTGTTTTTCATACTTTCGTAGTTTTAGATAACAGCGTTACAACACTGTAATATATTTAGCTGCCTCCATTTAATGGTCATTATTTTTCTGTTATTTTCTATTATAAGAAATTATTATAACACAATTAATGACTGTTAATTTTTCTTATACTTTCTTGGTTAATAAAAATAACATGTATTTCAACTTTTCATCTCAAATTCTCGCCAAAAGTGATTAATTGTATAGTCCCAAAAAGATGATGAAGAAATAATACCATTAGTTTTCTAATATTCATTGTGGCAATTAATAACATTTTGGTGGGCGGTCGTTGAAATTTGATAAGGCGTGATCATTGTGGTAGATTCAGTTAATTGTTTGATTTTAGGTGTTGCAACCATGTTAGCCACGGTATTCATCTAAGAATGCACTGAAAAAGATTAAAAATCTAATATTTTGATAATAATAGCAATAAAAACGAAGGTATCTTATAAAAATGGCTATAATTTCAAGAAAAAGCAGAAAAAATAAGAGTTTTATAAACTTTTTATTTTATTAGTTTTATACAAACTTGCAATGATTGTTTGAAACTATATATGCCTATCTTGATAGATTTCAGGTCTGATGCTTTCCTCCGCGATCTTGCTATCAAGGTATGGCTTGAGTTTTAGTACTCCTCATAGATGAAATTTTAAATATCAACTTTTTTTTTCTTTTTGACGTGAGCATCCATCCTACGTTGAAGAGAGTAAACTGAATTTGGTTGAATGAGTAGATGGCCAGCTTACTCCGATCATTCTAAGCTCAAGCTTCAATTTAAACCTTTCTTTAGGCTTTATTTGGATCTTTGAAGGAGAAGAAAGGAGAGAATAAAAAGAAAAAAAGGGATGAAAGGGAAATGAAGGGTTGTTCTTTCTCTCTTGTTTGGAAAGGATGAAAGAAAAAAGAAAAGTAATATCAATAATCTTGTTTGGATGAAAGGAAGAGAAAAGAAAGGAAAGAGTTATGTGACAATTATATCCCTTTAGAATAAGAATGAACCGAGAGAATGGAAGAATAAAGAATTGAAAAGAAAGGAATATTTTGGTCTTTCAAGAAAGTATGACTTAAACTTTTTTCTCTTCCCTAGCTTACCCTTCGATTTGGGGATTGTTGACGCTCGATCATCGAAATTAACCGTCAAGAGGCATCGTTTGCTGGTGCAGTCTCCTTTAGAGCGGATGGCCTGCAAGAAGTCTCGAGGCCGAAGGGTTGCTTCGGTGGGGACCCTCCGATGGTCAAGTTAGCAACCGAGGTCACAGCAGTAAAAGCTTGAAGAAGCTCTCGAGAAGAAGAAAGCTTTTGAGAATCAGAAGGTTTTTTGTTGGTTCAATGTGTGGGTGCAGGTGCATATATCTTTACCTCGAACTCTCTTACCTTTTTATAGACTTTCGGTATCTGCCTGGGAATTTACCACGTGGAATTCAATGCAGAGGAATATCTACTAAACTTGTGGCTGTTATGTGAATAGGAGTTGGTTGGTGGGTCTGGTCCCATCAAGCACATAGGTCTGACGGTTGATGGGCCTGATCCCATCAACTGCATAGGTCAGGCGGTGGTGGCTTGGCTTTGTCATGCTACGCAATCCAGGCGGTAGGTGGGCCTGACCATGTCAGGTGGCCCAGGCCAGACGGTAGGTGGGCCTGATCTTGTCAGGCGGCGCGAGCTGCCTTAGAGAAGTCGGAGCCGCTGAGAGCCAGCTTGAAGAAGACGAGACCGCTAGGGCAGCCTTGGAGAAGTCAGGGCTGCTGAGGGCCGGCTTGGAGAAGTCGGAGGCGCTGGGGGCCGACTTGGAGGACGCGGAGCCGTCAAGGCTACCTCGAAGGAGTCGGGGCCGCTGGGGGCCAACTTGGAGGAAGCGGAGCCGTCAAGACCGCCTCGGAGAAGTTGGGGCTGACTTGGAGGATGTAGGGCCATCGAAGCCGCCTCGGAGAAGTTGGGGCCGACTTGGAGGACGTGGGGCCATCGAGGCCGCCTCGGAAGAGTCGGAGCCGCTGGGGCCGACTTGGAGGAAGCAGAGCCGTCAATGCCGCCTCGAACGAGTCAGGGCCGCTGGGGGCCGACTTGGAGGACGCGGGGCCATCAAGGCCACCTTGGAGGAGTCGGGGCTGCTGAGGGCTGACTTGGAGGAAGCAGGGCCATCAAGGCCGCCTCGGAGGAGTCAGGGCCACTGGAGGCCGACTTGGAGATGCGTGGCCTTGCTGAAGAGTGGGGCCGTCTTGAAGGAGTGGATGGCCGCCTGCCCCTGTGCGCGCCGTCAGTGGGTTTTATCGTTAACGTCCATGTTGCGCCATGGGTTAATAAATTTACCCTTATTGAGGGGAAAGAAGGGAAACAAGCTACTCTCATTTTCTTCCCTTTCTTTCTTTTATCCTCTTTCGAAATAAGGTAACTTATGACCTTTCTTCTTTTTTTTCTTTCTATCCTCTCCATTCCTTTCCATTCAAATAGGCCCTTACTGAAATGAAAGGGGAATTCTAATATAACTGCAATCCATAGCACCTACCTCAATACATCAAAAAAGAGAGTTCCAACTTGCACTTCGACATTATCCCAGTATTTTTATTTTTTCATTTGTATTTGTCGCATGTACTGTCAATTGCTTTTCTAGAAAATTAAGTCATGTTATTTGAATCCATAACATCTGACCATATACTATCTGAAACAAAGTTTTAGAAAGTTCATCCATAACTATGTGGTTGGCATCTTAAAAAACCTAAAAATTAATAAAAAAACATAAAACAAAGAAAAATAAAAAATAATTAAAAATAAAAAAAATGAAGCAATAGTTATGCATGACTTATAACTAGGTTTAAGATGCCTATCAAACAAAATAGCCTCAAATATCCAAATTATTATGGAACTTCAAAAAGACGCTGGACTTGCTTGTTTCCAAAGTGATGTATTTATTAGGAAACAAGCATCATCTCTACCTATAGATATGCACCTAGGGGATATGCAACATAGCTCTCATCGCAACAAGCATGCCACATTTGCATATGCATAAGAAGCGTGTGCAACTATTGAGATAAATAAAATATTAATCTATAAATTACAATGGATGTGCATATATATGCATATGCACATTAGTTTCCTAAACGATAACTATTTTATACACGCGAATATATACCAGCTATTCTATTAGTTTTAACTTAAGTCTATATATTAGAACGTTAAAAATGCAATACTCTTATGTTAAAGGTACTAAAGATCATAAGTATATTTTTACCTATAAGTTAATTGTAATATTATATTATAATCCATGATACAACTTGACATAATATAATATTATTACAATATATATTATATTATGTTACATTATATTATATAATAAAAAACATTATACGACTATGACATATGATAGTATATAATTATAATGATATTATAATATAATATTATAATAATCATATAACATGATTATGATATAACCTTAGCATGCATGTAAAATAGAAACGAAACATTTTATAGTTATTGTTGCCGTCGGGATATGTCCTCCGACTCGAGCGCGATCGGTCTCCTGATTTGGGTTTCCTCCTGGGCGGACCTGCACAGAAGTCCTCATGTGAGAGGCGTTAGGGGTGGCCCTCCACGGAAGACCCTCCGACGCTCAAGTCAGTGGGGATCGACGATCAACAGAAATGAGAAAAAGGATCTCTCTGGGGAGTCCCTCCAGGGGTGGCCAATCAGAAGCTCTAGGGGAGCGCCGATGAGCAGTGAAGGAGCGAGAGAGTGAGTGAGAATGAGAGTAAGCCAGTAAGCCAGGGG
This sequence comes from Calamus simplicifolius, assembly GCA_900491605.1. Taxonomy (NCBI): domain Eukaryota; kingdom Viridiplantae; phylum Streptophyta; class Magnoliopsida; order Arecales; family Arecaceae; genus Calamus; species Calamus simplicifolius. The sequence goes on from UESW01004037.1 coordinate 1,315,249, forward strand.
CTGTGTGCGCATCCCTGAGAGAATCTGGGAGTATCATATTTATAGGCAATCACCTGGATCTTGAGTGCCTTCTGGAAGGTTCGAAGGTTGTTAGGATACGAAGATGACTCGAATCAAGCTGTTGTAAGGCCGATGGGATCCGTATCTTGTTCGTTGAAGGATTGACGGCTGGGAGGGCTCTCTGATGGCCTGAGATCTGATGAGTGCGTAGGATCTAGGCCGTTAGTGTAGATCCTAGCCACTCCTCGATATGATTCTTTATTTGGGATTCTGTTACGCTAGGCCTGGGATCTCCCGCATCGGGTTCCACGGAGGTGTGTGTCGAGCCATGGATTGCTCAAGGGTGCCGAGCTATGGATAGCTCGGGGAAGCTGAGCTACGGGAAGCTTGGGGAAAGTCGAGCTACGGGAAGCTCGGGGAAGCCGAGCTACGGGAAGCTCGGGGAGATCCGAGCTATGGGTAGCTCGGGGAAAGCCGAGCTATGGGAAGCTCGGGGAAAGTTGAGCTACGAAAAGCTCGGGGAAGCCAAGCTATAGGTAGCTCGGGGAAAGCCGAGCTATGGGTAGCTCGGGGAGAGTCGAGCTACGGGTTGCTCGGTCCATTGGACCACATTAGTTAGCTCGTTCTTCATGGGCGTAATGTAGCGGGCGAGGGGATGGGGCTGATCTTAGCCCCTTCGCACGGTTATCAATGCAATGGTAATTTTATCCCTTAACACATGCCCCACACTCCCTAGTTCGAAGCGTAGGTTCAGGCGTAGGGAGTATAGACTTAGGTAGCACAATTCGAACGGTGGGACATGTGTTTGATAGCCCACGCAATGATGCCCTAATTAATGCGGTGGGGTCGTCTTGCCTTTTCGAGGTGGATCCATCGTTCCTTAGGAGTGAAGGCAACAACTGGGGCAGCGCCACGTAGGATATCTTGATTTTCACGCTGTCCGTAGTGGCGGTTCCGGTTGCCTTGGTTGAGACTCCTTATCATCACCCTGAGGCAGTTTTCCTTGGGAAAAACGGAGTCGTGGCGGCACCATCCCTATTTGAAGCGCTCTTTCGCTCTCCCTTAGAGAACTTCGTCTTTTCGTTTTCACAGCGGTCTTGCTCATCGTCGCTTGCGATTGAAGACATGGTGAGTTCGAGTGATCAGGCTTCGGAGGTGACCTTGGCGGACCTAGAGCGGATATGCCGTCTGTACAAGATCCCCCAGGATGTTACCTTGTTGCTTCCGATGGCTGAGGATAGGGTAACATCCGGATTGGGAGACAGAGCATTTTGCTACGAGAAAAGTTTGAGGGCATGCCTTAGGTTTCCTCTTCATCCGCTAGTGCGAGAGGTGATAAAGTTCTACAATATATGCTTTACCATGGTGGCTCCCAATAGTTGGCGCAATCTCATTGGGTTTATCTCGTTGTGCAACCATGTCGGAGTGACCACGACTCTTCCAATGTTCAGGGTGTGCTTCAATCTGGTCTCTAGGAGGGCCTCAGAGTGGCCCTACATCGGCCCCTGGAGGTCCTTCAAGATGATCTCCAACAACCCGTCGTCGATAAAGGAGTGGAAGTCGCGATCCTTCATAGTCGAGGGGAATATCGGCTCGGACTTCCCTCGAGTGTGGGGACAATACGCAAGGGTCCAGAAGCGCACCCGGAGTTAACCGAGTCGGAGAAAAGGGATCTGATCATGTTGTGCGGCAATCGAGTGCTTCCCGCCAGTGTTCTTCTATCGGAGGATGTTCTCTTTACGGCCGGATTGAGTCCCTTCGATCCTCGTGATGAGTCTCACTTCGTAGCCAATAGCTTAATGTGGCTCCATCTTCGATTTTTGTGCGAACTAACAGGCGAATCACACTGCTCCTACAGCCGAAAGGTCGGCGCTCGCAGACCAGATGAGGGAGGAACTGGGAAAGCATCGCAGGAGATCTGGCTCCAGCAGCAAGCATCGGGCCGAGAAGAGGCCCCGCTCTTCCAGCTCCCACCCTACGGGGATCAGGAGAGATGGTGATGATCGGCGCTCCTCGTCGCCGCGGGTCGGAAGTATCGAAGTTCCGGCGGTGCATGATCTTTCGGCGCCAGAGGAGGGTCTGTCCGGAGGTGAAAGTCGGGATGTTGCAGGGGTTTCAGAGGAGGCTGCTGGAATTTCCTCCCTGCCTGTCGTCGTTCTGTCCGACGATGGCGAGGGAGAAATGCCGGTTGACCTGGGGGCCCCCGTGGGCGGGGCGGTTCGGTCTCCCTCATTGGAGGCCAGTGGCTCGGAGAGGTTACAGGCGGAGGTGGGAGTGACCTCCGCTTCAATAGAGGTGGGAGAAGTGGTTACGGCTGCTGAGGTTCGGCTTCGGCCGCTGGTGGGAGAGCCAGTCGGTGACGAGGGGATGGCCGAACCTGTCGAACCAGCGATTGAACCTCGCGGGGTGCTTTCCGGTGAAGGGCCTTTCGTCGAGGCACAGGAGGCTCCCAGGGAAGCCAAAGTTCCTGAAGAGTCTATTGTGGGTAGGGGGATTTCTGAGGAGGCAGAAGCAGAAGAGGAGGAAGAAGGAGAAGGAGGGGAGCCGTCGAGCGAAGGGGATGCTCGGGCCGGGGCTCCCCTCGTCGGAGTCGAAATGCCCGAGGCTTCTCAAGCGAGGGCTCTGGTGGAGGAAGCCAGCCAACCGAGGTCCTCATGGGTTGTGGGTGCCTAGGTTGGCTCCATGAGTGCGGACTTCCACTCATGCGACCCGGAGGTGAGTGCCAGGTTCTCCGCTCTGATGCGGTCCGCGTTCCAAGAGGGAGAGAGTTCCTCGATAGGAGGGAGTTATTCGGAAGACCTTGTTGAGATGGCCTTTAGATACACTGGGGCGCCGAATGAGGCTTTTCTTCGCCCCGAGATTGACGATCTTGCTCTCACGAGGATCGCTACAGACTACGCGTCTCGGGTAGGTTGTCGCACCGAAGTAGGGTCTTTAGTCAGTTAGTTCGACTGTGTTCTTTATGTGTGTAATCCTTTTTTGCAGAATGCCCTGATCATGAGGGCACTGAAATGGCGCTTGCATCTGGCTGTTGGAGCTTGGGCTCGGGCCCGCCAGGAGGTCGATCACCTCAAGGAGAGGGTGGATTCTACTGATAAACTTTCCCAAGCCTTGGTGGTTCTTCAGAGGGAGCTCGAGGAGGCTCGCAGGATTCTTGCAGTTGAGAGGGAAAGAGCCTCTCAACTCGCCATACAGGTCAGTGAGCTCCAAGGCTTCCACAAGCAATCCGAGAAGGCTAGTCTGGGGCTTTCTCAGGCCAAGGAGGAGCACGAGAGCAGGGTCAATTCTATGCAATAGTTCTTTGATAAGAGGTGGGACCAGCTGAAAGCCAGCCATGCCGAAGATAAAGGTAACTGGAGTAAGAGGCTCGAGGAGGAAGAGCATAGGTGCCGGCGGCAGCAGGACCATCTCACCCGCCTAAATAAAGAGCTCGCCGATACAAAGGATCGACTGAAGTGGTCAGATGAACGAGCTGCCCGACTCTCTAACGAGCTCGATTACGCTCGTCAAGAAATTGGAGACACCCAGTCCCGGGTGGACGAACTAAAAGAGAGCCTTCGGTAAAACCAATCGGCTAAGTCTAGAGCCCTCAGTAGGGTCCAAGTGTTGGAGGGTGAGCTAGCCCGGCGGGACGAGTAGGTAGGGCGCTATTTGTTTTATCCATTTTGGTCTTTCGGCTTCCGCTTTACTTGGCTTTTTGTCTGCAGTTAAACAGGATGAGCCAGGAGTTTCAGGGGCGGTTGGCGGCATTCGAAGAGGAGCCGGCCTCGAGGCGCCGAAGGATCTCCGAATTGGAGACACAATTAGCCGAGGCAAACGCGCGGGCCTCTTCAGTGGTGGAGGAGTACAAGAACTCTACCGAGTTTGCCGATAAACGCAGGGCGGCCTGCACCGATGCATTCCAGCTCGGCGAAGAGGAGGCGCGGGCTAAGGTCGCCCAGACTTACCCTGACCTGGACCTGTCTTGCTTGGAAGCCGAGTATTATGAGGCACGCACCCCGGGGGCCGAGGAAGATGAATATGGAGAGATTTTTGATGTCGATCTTGAAGCTGTTCTGGGAGTTGACGTTGCCGCCGAGGTACCCCAGCGAGACACCATCGAGAAGGGGGGCCCAAGTGATGCTCCCGCCGGCGCTGTCGCAAGAGATGCCGGGCCTGACCCCAAGTCTTGACCCCTTGGGGGCTATATGTATTTTTTCTTTCTTTTGCTTTGTAGTTTGACCGGAAATCAGTAAATGGGTCAGCCATTTTTCATCTGTTTGTCTTTCCTGGATGTTTTCCTGTCTCGAATTTTAGTCCTAACTACGAGTGCCACTTGGTTGGTTTCCGGGCTTGAATTTTGAAGGAACATTATGGTCGAGGCCAAGGCATAGGGATAGCCCCGACGAAAGAGTCGAGTGACAACATAGCTTGGTATGAAGGGAGGTTAAGAGACGATTTAATTCGGCTTAGGCTGAATGACACAGTGGTTTGACTAGATCCGAATAACGAAATAGCTCGGCTAAGGCCGAGGAATAGAGTGGTTCGGTTAGGGCCGAGGGACGGAGTAGCTCGGCTAAGGCCAAGGAAAAAGGTAGCTTGGCTGGGGCCGAGGGACGTAGTAGCTCGGCTAAGGCCGAGAGGCAAAGTGGCTCGGCTAGGGCCGAGAGGCGAAGTGGCTCGGCTAGGGCCGAGGGACAGAGTAGCTCGGCTAGGGCCGAGAGGCGAAGTGGCTCGGCTAGGGCCGAGGGACAAACTAGCTCGGCTAGAGCCGAGAGGCGAAGTGGCTCGGCTAGGGCCGAGGGACAAAGTAGCTCGGCTAGGGCCGAGAGGCGAAGTGGCTCGGCTAGGGCCGAGGGACAAAGTAGCTCGGCTAGGGCCGAGAGGCGAAGTGGCTCGGCTAGGGCCGAGGGACAAAGTAGCTCGGCTAGGGCCGAGGGACGAAGTGGCTCGGCTAGGGCCGAGGGACGAAGTGGCTCAGCTAGGGCCGAGGGACAAAATAGCTCGGCTAGGGCCGAGAGGAAAAGTAGCTCAGCTAGGGCCGAGGGACGGAGTAGCTCGGCTAGGGCCGAGAGACGAAGTGGCTCGGCTAGGGCCGAGGGACAAAATAGCTCAGCTAGGGCCGAGAGGCAAAGTGGCTCGGCTAGGGTCGAGGGATAAAATAGCTCGGCTAGGGTCGAGAGGCGAAGTGGCTCGGTAGGGCCGAGGGACAAAATAGCTTGGCTAGGGCCGAGAGGTAAAGTAGCTCGGCTAGGGCCGAGGGATGGAGTAGCTCGGCTAGGGCCGAGAGGCAAAGTAGCTCGGCTGGAGCTGAGGTAGTCCGCCTCATCAGTAGCCAAACTGAGATCGTGCCTTCAACGAAAAGAGGGGAGTTTGTCCCCGAGCAGGGGGTTTGTTGAACCTTCGCTGTCACCCTTCTATTCTTTTTGGTAAGAAGAGGGTTTGGCCTTCACATCTATTTATTACCCCTGTCAGTGCTTTGTCTTTTCCAAGGCTGATCGATTTTCGTTTCACCGAAGTGGATGGTACGACTCTGCGGCCAGCAAAAGGTCGCCCAACACTTTCGACGGACCTTTGCTATAATGGTCTTTTCCGACGCGGGCTGCTTTGGCGTATGGTGTAGGTGCTTATTTGCCATTGGAGGATATCGTTTTCGTAGGGCGATCCCTTGGATCCGCCAATATCTGCAAGATCAGCGGATGATTTTATGCATTTAAAGCTCGTGATTCGGGATCAGAGATAATCTTTTGGTATGCGTCATGGCTCGAATGACGCGCTTGGCGCGCATTGTGGGGCACTGTTTTTATTTCAGGAGGCCACGTGGTGGCGCGGGTTTGGCGTTTCAAATCTCGGGGCTTTCTGTTCTCGTAGCTGTTCCCGGTTCGTCTCCGCCTATAAAAAAGGGGGAAGAGGGCCATGTTGGGCCATCCCAAAGTTTTCTTTCCTGTGAACTGTGGAGGTGCACTCAATGCCTGTTTCTTTGGGGCTTAGAGCGGGAGGACCGAGCTTTCCTCCTGCAAGTCGTCGTCGTCCTCCGGACAGTTGGGGTGACGAAGGAGCCGTCGGGGGGTGGCTTGCCCTCAAGAAAGGAGCTCCGGAGATCGTATGGAGAGCGCACAGGAGGTCCACAGAGATCGCATGGAGAGCGCACATATACGCTTCCTGTGTGACCTTTGTGGTTCACCTTTGGGGACATACGGTAGGAAGTGCATGCGGGCTCCCCATGGCTTGCATGAATTTCTCCTCCTCCTCTGGCCGGATCCCTGGGCTCGTCTGCCCGGGGAATCTTTTGCCACGTGAGGAGGGGGTGATGGTGTGTCGCCCGCTGGTACATTGCCTTTCGACTTGGGCAATGGCTAGCTGTACGCACTAGATTTGGGGGAGTGCCCTGGTATCAGGATCCGCGAGCTTCCTTCCTACTCGTCGGAGGGCCCTTCGGTTGGGTGGTTTGGGGCAAAAACCCGTCCACCCTTTCTGATTTCTCTGATATCTCGGTTGGGATGCCGAGATATCATTATTAACCGAAGCTGGTCGCAACGGTTGGGCCGTGTCGTCCGCTCATTATCGGCTCGAGCTGACTGGTTCGTGGCTTGCCTGATTTGTTGGACCGGATGCCGAAGCATCATAGTCGCCCGAAGCTGCTTTGGAGCAGTTTGCCCGAGTTATGTACCCGTTTTTATTTCATGCATTTCAATGCGCTTGTAATGCCTCTCAGGCGGTTGTAATTTGTTTTGATGGTAATGAAACAAAGAGAGTTTTGTTCTTTCTCATCATTTCTATTTCTTTTTTACCGAGAGTTGTCATTGGCAATGAAACGAGGTGCGGGGATATCGTTCGTTCTTGGCCGAGGATTCCGCGCTATCCGACCTAGTCGGGGCTCATAAGCTGCCCGAATTCAGACGGAACCCTAGAGATTGTTCGGCAGTGGAACATATTCCTTAACTTTGGCCGAAGCTCAGAGATTTATTACTCGGCCTTGCCGAGGTTCGGAGATTTATGGCTCGGCCCTGCCGAGGTTCGGAGATTTATGGCTCGGCCCTGCCAAGGTTTGGAGAATAGTTGCTCGGCCCAGCCGAGGTTCAAAGATTTATGGCTCGGAGGGATGACTTGGTCACCACCGAGACTCATGATATTTGGTTCCTACGAGATTCGGCGCGGAGCGCCAAAGCGGAATGGGCGGCGCATGGGTATGCTCGACATTTATGATTTGGCTACTTCTGAGGGAAGCAAGTCAGCGTCAGGTGCTGACGCTCTTTCTTTTTCATACTTTCCAAGGGGCGGCCGATTTAAGGCAATTTGGAGGAGTTTCGAGGGCATTTACTCTGCGAGGGCCCAACAGATCGGGGGGAAGCCAGTTTCTAGAGAATGAGGGGGTTCCCGAGTAATTCATCGACGTTTACCGATATCCCTCGGGAGGGGGCACGACCCTTCTGGTCCTGTGGTCGCCAGCTAAAGTGGCGACACGTGGCGAATTCTCATGGGTCGGTATTTATGATCCGACTGATCGAGATACTCGCCTGAGGGGTATAAATACGGATGAGAGGGATGCCAGCGTGCAACATCCTTTCGGTTAGCCTCTCAACAGCTCCCGATATGGCTTCTCAGGGTGGAGAGCAATCGTCCAATGAATCTGGTGTAGTTAGCAGCGGTCGTGGGGGCCCCCAGGGGAGCCGTTCCGCCGTGATGGTCGACAGCATGGCCTTGGCGTCAGCCTTCGCAAGCCACAAGCAGCTTGAGAAGGCGATCGAGGAGTACCTCGCCGTTTCCATGAGGGAGGCCGAGGCCCTTCGCCGGGTCGTAGACCAGCCGAAGGGGGAGATCGCATCGCTCCGCCAGCGAGTCGCCGAGCTGTCCCGGCGTGTGGAAGACTTGACAGCTCCTGATGGGAGACGTTAGGCCTCTGCGAAGGCCATTTTTCTTTCTTTCTGTACTTTTTTTCTTTCCAATAAATAAATAAAGAAAAAAGTCTTTTTTGGCAATTTCTTGCTCTCTGATGAGATCGTCGTTCAGTTCATAAAAGAGGAAAAACCGCTCGTTTCTGTTTGAACCGATGGGGGACCTGGGTGGTCCCGTGGGCTTACGCACTAAGTCATGGTCTCGTTTGCGGAGCGAGACATGTGTTTGGTAATATACAGGGATATTGTCCGGGGATTTAGCAGTAGGGAGATTCCCTGATTTTGTCTGGGGTTCGTGGGCGGCCGTGTAGGGCCTACCAAGGCCTTTAGGGATTTGCTAAAGGCGTAGACTTGTGTCTGTTGGCGGTTTTGCACGGGGTGCATTTTTCAGACTGGCCGAAGTTCTAGGGGACTGTTCGGAAGTCCTTCGGCTTTAATCGAGGTTTGTGTGCCTCGGTTTTTGCTGGAGCTTTATGCACTCCGGTTTTAGCCGGGGCTTTAGAATTCGTCACTAGACCCAACCGAGATTCGGAGACTTGTTGCTCGGCCCAGCCGAGGTTCGGAGATCAATTGCTCGGCTCAGCCGAGGTTCGGAGAATAGTTGCTCGGCCCAGCCGAGGTTCGGAGAATAGTTGCTCGGCCCTGCCGAGGTTCGGAGAATTGTTGCTCGGCCCAGCCGAGGTTCAGAGAATTGTTGCTCGGCCCAGCCGAGGTTTGGAGAATTATTGCTCGGCCCAGCCGAGGTTCGGAGAATTGTTGCTCGGCCCAGCCGAGGTTTGGAGAATTATTGCTCGGCCCAGCCGAGGTTCGGAGAATTGTTGCTCGGCCCAGCCGAGGTTCGGAGAATTGTTGCTCGGCCTGCCGAGGTTCGGAGGTTTCCTGAGGTAACTCGGTCGTGCCGAGGATTGGTAAGCAGCATCTGTTTCTTTTCATGATTTTTGGTGATATATGGTGATTTATGTCAAATTATGAAACATGTGCCGACAAAAATAAGAAGGCGAGCCTGTAGAGGACGTACCCTATTAATATTTGCGGAGATTGTCCGAATTCCACGTCCGGGGATGGATTTCCCATAGATCCTGCAGCTTGTAGGTTCCCGGTCCGAAATCTCCGCACTTGGTACGGGCCTTCCCAGTTTGGCGCCAGCTTTCCTTGCTCCAGCGGTTTGGAACAGAGCTTTCGGAGGACAAGGTCGCCAGGCAGGAAGGCTTTCCCTTTGACTCTGGAGGCATGGTACGGGCCACCCTTTGTTGATAGGCAGCCACTCTGATCCGGGCCTTCTCTCTGATTCCTCCACCAGGTCGAGGTTGGTGCGGAGCTGCTCGTTGCTGGCTTCCTCCGAGTAGCTTTCCACCCGCAAGATGGGAGGCCTATTCCACAGGGATGACGGCCTCTGTGCCGAAAGCCATTCGGAATGGGGTTTCGCCTGTCGGGATTCTCGGGTGGTGCGGTAGGCCCATAAGACATGGTGCAGCTCATCCGCCCACCTGCCTTGGGCTCTGGAGAGGCGAGCTTTGATTCCCTTGGAGGAGGGTCCTGTTGGTCACTTCGGCCGCTCGTTGGCTTGTGGGTGCCCGACCGAAGTAAGGTGGTGACGGATTCCGTGCTCCTCGCAGAACTGGCGGAATTTGGATTGTCGAACTGCTTGCCGTTATCGGTGATTATGGTGTGGGGAGGCCGAATCGGCAGATGATGGACCTCCATACAAAGTCTCTGGCCCGTGCCTCGGTGATTTGTGCAACTGCTTCCGCTTCGACCCATTTGGTGAAGTAGTCGATGGCGACAAATAAGAATTTCCGCTGTCCCGTGGCAAGCGGGAATGGGCCGAGGATGTCCATCCCCCACTTGGCAAAGGGCCAAGCGGAGGATATGGAAACTAGCTCGGCGGAGGGAGCCTCTGGATGCTTGAATGCCTCTGGCAGGGTCGCAGGCTCGGACTAGATCGTCCGCATCTTTCTGCATGGTCGGCCAGTAGTAGCCTTGTCGCAGCACCTTGTGGCATAGGGACCGGCTCCCAGATGGTTGCCGCAAATCCCTTCATGTACCTCCGTAGAGCATAATCGCTTCGGATGGGCGGAGGCATCTGAGCAGCGGCATGGAAAAAGACCGCTTGTAAAGCTGGTGTCAATTACATAGTGGGTGGCCTGCAGCTTCAGCTTTCTAGCCTCTCTTCGGTCGGACGGAAGCGACCCTTCTTTGAGATATTTGAGGATGGGTCGAACCAGGATGGTTCGGCCTCAACTTGCATCACTCGGTCGGCTTCCGCGATGCTCGGCTTTTCCAAGTCTCCAGGTGGAATTTTGTTCGGCATCCATTGTCTCCGCGGTTGCCAATCGGGAGAGTAGGTCGGCACGGGCGTTTTCGATCTAGGAATTTGAATAATTTCAAACTCGGAAAATGGAAGTAGGCTTCGCACCTCTTGGAGATATCGAATCATGTTCGGTTCCCGGGCTTCAAACTCTCCCCGCACATGGCCGGCCACCAGCTGAGAGTCGGTGAAGGCATTAAGCTTTTCCACCTTCAGGTTGCGGGCGATCCGGAGACCGGCTAACAGGGCTTCGTACTCGGCTTCGTTGTTGGAGCCGGGAAGGAGAATCGGACGCCATATTCGAAGATCCCCTCTGGGCTGGTGAGAACCAGACCCGCACCGGAGTGATGGGCATTGGATGACCCATCGACATGGAGGAGCCACCGGGCTCCAGATTTTGGTTTTCGGGAGTCTGGGGAGCCGTCCTCCGGGATGGTACACTCGAGGAGGAAGTCGGCCAGCACTTGGGCTTTGATGGCCGGGCGAGGCTGAAAATGTATGTCATGCTCGCTTAATTCGACGGCCCATTTGGTCATTCTCCCCGATGTTCTCCGGACGGTGGACCACCGCCTTGATGGGTTGGTCGGTCAGGACCGTCACTGAATGTGCTTGGAAAATGGCCGCAGCTTCCGAACTGAGGTGATCAAGGCCAACACCATCTTCTCAATCTGGCTGTACCTTGTCTCCGCATCGCGGAGCAGCCTGCTGACATAGTAGATCGGCTTCTGGACTTTGCCTTCTTCTTGACCAGCACCGAGCAAACTGCCCCTCTGAAACAGCCAGGTACAGAATAGGGTCTCCCCGGGTCGGACTGCTGAGGAGTGGGGGCGAGCCGAGGTACTTCTTGAGATCTTGAAATGATTTTGGCTCAGGAGTCCACTGGAAATTTTGGCCGATCGGAGAGTTTTGAAGAAGGGGAGGCATCTCTCGGCGACCGCGCCACGAAGCGGTTAAGGGCCGCTATCCTCCCGGTTAGGCGCTGGACCTCTTTAATAGACGCCGGGGGCGCCATTTGTTGGAGAGCTTGAATCTTCTGGGGGTTAGCTTCGATACCTCGCTGGGAGACCATGAAGCCGAGGAACTTCCCGAGTTGACGCCGAAGGCGCACTTGGTCGGGTTGAGCTTCATTCCATATTTGCGCAGTGTGCAAAGCTCTCCGAGAGGTCCTCAACATGCCGTGATGCTTCCTTGCTTTTGACCAGCATGTCGTCCACGTACACCTCCATGTTCCGGCCGATTTGCTCCTTGAACACCTTGTTGACCAGCCTCTGGTAGGTCGCTCCTGCATTTTTAAGACCGAAAGGCATAACTCGGTAACAGTAAGTACCTCGGTCGGTTATGAAGGCGGTCTTTTCTTCATCTTCGGGGCCATCGGATCTGATTGTAGCCGAATAGGCATCCATGAATGACAGCATTTGGTGGCCTGAGGTGGCGTCCACGAGCTGGTCGATCCGAGGGAGGGGGAAGCTGTCCTTCGGGCAGGCTTTGTTGAGGTCGGTGAAGTCGATGCAGATCCTCCATTTGCCGTTCGACTTCTTCACCATGACGACATTTGACAGCCAACTTGGGTAATTTACCTCTCGGAAAATTGGCCTTGATGAGTTTGTCGACCTCTTCTTCAATGGCTTTTGTCGTTCTGGGGCGAAGCTTCTCTTCTTCTGCTTAACGGGCCTGTGCATCTCGTCCACATTGAGACGATGGACGAGACCTCGGGGCTGATTCCTGGCATGTCGGAGGCGGACCAGGCGAAGATGTCGCGTTGCTTGGAGGAATCGATCAGCTCCCGGGCTCTCCTTTGAGTAGCGACCCGATTTTATGGTTCGGTCGGGCCGAGCTTCGTCCAGCGGTACTTCTTCCAGTTCTTCCGGTTCTCCCGTTGTTCGGCGAAGTCCTCGCGAGCGTCTAGCCCGTCAACTTCGGGCATTCTGGACTGAAGGCTCGTGAAAAGCACTGCCGAGCCATGGCTTGACTTCCCCGAACACTCCAACTCCTCGCGGTGGGGAACTTCATAGATAGATGCGGGATGGAGACAACGCCTTGAGGGACATCAGGCCGGGCCTGCCGAATATGGCGTTGTATGGGGACCTGAGGTCGGTCACTAGGAAGTCGTCTGAACAATGGTTACAAGGGGCCAGGTTCCCGCGCGGACCGTCAGGGTGACGACCCCTTCCGGGACGATGACGTCGCCGGTGAATCCCATCAGGGTGGAATCCACGGCTCGAAGGTTTCCATGAGCAATTTCATCCTGGCAAACACACCGAGGTACAAAACATTCACCGAGCTTCCACTATCAACAGGATTCGGCTTACATCATAGTTGTTCAAATTAAGGGATACAACAAGTGCGTCATGGGGAAGCTGTATCCCAAGAAGATCATCATCGAAGAAGGAGAGCTCGCCCGTCCGCGCCTTCTTTGGCACTGATCCATCATCATCCCCTGGAGCTCGATCCGCCGGCCTCTTCAATCATGTTGATGCGGCCGATCACGGGCGGATTTGGTGGAGGAGGAGGTTGTGAAGCTCGGGCTGGCGATCACCTCCTTGTGTGGCTCGGGTGCCCTCCTGAACTGGTCCAGTCGTCCCCGCCGGATCAGCCTCTCGATCTCATTCAGCTGCCAGCATTCTTCAGTGTCATGGCCATGCTCCCTGGTAGCGGCAGTACTTGGCGGGATCTCTTCGGGTCGGGTTCCCTCGGAGAGGACTGGCCGGGGGAGCTGGCGCTCTATCTCCATGAGGATTTGCGCCCGGGGCACAGTCAGCGGAGTGTAGCGATCGAATCGCCTGGGAGGGCTCCGGGAGCGATTCCTTGGGCGGCGGAGGGACTCTTTGGCGGCGAGGCGGACTTGGCCGACGGACGGGCGGTGCCTGTCGGGAACTTTGGGCTCTTTCTTCTTTGCCTGCTCAGCGCGGGCACTCTCCGCGATTCCTCGACCCTAGCGTATTTGTCCGCAAGGGCCATCATATCAGAGAGGCATGGGGGGTAGCTGACCTCCATGCCAGGTAGAAGTCGCTCTCCTTCGAAACTCCCCCGCTAGGGCGGACATAGCCACCTCATGATTAAGGTGGTCCACCTCCAACATGGCCTTGTTGAAACGGCCAAGGTAATTTCTCAAGGACTCCCCCTCTCTCTGCTTGACTTCGGAGAGGGAGTCGGATCTCCGTCGGTGGCGGCGGCTGCTGACGAACTGGCCAATAAAAAGGTGGCTCAGCTCGTCGAATGAATCAATGGAACCTGGTTTCAAGGCGTTGAACCAGGTTCGGGCGGATCCTCTGAGGGTGGATGGGAAGGCCGGCAGAGGATCGCATCAGATGCTCCGTGGAACATCATTATTGACCGGAAGCTGCTGAGATGGTCGTCCGGATCAGTGGAGCCGTGATAGGGCTCGACGGCTGGTAGCTTGACATGGGAGGGAATCACTTCCTCCATGATCCCTTAGAGAAAGGGATGCCCTGCTCTGCCTTGGGCTGGGGCGGATGGGCCTGCTTGGCGGCGTCCAGCTCCTGACGCATCTCCTGGATCTGACGGCGGATCTCCTCTTCACCGTAGAGGAGGAGCTGGGCGAGGAGACCGCAAGGATGGCGTTGAATCATGGTGGGAGGTCACCGGAGAGAGGGAGCGGGCTCGCCGAGATCTGGGAGGATCTCTATTGTAACCTCGTGGGACTGGTTTGTCCCCCTTGGGGGTGTGGGGGGTCCGCGGATTCATGCGGATCAGAGGAGGAGGTGCCGGAGAAGAAGGGGTCGCGCCTCCTTGGAAGGATGGAAGCAGGAGGAGTGCAAGGCGCTCCTGAACCAGGTGGGTCAGGGCCTGGACTTGCTGGACCAGCGTGAACTGGTCCTGGGTCACCGGGATGGCAGGCGGTGACGGGGTCTCAAGGCGGGGTTGCGGCGCTGCGCGCCAGTCGGATCAGGCCTCTGGGAGCGACCTGATCTTGGGCTTCAGAGGTTGCTCTTCTCCGGTTGGCCATTGGAGAGGTTCTCTCCGGATTAGATCCTTGTCTCCTTTCTTCAAGTTTTAATGGGACTTGAGGCCCTTCCTCTAGCGCCAATCTGTTGCCGCCGGATCCGTCCTCCGACTCGGGCGCGGTCGTCTCCTAAGGGGGGCGGACCTGCACAGAAGTCCTCACGCGAGAGGCATTGGGGGTGGCCCTCCGCGGAAGACCCTCCGACGCTCAAGTCAGTGAGGAATCGGCGATCAACCAGAAATGAGGAGGTGGATCTCTCGGGAGTCCTCTCCAGGGGCGGCCAATCGGGAGCTCTAGGGGAGCGCCGAGAGCAGTGAAGGAGCGAGAGAGTGAGTGAGAATGAGAGTAAGCCAGTAAGCTATGCGCATACCTGAGGGAATCTGGGAGTGTCATATTTATAGGCTGTCACCTGGATCTTGAGCGCCTTCTGGAAGGTTCGAGGTTGTTAGGATATGGAGATGACAGAATCAGGCCGTTGTAAGGCCGGTGGGATCCGTATCTTGTTCGTTGAAGGATCGACGGCTGGGAGGGCTCTCTGATGGCCTGAGATCTGATGAGTGCGTAGGATCTAGGCCGTTAGTGTAGATCCTAGGCCACTCCTCGATATGATTCTTTGTTTGGGATTCTGTTACGCTAGGCCTGGGATCTCCCGCGTTGGGTTCTATGGAGGTGTGTGTCGAGCCATGGATTGCTCGGAGAAGCCGAGCTATGGAAAGCTCAGGGAAGCCGAGCTATGGGAAGCCCGTGGAGAGCTGAGCTACGGGTAGCTCGGGAAGAGCCGAGCTACGGGAAGCTCGGGGAGATCCGAGCTATGGGTAGCTCGGGGAAAGCCGAGCTATGGGTAGCTCGGGGAGAGTCGAGCTACGGGTTGCTCGGCCCATTGGACCACATTAGTTAGTTCGTTCTTCATGGGCGTAATGTAGCGGGCGGGGGGATGGGGCTGATCTTAGCCCCTTCGCACGGTTATCAATGCAATGGCAATTTTACCCCTTAATAGTTATAGTTGCAAGCAGACATGCGGGCGTCCTTAATTAAGTTGATGCCTACGACTTTTTGATTTTGTCCACCGGATAAATCTCAGAATGCTAAAATTTTAGTTAAGAATTAGCTATGTTAAAGAAGGAGGCTGCTTATATTGCTTATCAGCTCTGGTTGTTCTGGAATTGACATATTTTCTCTGATGCCATTGATCCTCCTCACAGGTTAGTCAGGACAGCTCAGTCCCTTTCAGCTGAGTACATTCTCCATCAGTCTGTTCTTGACTCTGATAGTCCTAGCATCTGGGATTCCCTTGCTGTTTCTGCAGCGCACCGACGTACGGTTTTCATTTCTTGGGAACCCCTTTCACTAGGGCTTGTCAAAGTCAACTTTGATGGCAGTGTTCATGGTCGTTTGGCGGATTTGGCTTTTGTGATCCATGGGTCTGATGGATCTTTGATGGCGGCTGACGATTTTGACCTCCTTAACCTCTCTGTGCCGGCTGCTGAACTGCATGCTGCATGGGCTGGCATCTCCTACGCCATACGCAGCTTAGGTATTCGCAGGCTTATCATTGAGGGTGACTCTATCAATGTGGTGCGCTGGCTCCGATAGGAACTGAGCGACCCTATTCTGACCAATCCTATAATATGCGACATTCGGTCTATGCTTCATCAGGCTGATACTGTCCAAATTTGGTACACTTATCAGGAAACTAATTCAGCGACTGATTGGATTGCTATCTGGGTCGCCCATCACTCCGAGCCGTGATGCTGAATGCTGAGTGATCAGTGCTCGTCTGTGCTTTCTCAAATTTTGTACTATGATAAATTGGATTTGACTCAACTAAGACTGGTGTAATGATCCGTTTGTACCAAAAAAAAAAAAAGAAAAGAAATAAAGAAAAAAAAGGAACTGAAATGTTTCAAGAAGATCCGAGATTGGCTCATATATCCAAGAAAAAAGGCATGCTATATTCCTTTTAAAAAGAAGATCTGGTGTCCGGTAATAAATTCTCTCGGAGCTAATTTCTTTTCCATGAGGCCTAAACAATACCAAGAATATTCCAACATCTCACTGAAGCCTAAACAATACAAAGAATATTCCAACATCCGAACAGGGCCATTTTGACCATTTTTGTCGTTAGAATGAAATATAATTGCTTGAATCATGTGAGAATTGCTTGAATTGTTTGTTCTGCCTGTCATTTGTAAATCCAACAAAGAAGAGCTTATTATGTGGTGATAATTAAATTGTCCCCCACAGTGAAACATCTACCTCGTCTCGAAAAGAAATTTCTAATTCGCATATTTTTTCCTCATTAACAAGGCAAAGAAGAAAGAGTAGCATAGCAGCAGCAGCAGAAATATTGCTAATATCCCATTCCAATTGCACAGTTGTTTGCCACCTAACTTGAGAAGAGAAACCAAGTTTGTTGAATACCTCAACAGTGGGAATAGTGATATAATTATGACAACATAGCATGTGAGACCTTGGTTCCAAACTGCTGCTTTGTTTCTCTCACAAGGCTTCTTATTTTACATCACTAAGCCCGTCTGAACTTTTCTGCAGCAATTGGAACAACAGATAACTACCACTACCGACACAGTCTCCTCAGTTGCAACACCACCTTGACATTAGCAATCATGCAAGAGGTAACATCTAACAAGCAAATCATCTGCATCCCAGTTACAGAAAGGATGCATTTGAGTTGCATGATCCTCTAGTGGGACTGTATAATTCGAATGTGGTCTATTAATTTTTACACCTTTGTAACACTGGGGTCAAAAATGGGAAAAAAACATAAAAAGAAATTTGTGAACATAGATGGGCGTGGGCAAGCAAGTCAACACCCCACCTTTGTAACACTAGCGTTTGAAAGTTTTGCTCACCTAATCTACGCTGAAGCTGAAATAATCAATATGGAAGGATCATAGCTGACAGAGGGGGGAAAATCGAACATATGCTTTCATAATGATTCAACATAATGAGGCCTGCTAGTTCCTCTACTTTTGTATATAATAACCATCCATGAACAGCTTTAGAAAAATCCATTCAACATTCACAAGATATTTTTACGAAGCACTTTCACCTATAAGATTGTCCTTGCTGCAATATGCACCAATGAGTACAGGCAAAGCCAACAGACATACATGATAATGTTATCTAGATATGATATGATTCTGCACAATTAGCACCAGCCCATGATTCTATTTAACACATCATGGGTGTGTCAATTATATACAGAAAATAGCATAACCTAAGCTTTTTGAAGCTTCCATAAGATTTGTTATGAAGTACACAACTTCTGGGATGTCAACAGACTAAACCTTCTTTTTCCTGGTATAATTGATGAATGTTCAGACAGGGAAAGAAGAGGAATATGCGAAGTTAATCAAACATCAAAGTACAGTAGGAAAAAGAATAATTTGAGGGTTTCCCTTATTGTATTCAATCTGTGAATTTAAAAATAAATGCTAAATAATGATGTTGTGAAGCCCTGCATTCCAAGCTCAGGTTCATTATTTCATAGAACTATTGGAAAGTATGGAGGACCTCACTTCGGATTCTCTCTCTCTTTTTGATGATAACCTATGTTTTGACCATTCTTCCAAGCTATTGCGGTGAAGGTCATTCAAGTGGATAACAGGGCGCTTTTCTTGAATCATCTTCTCAGCACTTTTCCAATCCTCAGCCAAACCCAATGCAACTAGAAGTGCACACATGACACACACGCTTCTCCCATGACCTGTTGCATGTTTCCATGGTCCATCAGCTAATATGACAAAACTTGAAATCTGTTAATGGTTTCTCAGCACAAATCAGTGGCCACACTAATACATCAGTTATTTGCATCATATGTTGCCCACGGTAAGATAAAAATGCACAAGTACTAAAGCCAGTGAATGCTTATTTAAAATATTACAAAATATTATGATATTCAAGCATTTTTTTCAAGGATCAAGCAACACAAAGGAAGAAACATTTTTTTTCATCCAATTATCAAAAGACACATTGTTTTCACCCATCAATGCCTTCTATAAATTCATTGAAGGTTGATAGTGAAGGGAAAACATAAATGATATGTTACGTAACCGTATACCTGAATACCATAATTTGACAAGTTCATTAGTTTAGTCAATTTAATTCTTCAACAGAATCAGGAAGCAGAAAATAATGACTGCACCTCATAAAATGGGATTACAATGACACTAATGTCTTGAAAGGGTCAATAAAGTCGTCATAAAACAGAATCAGCCATGACTAATTGTTTGTTTGTATGAATTGATAAGAAGTAAAGAAGGCTTAAATATTTTTCTTGTGATCATTCCGTAGAAATAAATTTGTATATTTATTGCTCAAACGTAAAATTGTGTATCTATAATAGCTAAG
Source organism: Calamus simplicifolius (assembly GCA_900491605.1). Classification (NCBI taxonomy): domain Eukaryota; kingdom Viridiplantae; phylum Streptophyta; class Magnoliopsida; order Arecales; family Arecaceae; genus Calamus; species Calamus simplicifolius. The sequence continues at coordinate 1,333,766 of UESW01004037.1, forward strand.
TATCTGATAAAACACTTTCTATTAGAATTTATGTTGCAATTTCAAGCTTATATACAAGAACGAGCAAGATCAGCCATAGTATTTAGACATGCGAATTCAATTAAAAATTTAACCAAGTCCACATCTTTATCTTCATGTAGGTAAGTTTCCATGCTTCTAAATATTATAATTAAATTTTTGGACCCTTTACAGAAAAACAACAACAATAATAATAATATCATGTTCCATCCACAGATCACAGCAAATATGAAGCTGAGACACCACTGTAGTAAATTTCACTTATAAACCAGAAACAGATATGACATGTAAATTTTCAAATGAATAAGAATGCCTCTGAAACACGTTCTTAATATCTGCATATATGTTTTGAAGAATCAAAATATATCATTTGCTTAATATAAAACCAGGTTAACAAAATCCTCTTTGCTTATCTATAAAAATGAAATTGCATCACTTATATAAAATAAGAAATAAACAAATTATATCATTTCCTCAATATAAAACCAGGTTAACAAAATCTACATTGCATTATTTATACAACAAAGCCTAAATTGAATTATTTATAAAATAAGAAATAAAATATAGAAATAATGTGCAAATCTTAGAGTTCTTGGCAGTTAAGAACAAGCACCAGGATGATAGGGTCATAACATTAATGTCAAACAACAAGCACTTTTGAAAATATTATAAGTTTACTAAAATTTAGGATGCATATATTTTTCTTGGCATAGAAAAGGTGAAAAGAAATATAAGATCATTTATGAGACAAAGTATATATTGCTTAGAACGATACACAACAATATATCGTCAAACATATGTATTTTGTTAGAAAATTTGGACATGAGTTCTTCTAAGGGTATCTGTTCAATTGTTTACCAATTATGTGGTTACTGAATATCCCTTTTGAAACATGTGTTGATTTAATAGCATATTTTATTTTAAAAAATTTTCTGCAAGAAATTGTCAGAAATATTGTTTTAAATGGAAAATATGTGAGCAAAAAGTATATATGATGATAATCCACTTAAGTAGCTGAAATGAGCCAATTGTTATCAGGTTCCACTATGAGAGCTTATCTTAAACTATAGTTTGGTATCCATAATGCGCATGACGGTCTTGCACAAGAATAATACCTCTAAGAGGACAAGAAAAACTGGAATCAAGGCATCCTGGCATTTCACTTCTTTTGGTATACAATCTTTGAAAAAATTTTGAACATGTTGGGAGAGCCACAAAGAAAAGATATTAGAGTCACGCAATAATTTATTTAAGAAGAATATTTAATGGATGGTCCTGATGGTATACTTGGAAAGTGGGACTCTTTAAAGGGAAAATATAAATATGGGACAAAAATTTCTTTTTTATTTATTTATAATACTTGCAAGCACTCTCCTAGTAGAATTGCCCATTTCTCACGGTCAACAGAGACAGCACACCCCATTGCAAAAGGCTTTTAGAAGCTAGCTACACATGGCTGAGGTTTTGCAGTTATGTACAACATAAATAGATAAAAAGTGCTTGCTATCACCCCTCCTTTAAGAAAAATTAGAAGAAATTACCTCAAATTGAAGAGCACAAACCACTAAAAGAAGATGAGGGCTATGAGAACAGATCATAAAAGAGAGATATATAACTTCCGTACAGTTGCCTTGGAACAATGATAATCCCTCCTAAAACCAAAGACAATAATATGGCTTCTGACCACAACCACAGACATTATGGATATAAAGTTTTGCCAGACACCTTTGGTGCTTAAATTTAGCCTCTAAACCTATTTCTATTCAAATTTCTTGAGACCAACTAATTTACAGAGCCAATAGGCACGTATTTTCTTTATACACATATATACCTAGAGTGGAAAATACAAATTCATGGTTGGGTAGCCTTGAGAATTAATGGAGATTTCATGGATCAAGAATGGATAACAATTTGGGAAAATGCTCATGAAATTCAAAGGTGAACTGGTAAAACGAGGATAAGAACACCAGAGATTTAAAATCTCTATATGTAGTGGTTGTTTTTGTAGCCTACCATACAATTGTGTATAACAGAATTTAGTTGTTGCAACATAAATACTGCTTGTCAAGGTAAATACACAAAAGAATGACAATTGCTGGGAATTTTTCTCATTTACTACACAACATAGAATAAAAAAAAGTAACATAATATGATTTAAAAAAAAAAATCCAATGTTATGAAAAGTGCGTGAATATAAAGATCCCTGAAAAACTGTGTTATCTTTATAGATGTGAACAGTTAACACCACCTGTGCTCCACAAGTAATATGACTGTTTTATAAAGGTCGATGGAATTATTCAATATGATATTCTAGAATAAATTACATGAAAGGGGTAGAGAAAAGAAAAGTAACCAAAGTCCAATTTAAATAGATAGGAAGGGCAGCTTGGAGGAAAAACAAAAAATCAGCACACTGTTACGCATGTCTCTTTCTCTCCCAAACAATATCTATATCTTCAACATAATGTTATCTTAACCAACAAGATGTACCATTTATATTAGTCAGTTTTATTGATCAACCTAGGATTATTGCTGTTTGAAAATGTGTTCAAATTGACTCTCATTTTGATTTTAACCCTCCATAAGTCATGATGAATTACCTAATAAAGGCTAGCATTGAAATACTAGGGTCATGACCACTCCTATTGCTTATACAGTTTTGTTTCAAATTGGGGCCAAGATTCCCCTCAACTTGGAAGAAATCATAAATATGATGGAAACAAGAAAGGGTTGATACAGGAAATAGTGTCATCTTCACTAATTTATTGCACATTTTTTACAGTGACTTCTGTGAAGTTGTTTCCAAAAAACATAAAACAAAATAAGAGAGTCAAAATCAAAGGCATAGTATTGAAAAAACATAATGCCTGCATTCATCTATAGCAATCTTTTTAATGTGAAATTCCACATCACTGATCACACGTGTAAAGAAAGCTCTGTACATATATTGCATGATAGTGCAAACATGCATAGGTGCCAAGTAAGAAATTACGTGTGCTAGTTCTTGCTAGTAATTAGGATAAGCATGATAGTTACCGAGGGATTTTGTAGCATATAAGAGGTACAATAAAGCTAAACTCAAAAAAAAAAAAAAAACACACAAAAACACATAAGCAAAGGACTAATGAAGCCAGAGTCTGCAAACCTAATACCGAGAATCGTATCTAATACACTACTGGTTTGTCATGGCATGGTACACATCTTGTACATGTCAAGACAACAATACTTTTTTCACTCTTAACTAGAATACCACTCAATATCAGACGGCATAATTAGTATCAAATGGTACAAGATGGTTTCACTTGGTTTGGTTCAATTTGATATCAATTTAGTCCATACCAAATCGAACCTCAGTACCATGCTGATACCTTATCTTTACAAGTCGATACGGATTGGTATTGCAGACCACGAATGAAACTAATGTTCCAACCTTATTCCTAAGAGGGCACTCTTTTATACTCAATGACCTAATCCTCTAATTGATTTTACCCTTATATCTAATAAAATTGTTTAAAATCTTTAAATCCAATAAGTCTACTATCTTCATATCAAACAAATGAGCACAACTTTGCTCCTTGCGAACAGATATGATCCTGTCCAAGGCATCAATGAGCCATGAAAGATCATTTACATGGGGCAACATTCTCTTCTTTAATCTGATTGCTTCTTTCCATCAAGAAGCCTTAATAGGGCTCCTTGCTAGCACCAAATTAAAGAATATTTATGATAGCAATATGGTTGATATGTTATGTTTTGATCAACATTGTAAAGATAATACAAGATCAGCTTGAATTGAAGCATATGATAACACTATGTCATCTGCTTCTTTTTTCATAATTACATTCTTTCCTTAAATTTAGAGGTGTATGCAGCATGTTATTCACAGATTTTGTTCCAAAACCAGTGCAATGAATGTTGAATTTATAGCAAACAACAAATCATGCTTTTCATATAAAGAAATTTGAAAACGAGAAGAGTTAAATGAGGGAGTTGATGCATATTATTAATATTGATAACAGGCAAATTAACACGTATAAGAGCACTCACCAAAAGCACAGTGGACATATATAGGTTTCTTTAGAGCCCTTTTTCTGCATGCCCACCGAACTGCAGATTCAATTTGTGATGGTTGAGGGGCCCTTGTATCCCATGTAGGAATGCATAAATATGCATTCCGTGAGAGCACAGAGATTCTTGGCAGTTCACATGTGCAATCAATGACTGCAGGCTCACCTGGGGGCAAATGGTCCAATAAAAATGGCCAGCCTCCAACATATAAACCTTCAGAAACCTCGCTATATGCTGGTTCCCTGCTCTTCAATCTCCTCAAGAACACAAATATCTGGGCAAAAGCCAGAAAAGGCCAGAATATGATCCTTGACCAAAGAGGGAAGCTCCCATCAGAGCTCTTGCCCAAAAGCAAAGGAAGATTGACTGCTGGAAGGGATGCAATAGAAACTAAATATGAAACCAAAGAGGCATGTAGAAGGGGTATAACAATCATTTTAACACAAGACTTTTTGAGGAGGTGACATGTCAACAACAAAACAGTTGCCTTCAGTCCAATTAGTGCAGATATACCCATGATTTTTCTTCTTCCAACAACAATTCTTTCCTACTTTATACCTGAATCACACAGAACCAAAGAGTATAATGATTAGATGACCTCAAAAAACAGAGTTCCACAATAATCGCTACCACAATACCAACAACAATTATAAACAATAAGAGAGATTTTGGCTCCAAAATTCAATAAAAAAGAAACAAATCAAGGTGATATTTATTTGACTTAAAAGAATATGGAATGCAACGAACTTGTTTAAGAATGTTTCTTTGCAATTCCTCTTGACCAACATTATAAGGGAGGAACAAAGAAAGATTAATAGTCATAGAATGTTTTATGGTCGTTCCATGATCAACCCATTTACCTTGATATCAACAAACTTTATCTTTTTGGGCTACAGATAGCACCTCTTTGTGACTAAGCTAGCGACTACTAACTAATTTTTTTTTAAAAAAAATATCTTTGATTCTTGAAAGCCTATTCATTTATATTTTCTCCAGTTCCGGATGATTAAAAATTGAAAACTATTTCGTTTTCTTATATAATAGGGTAAACGGCATCTGTTCGTCGACAACACCACATCGATGACGGCATAGAATAAAATGATATCTATTCGAGCTTTTACGATTATCAAAAGTAAAATCTTGTGAATAAAGCGCGATAAAAATTAAAAATTGCTCCATAACCCAAAAAAAAAAAATAGGAAAAAGAAATTTCAAAAAAGGAATTAAACTAACTAGGGTTCCTCAAGATCGCAAGACACAGAATCTGACCGACTCACAGAGAAATCTACAGATTGGCTTCACAAAATCATGGTATTGTCACACTTTTAAAGACTTTACCCGGAGATGGAAGCCTAGATGAGGACAAAATAGAGGAGGAGAACTCAAGAGAAGGGGAAGAGAAAGGGATATATTCGGAATAGACGAACGACGGGGAGGTTGCACCGTACTCGAGGCGCTCGGGAATCTTCACTAGACTGCAGCACACGGCCAGCTCGGCGCCCCTTCTACGAACATCCTATCTTTCAAAGCGTGGGAGCCGCGCCGTCGGCCTCGCTCCGGACTTCAGGTAGAAAAGAGGATCGCATTTGGCCCGTGCGGTCTACGCCGTCTCTCGCCAACGACGCCCCAACAAAAAATCAAGGAAAGGCCTTTGCAACCCGTTTTCGGTGCAACAAATTTTATGTGACCAGACTGTATCACTTTTTTTTAGTTGATACATCACTTAATGCAATGAAATAGAATAGTATTTTTTTTTTGTAAATTTATAATCATAATTTCGTCGCTTCTACCATCTTTTTACACATGAAAAAAATATTTTTATTTTTTATATTTTTTTTAAAAAATAATTTTAAATTTTTTAAAAGTTCATTCTTTTTTTTTAAGATAAAAAAGGCAGAATAAATAATCTATGCTATTATTTTGATGTACTTTCTTCCATATATTATATTACTAGTTTAGATATTATTACATGGTTTTATAGATTAAAATAAAGTAGTAAAATCAAAGCAAGATTTATGAATTTTTTGACTAAATAGTATTAATATAATGTTATATAGTTGTTGATGATTTTAGGTCAATCTATAATAGAACTATAGCATATTGATCATATGTGAATCCGATCAAGGGTTTGAATCACTATATCATTGATTGAACCATCAATCAATTATTTTAATAAAAAATATATATTTATATTAATAAAAATTAATTTTTAATAAAAAAATTAAGATTACTATGATAATAAAATTTATGATTTCATTCGGTTCGAACTGAGTCGATCGATTCACGAATGAACTAGATGAGTTGATCGAGTTATTTTGGATCATTTATATATTGATTTTATGTTAGAATCGGATCGATTTAACTTTCAATCCTGATTCAATCGGTCGATTTGGTTTGATTCTAACAACTATGGTCGAAACATAGCTAAGTTGGAGCGGAGCCAAAAGCTGACGGTCCTCCAAGCTTACAAAGAAGTTTGCTTTCTAAAGATGTTTTAATGAGGTCCTAACAATATGGCTTTTCGGCCAAAAAGCAATGGTTGGCGGTCTCCGATGTCCTTCTTGCTCCTCCTTTCTCGTTCATCGGACGCGCGGTGACAGCTCCTGCGAGGAAGGGAGACGTGGCAAGCTATTACCGATTGAACTCGAACCGACGTTCCTTCTGCTCTTGTTTTGGGCTGGGAAAGACGCGAGGCATTAGCACTTACTCTACTGTCTATTAACATCGTCGACAACTTCATGTATGTTTTACGCGATATGATATGTTGTTGCTAGCATGGCATGCATCTATGCGAGCATCTGGACACTTGTTAGCGACCTTCTAATGCAAGTGCCAAGCTTAGCGCCTGCAGCTGAGCTCATGCATGGTTGAATTCTCTAGGCAATGATTTGCCTCATATATCAAATGCTTGGAAAGGTACGGAAGGCGTCAATATTCCAATTAGCTTCTTTCCATGTGCATCAGAATTTTCTTTCATTGGAGACACTACATTAATCGAATATCAATTATCAAAGATGAGTTAAAATAAAATCTTATCTTTTATTCTATGCGACCAAGCACATAAACGAGGAAGGACACAACGGCAACTGCACGCAAAGAGGACAGAAGCCAACCATTAAGATAAAGTTTTTATTTGGGTTTATGGTTTGCATTATAAGAAATCTCTGTATGTGATGCCCCTCCCAATAGTCTCACATCAAAAAATTAGAAGTTGGTTGAGTGATTTATATATAGTAAAGCAAAAAGGATAATGCACCAATTGGATTCCTTTTAAGCTATATATGGTGGCCTAAGTTGGTGTGAACCTTGTCCGTCTTACTTTCTTGTCATAAAACAGGCTCGTGGGTGCTACGGGCTCAGGGCCCGATCGTTACAATATGGTATTAGAGCCATGCACCAGTCAAAGTGCAGGATCTAAGTGCCACACAGAGCAAAGTGCTACATCCATAGGGGACGTCGCCTCTGTAAGAGGGTAGATTGTGATGCCCCTTCCAATAGTCCACATCGAAAAATTGAGAGTTCGTTGAATGATTTATATGTAGTAAAGCAAGAAGGATAATGCACTAATTGGGTCCCTTTTGGGCTGTGGTGGCCCAAGTTGGTGTGAACCTTATCCGTCTTGCTTTCTTGTCACGAAACGGGGCCTAGGTCGTTACACTATATCTATTAAAAATATGAGTGGTGGTTGTATCAATCTATCAAGTATTATAAGAAACTTCTGTAGGTTTGATTCGAAACATACAAAAGTCTTAGGCTTATCTTTCTTTGACCATGCCTTAGCTAGGTTTCAGGCAATCTTTCTGATAGTGTCCATGCTTTTTATAGAAGTGTTACTTATCATCTTTTTGTTCCTTCTTGTGGATTTAAGCAGATGACCCATTTATCTTTAGTGGCCGTTGCTTGCTCCTTCCTTTCTTATCTTTCTTTTATTTCTTTTTAGCTCCTTATTGACCCATGAGATTGATAGAATAATTTTCTTGTTTCTTAAGTCTTGCTTTCTCTTGAATGAGCATACTTTGTAATTCATTCACATTTTACTTATCCTTTATAGTGTTATAACTGATCATGTGAAATGGACCATACTCGTAGGTTGTGTTTGGATGTCAAAAAGTTATTCCGAGAATAGGAATACGAATTCCCAAGAATAGCTTATTCCAATTGTTTTTCTAGATTTATGTTTGGATGAAAATTTGGTATTCCATGTTATTACATGCAATTAATGCAGTGTTATTCTATATTGTTTGGATGACATGGAAATAAGCATGTATTTACAAGGAATAGAAATTTTTTTTTAAAATTCCTAAAATACTCCTTGAATAAAAATGATTTATCAATTTAAGTTTTAATGTAATTACTTGAATAAATTATTTTTAATTAATAAATAATTTAATAAATTTATTTTTATAATAAAATAAAATATGAACAAACTTATTAAATTATTTTATATTAATAAAATAAAATAAGAAATATTTAATAATTTATTTTCTATTAATAAATTAATTGCTTTATTTTAAAATCATGCATAGCTTTTAAATATTGTTTAAGTATGTTCAAGAAGGATACTATTTATGAGAGTTCTATTTTATCTTAATTTTTTAATACAAAACTTAATGTTATGAAAAAAATATGTTTCACCCTTTTCTCATCTATAGTTTAAAATCACTTATTTTGTTAAAAAACTGACATATTTATTTTTAAATTTTTAAATTTATCTGGAATAAAATAATTTAAATTAAAATTACATTACTAATAAATGTAAAATATTTGTGTACCTGGCATGGTTTTGAACGAGGCTTCGAGCTTAATGTACAATGCGACAAATTCTGTTGTTTAGAAATAACTATTTGCTACTGTAACTAAGTGAAACTGACCGGTTTACTCTATTAAATAAACTTGTTTTGTTTCAAATGTGGATGTTGAGATTAAGCATGAATTTTGTAGATCTTTCAAACTCAATAGAGCTTATTTTCGAATCTAGTTTTGTAGATCAACAGGTCTGGAGATTTATTAAGTAATCAAGAAGCTTTATAACTCTGAAATAATTTACATATAACTCAAATTCCAAGAACCAAACAATTAAAAGTAAAAAAAATACAATTGGTCATCTTATAGTACGGTGGATTACTTGTACAATCTTCATCGGGCAATTGAAACATTATATAAATAAATGGATGAAAATGAAACTCCTCGTAGCTTCTGTCTCTTGAAAAATTATCTCTGACGGTCACAATTTGCATGCATCTAATTCAGGAATTGCTATGCATCTGCCTAACATCATGGCCTCACCTTTGATAGAGCGCCTAGCTATAATGCTTTACAACGGTTGCATTTAGAAATGCCCTTCAAGTCATAATTTTACATTGGACACTTCAATATCAAAAGGATAAAGCAAATATTTGTACTCCATATCAATGGCACTGCAACCACCAAAAAGCAACACAGGTTAATTTTTCAATTCAGGAAATTATTATCAAAACTACAATATCAAAAAATGTTACTTAAACAAGTGCAAGCCTGACTAATATTCTCCCAACAATACAATTCAAGGTAATCTATGACCATTTTCAAGATTAAGCATGGTACAGAAACAACGTTTAACCAGGTAGCATGCAGAAGGGTTGATGATCAATGTTTAAGGACCGAAAACAGGCAAGTAGCTAAAATAAATTAGTATTACCGAAGCTTTGAAAAAGAAAATAATATTTCAAGTTGATATTGTTAATCTAACATTACCAACAAGATGAGATCATCTTCACATTTATAATATACAATATGTGCAAGTGTCCACCAACAAACTGTAGTGTCAGGCAGCAGCATCTTCATGGTTGTTGACACCTTCACATTCTTCGATCCACTCACTGTATCTATAACACATTAGCCAGATTTTATGCACTGCCCTGATTTGAGAAGTTTTAGTTAATGACAAAGGGCACCACCAAGTTATTTGCCATCGAAATAGAAAGTTAGAATGGAATCATTACATCCAATAAAAGCCATAGAAGGGCCTCAGACAGCAACAGTGCCAAGATTAATATTTATCATCTCCAGATGCAGGCAGATCCTTAAAGATAGATGCTCTCTCTTGCCAACTGTAGACTTCAGAAAAATATTACAAATGCCATCATCACGGCTGTGTCTTCTTTGTTCTTCTGATTCCTAGCACCATGGGACCAGTTCTCCCATAGTGGAGGCAAAAGGTAACAATTAATGTACTACAAATACCAACATAAAAAGTAATACAAGAAAGAGAGCAACAGACAAATCAATACCAAATTGGTGAAACTATTTGCAACTGCCCGCAAAAGAGATGAGAGTTACCTTTTTTTAATTTGGAACCAGGTGTGCATATAACATAAAACAATCATATTTGCAAACAAAACATAGGTGCTGCTGCAACTTACAAAGAGAAATATGCAATTTCAAAGTTCATTGATAAAACGAACCCACTAATAACTGGAATTTCACTAACCTTTACATCACGACGATGAATAATAGTGATGCAATACCAATTGTTTGAAGTGCGCTATTCATAGATAAAAGATGTGGGGGCTGAGACTCACATTTCATGAGATTGAAGAACCGGCACAAACCAATCACATCTCATGTGATGTATGAGTAAAATAAATTATACTATGCTATAATAGTGAATTATATGAAAGAATCTACAAATCTGTATAGGTAAGAAGGGTTCTAGCGTTGGGGTAGAAGTGTAGAACCCCTATAAATAGGGTTTCCAGCAGTGCTCTAGAGAAGAGGGGTTCTGTGCCTTAGGGAAAGAAAGGTTGCAGGCTAACAAAGACAGTGAGGCTTCGTTTCTAATAAAAACATAGAAACATGAAAAGATTTAAGTTTGAGATAGGTGGACAACATTTCAAGCTTTATGCAAATAATCAACCTTAAGTGGGCACGTCTGCATCCAACTACAACCTAAGTGGAAATTGCCTTATATTGGTTTGTATCGCAGCCTATTGCTGTAATGCATTGCAAGATTGGTCAATACACATGTAGTTATAAAAGCTAAAATTAAATATGAAAAGTAATGCCCAACACATTTACCAATGCTTAATCTAACATGATCTAATGAATAATATTGATGCAGTACCAATTGTTTGAAGTGCGCTATTCATAGATGAAAGATGTGGGGGCTAAGACTGTCACATTTCATGAGATTGAAGAACCGGCACAAAGCAATTACATCTCATGTGATGTATGAGTAAAATAAATTACACAATGCCTATAATAGTGAATTATATGACTGAATCTACAAATCTGTATGAGCTTTTTCTCAATACTTTGCGAGTTTAAATTATTTTAAATTCTCTACAAATCTAGAGGTGTTGACAATGTAAAAATTATTTTAAAATCATGCATTATTTGGATGACAGTCCTAATCGAAAAACCCTAGGGGGGGAAATAAAGGAGAAGACAAGGAGCATCCCAGCTCCAAATCAAGATTTTAAAACTACAACTTGCTAAAAAAGGAGGAAACCATAATAGTTAAGGGGAAAAAAGGAGTGAGAAATCCATCAAGAGAGATCACCGAGCAGGAAATCGGTTGCCTCGAAGAGCAACAACTAAGAAACCCTAGTGAAAAATACCGAAGAAGGCAAAAAATACATAGAGCCTACCTCTTTGTTGCTTTCTCGAGGAGCTCCTTAGGAACAGGAGAAGATTATGGGAAGAGGATGAAGACCAACAAGATAAGTATTAGGGAAGAGGATGAAGGCCGAACCGAGAAGCAGGCCACAGATCTGCTTGATCCTCCTCGTTAAGGCGAAGAGAAGAGTCGAGAGACTTCTCATGAGTATCCACAGAAAGAAGGCCAGAGTGGAAGAGCAAGGCTCAGATTGAGGCCAGGAATTTTTTGGAACCCTAGTCGCGAGAGGATAAGGATGAAGACCGAGGCAGAGAAAATATCTGCTTTTAACTTCCATCGGTGCCCTGGAATAGCTACAGTGAGATTACGAGCTATTCCACGGGGTACCGTAGAATATGAAAACGGAGATAGGTGCGTTGACCAGAATAAGCCGAACTGTGGGGCCCATGTGTAATTTTAACGCTGTTTGGGGGAATAAGTTGGAATAAGGCCCTATTCCAAGTGAGAATAGGGCATCCAAACAGAGCCGTAAGGAATTGATAATGAATTGCACAAGAAAATTCTCATTCACTTTCAATCCCATAGTCTTCAGGTTGCGTTTGGTGCATCGCCAGCAATCTTGAATGATATGTGGATTACCTACAAGATAGATTACCACTTGATAGATTACCAATAATGTTGATTACTGTGTTTGGTATATACAGGTAATACAATAGTAATATTGATTACTGTGTTTGGTATGACAAACAGATTACCAATCATATAATATCAAATTTTCAAAATATCCTTAAGTTAAATTTATTAAAAATTTATATATTATTATATATTTGGTTTAAAAAATTATATTTATAAATGATAATTTAAAAAAAATTGTAGTTATAAATGATATTCGAAGCAATCATTGAGGATGCTAGAGGCCATCGATCGAAAGAAATTTCGCGTGCCATGAGACCACTAGGAGGTGAAGATCCATGGTCTGACTCCACGGAAGAGGATGTAGCTTGGCACCTTCGACATGGAGGTTCCAGCGATGTCGATAAACAAGAAGAGCAATCAAAAGAAAAAAAAGATGATTTTGTCAAAAAATAATTTATCAGATTACCATATCTCTGGTAATATGGATAGTCACACCTTCCGAGGTAATATGGATTACCTCATGAGAGGTAATCCAGATTACTACTACAAGATAGATTGTCATTCAAAACATGTACCAAACATATTATCTGGTGGGTCCAATTTAAATTATCGATAATTTGGATAGATTACCTTCTACCAAACGCCTCCTTAGTCTTGCTACTATGTTGTCATTTCAACAACATGCTCATGTATAGTACGAGAACCATCAAACTTAATGTTGGTTAAAGTACTCATCAATGTCCCAGCAAGTGACTTATCAGCAAAGTCAAATTGGGAATGTGCTTCCACAAACTGCATAAATTTCTTATCACTTTCAGTAGCATAAATTGTTGACTTGATATTGTTTGCTACAGTCATTCGCATGAACATCAGGCTAAGTCTATTTGACCTTTCTCAAGTCTTATGGAAATACCTCTATTCAGTATTGCTAGAGTCAATAAGAGCAATGGATTTCTCATTTATGAGTGCCAAATCAAGATCCAAATCATCAAGGTGAACTGAACATGTTCATGCCATTTAGAGAAATTAAGCCCATTGAAAGTTTGAACAGACATAGCCTGCGATGAAGAGAAATAGGAAAAGATGCTGCAAATATATAGAATATGCTCACACATTAATGCTTTGAGTAATATACTTAAATAAATATTCAAATTTCATCAAGTAAATAATAAGTGCATATTGAAGTTCTCCTTTGGGTGATACAATAATATACATCAATAAACATAATTGATGCTTAATTTTAATTTTACATATTTAGCAATTATATATACTCAAATTAGATATGTTTGCTATCTTTGGATATGCTAAACATACTTAACTAAGTATATTAATTGATCACATCATGTCCATAGATTATAAAAATGACAAATCAACCTTTGGATGACCCTTAAATATTTATAATCAATGAACTTCAATCTACTCAACAAATAATAATCATGTCATTCATTTATAAGCACATGTAATTATGAGTAATTGAATTTATTTAATTTGATATCTATAAACTTTCTAATTTGGCCACTTTGGTGACTAACAAATTACACATAATATATTCATCAAATTTGATCAATGATAATATCATGCGTAAATATAAAAGACTTAAGGTCTTATAATATACCCATAAAAAAATTGATCTCATAAATATTAGAAGGTAAAAGATAAATTTCTTAGCGGTTGATGAATAGTGATGGAATCTCTTCGCTGGAGAAATATTCTAGGCTTTCACTCTTTGTTGTTAACAATTAGATTGGTAGAGCAATAACGCATTTGCCCTTGAACCTTTTAGTCACAGGTTCAACCACCACAGTCCCCTATTTTATTTTTTTTCTTCTTATGTGAGCTTAAGGCTCAATAGAGATAAATTCATAACGAACCAATTATATTTTTTCTTAAGGCTCTAATACCATATGTAAAATTCATTAGACGATTTTTCTTTAATAAACATAATGGCTAAGATCTTAGAATAAATAATTTTCACATAAAAACTTAAACTAAGAAAGCGTACTTTGATCCATTGATATTTCTTGAGCGTATAGGTTATCGAGAGATTGAGTTTCTTCCCCTTTTCCTATTTTTTTCCTCATCCGTTTTGATGGTGAAACAGACTATATATGAGGGGAAGAGAGAAAACAATCTAATTATAATATGTTAAATTTCTCTTTCCATCAAAGAGAGGTTATCACGATAACAACTTCTCAAAATGAATCAATAGAAAATTAGATTTTATTAAACCATTATTATCATTTAAATTAAATAAATGATAATATTATATATCATAATTAACATTTAGAATAAATAAATGTTAGATTGATCATATATCCATGTTGGCCACAAAAAAGGGAATGCTAACATGATGAACCTGGGCTGATAGCTAACTATAAAAGACTATCTATTTTTCATTAAATTGATGTGTTTGCGCTACTTGAAAGATAGACTGTTTGTCTGGTTATTCTATTCAAAAATTTCATAGAAAATTTGAGATACAATGGAACATCAAAGCCATTGACTTTTAGGAGCACTCCTACACACTTAGTAGATGGATCCATTATTCCTAAGCCCGAATGGGATTAAAATGAGAATGATCAAAAAATAGTCCAGCTCAATGCTAAGGCTATGAATGTCCTATACTGCTCATTGGATGCAAATGAATTCAATATAATATCTACTTGCATCTTAGCCAAAAAATATAAGATCAGTTGGAAGTTACTCATGAGAGTACCAACCAGGTTAAAGAGTCCAAGATTAACATTCTTGTGCATAAATATGAACTCTTTGATATGGATCAAAATGAGTTCATCACTTGCATGTACACTAGATTTACTGATATAGTAAATGGATTAAAAAGTATTGGAAGACTTATACTAACTCAGAACTTGTTCAAAAAATTCTTAGGTCCCTTCCAAGAGCATGGAAAGCCAAAGTAATAGCAATCCAAGAAGCCAAAGATCTCGATAGTTTATCTTTGGAGGAGCTCTTTGGATTACTCATAACCCATAAACTTACAATGAGCAACATCTGGAAGAAGATGTGAAGAAAAAAGGACAATCGCACTAAAGGCTGCTAAAAAGGAGAAGAGCAGCAGTGAAGAAGATGAAGACGATGATAATACTGCTCTTCTTATAAGAAAGTTCAAGAAATTCATACAAAGAAGAAGGGCATTTCGCAAAAGAAAAATTAATGTCAAATTGAAGGAGACAAGGAAAAGGATAAAGAGAAGGAGAAAGATCCCGTGATATGCTATGAATGTAAAAAGCCAGACATTATAAATTTGAATGTTTTTAGCTCAAAAAGGGATTTAGAAAGAAAAAAAAAAGTATATGTTGCAACTTGGAGTGATAGTGATGAATCTTCATCCGAAAATAAACAACAAGAGGCTACCAACATATGTCTTATGGCCAATGAAGAAGATGTATGTTCTCAAAACCTCCGTTTATGACTTCACCTTTGATGAACTTTATGATGATTTCACCTTTGATGAACTTTATGATGCTTTTAATGAATTGCTGAATGATTTTAAAGTTTTGAGAACAAAGAACAAAGTTTTGAAAACTGAAAATCAATGTCTTCTTAAAAAGAAAGATGAATTTGCCATTGAATTTGAAGAGATAAAATCTGAAAAGCAAGATTTAGAAAAGAAAAAAATATGATTTCTACTAAAAATTAGAATTTAAAAAATAAAGTTAAAAAATAAAAGAATATTATTGATAAGTTTACTTATAGCTTGGAAAGACTTACCTTACTTTTGAATAATCAAAGAGCTATTTTTGACAAGGCTGGTTTGGGTTATAAACCACATAAGAAACAAAAAATTTGTTAACAATTTTTTTGTTAAGAAATTTATTGAAAATGATACTTCCTATTTTTGTTATGGCAAGAAAGGACATAAAACCTATGTTTGCAATCATAAGATTTCTCATATAAATATTGGTTATAAAGGTAAAATGATTTTGATTCCAAAAGGAACAAAATTTACTGCTACTAACCATGAAGGATTCAAGAAGGCTTGGGTACCTAAACACAAGATATGATTGCTTTGTAGATGTGTCTTGCAGGCAAAAAATTAAAAAAATGGTATATTGACAGTGGCTGTTCAAGACACATGAAGGGTGACAAAGATCAATTCATCACCCTTGAAGTTAAAAGAGGTGGAGTGAGGACCTTTGAAGATAATGGTTAAGGTCACATCATGGATATTGATAAAATTTAGATCACTCTATCCACTTTTATTGAAAATATTTTATATGTTGATGGTCTAAAACATAATTTGATTAGCATTAGCCAACTATGCGATAAAGGTTTTAAAGTTTCTTTTGAAGCATTTATTTGCACGGTATCTAATCCCATTGACAATAGCATTATCTTTATTGGAAATAAAAATAAAAATATATACTTAATTGACTTAGATAATTTATCTATAAGTAACCATTGCCTAATTACTGATAATGCTAAGGTAAATGGGATTGGGTGGCTATGGCATTGTAGATTAGGTCATACAAGCACACACTTGATTTTAAAATTGCTTAGAATAGATTTGGTTAAAGGTCTTCCAAAATTAGATTTTGAAAACAATAGAGTTTGTAATGCATGTCAATTTAAAAAATGAACTAGAAACTCTTTTAAATCCAAAAATATTATTTTTACTTTAGGTCACTTGAGCTACTACACATGGATCTTTTTGGACCCACAAGAACCACTAGTCTAGAAGAAAAGAAATATGGTCTTATGATAGTAGATGATTACTCTAGATTTATTTGGGTACTATTTTTAGCTCATAAAGATGAGACTTTTTTGGTATTTCTGAATTTTTTTAAGAAAGTCACAAATGAGAAAAATACTACCATAATGTCTCTTAGAATTGATCATGTGACCGAATTTGAAAATTATTTATTTGAAAACTTTTGCATTGAAAATGACATCCATTATAATTTTTTAGCACTTAGGACACCTCAATAAAATGGGATGATAGAACTAAAAAATAGGACTCTAGAAGACATGACCCGTACCATGCTATGTGAAAGCCAACTTCCAAAATATTTTGGGCAGAAGCTATAAACACAGCATGTTACATCCTAAATAGAGCCTTGATTATACCAATTCTTAAGGAAACACCCTATAAATTATGGCATGATAGAAAACCCAATATTAGCCACTTTCATGCATTTGGTTATAGATGTTTCATTCATAACAATGGAAAGGATAACCTAGGAAAGTTTGATGCTAAGTCAGATAAAGGTATATTCTTAGGATATTCTACATCTAAAAAGGTATATAAAGTATTCAATAAGAAGTATTTGATTATGAAGAGTCAATTCATATAGTGTTTGATGAGTCTTTAGCACCAAGTTCTGAAAAGAAAGATGATGAGGAAGATACTACTATCCTTGGAAGAGATTTTGAAAATTGAATGTTGATATATCTTCGGATCATGAACATGAAGCTAAAGATGATGACTCACCTAAGGATGATGATGTTGATATTACTTGGAATGATAAGGATGTATATAGAGATTGAATATATGCTTATGGTCATTCAAAGGACCTAATCATAGTTGATCTATCTTAAGGTGTAAGAACTAGATCATCCATAAGAAATATCAACAATCATCTTACATTTGTGTCTCATATAGAGCCCAAAACCATTGAAGAAGCTGAAAAGAATGGTTATTGGATGTTAGCTATGCAAGAAGAGTTGAATCAATTTACTAGAAATAAGGTCTGGACCTTAGTTGATAGACCCAAATATTATCCAGTTATAGGATCCAAATGGGTATTTAGAAATAAGTTAGATGAAGATGGTAGATTATTAAAAATAAGGCTAGACTAGTTGCAAAGGATATAATCAGGAAGAAGGTATCAATTTTGATGAAATCTTTGCATCTGTTGCTAGATTAGAAGCCATAAGATTGTTACTTGCATTTGCATGTTACATAAACTTGATCTATTCCAAATGGATGTAAAAAGTGCATTTTGAATTTTATAAATGAGAAAGTTTATGTTGAACAACCACCTAGTTTTGAGGATAATAAATTTTTAAATTATATTTTTAAACTACACAAAGTACTTTATGGTTTAAAATAGGCACCTAGAGCTTGGTATGATAGACTTAATAAATTTTTGATTGAAAATAATTTTTCTAAAGGTAATGTTAACAAAACCCTATTTTTTTTAAAAAAGAAAAAAAATTATTAGTGGTACAAATTTATGTTGATGATATAGTATTTGGTACTACTAACAATCTTCTTTGTCAAGATTTTATAATGGAGAAAGAATTTGAAATGAGCATGATGGGAGAACTGAATTTCTTTTTTGAACTCAAATTAAACAAGAAAGAGAGAAATTATCATTAACCAAATGAAATACACGAAGGAAATTCTTAAGAAGTTTAGAATGAAAATTGTTAAACCTTTTGGCACACCAATGAGTCCTTCATGCAAACTCGATAAAGAAGAAGATGGTAAAAAAGTAAATCAAAAGCTTTATAGAGGTATGATTGGTTCTCTACTTAATAGCTAGTAGACCTGATATTATGTTTGCTATATGTTTATATGCTAGATATCAATATGATCTTAGAGAATCACACTTAATTGCTGAAAAAAGAATTTTACTTAAGTGGAACAAAAAATGTAGGACTATGGTATTCTAGAGACTCATCATTTGATTTGATTGCATATTCTGATTCTGATTTTGCTAGTTGTAAACTAGATAGAAAAAGCACAAGTGGTGCATGCCAATTCTTAGGTAGTAACTTAATCTTTTGGTTTAGCAAAAAGTAAAATTTAGTTGCATTATCAACTGCTGAAGCTGAATATGTTGCACTTAAAAGTTGCTATGCTTAAATTCTTTGGATTAAGTGATAACTTGAAGATTATGGCATCACACTTAATAGGATTTCAATTAGGTGTGACAACACTAGTACAATAAATTGACTAAAAACCCTATCCAACACTCAAGAACCAAACACATAGAGATTAGATACCATTTCATTAAAGAATATGTTGCTAACAATAATGTTTGTATTGATTATGTATGTATTGATAAACAATTAGCTGAAATATTTACAAAATCCTTGAGTGAAGAGAGATTTGTTATCTTAGAGGAGAGTTAGGTTTTTATGATTCTTGAAATAGATTTAAAACCCCTAAGAATGATTATCTAGATTTCAATCCATTTTTTAGAAAATTTTCTTATATTTTTAAGAAAAATCATCTAGATGTTCAATTCCTTGATTCTCCATGTTTTAAGAAAAAATTATCTAGAGTTTTAATCATGGCTTGACAAGTTTCAGATTTTTTAAAACTCTTATCTTTCATTGAAACTGTCGTCAAGCTGACTCTATTGGAGTTGGAGTCGATTCTAATGATTTGAACTCTCTGTCTGCTTATTAGAGCTGACTCTAGCTACTGCAGGAGCCGACTCTATTTCGAGCATTGATTGTTGTATTGGTTTAGAGATGATCTACGCTTTGCGGGAGCCAACTCTAAGTGGTCCCTAGTCGATATATCTAGGGCAGAGCCGACACATTTCCAAATCAAATCGACTCTAGATTGTTCCAAACTCCCTTCCTCTCAAACTATCAAAAATCTTGATTACAATCTCTTTTTGATCTCTAATGGCACCCAAACAACATGCATCCTCTATTGGAGTCACCATCACCATCGAAAGATGGTCCGCACATCATCCGGCGAGGCAACCCTCTTCGAGCACACCGTCGACTTTCTTATCCTCCACTCTGAGTGCTATTCCTACTCCTCTCTCACCTCAAATCGATTTTTGGCTGGAAGGCAATCACTATGGGAAGAAAGGTAGATTCTATTTCCTTGACTGTGAAGGGTTTGACATTGGGAGACTTTTAAGAAATATGGGATCAAAAAAAGCTTGCTCACTAGATGTCCCTACTTATTCTGCACTGGTGAGAGAATTCTACAATAATGTTGGTAAAGGGGACGATGGTTTAGTAAGTTATGTGAGAGGAACAAGAGTTCACGTAACTTTTAAAATTTTGGTTAATATTTTGGAGATGCCTATTGAAGGAATGACTGCCACTCACTCTTTTGACTGTTGTGAAGCTTTATCAAGAATGTTGGAGAGAGAGGTCACTGAATTTGAGAAAATTTTGGCAAATTAATTAAGTTTGGAGTTGAGGCTACTTCACAATATTTGTTGTAGGATTTTATTTCCAAAGACCGAGAGATTTGAATATGTTTCTGAAAGAGATGTAGCTATTATGGATTATGTGCTTACTGGACATCAAATTAATTTAGCCGGTATAATGATTGGTTACATGGTGAAGGCCGAGACTAAGAAGAGATCTACCCTACATATGGGATGGTTTTGACATTAATTTTTTGGAGCCAAGGAGTAAATATTTTGGACAATGAGCCACAAAAGAAGTTAAGACACACTGATTACTACATCTTCACTCTTTACCGAATGGGGTTTAGAAAGATAAATGGCTAATGACAAAAGAGAAGATAGTCTGATGTGCCTATGCAAGTCAGAGGAGTCAGAGCAGTGGATGATGATGATGAGGAGGTTCCTGGGCCTTCAGCACTTGGACCCTCTGCTTCTGGACCTTCTTTTGCTCTACCTGGATCGAGTTCCTCATCAGCACCTCTATCGGCAGCAACTACTGGACCTTTCCCTATTTTCTCTATTTTCACACCAGAACAGCTATTGCAAATTAAAGAAGTGATGAAGTCTGCTTTGGCCGAGCATGAAGAAAGGATGAATGAAAATTTCAGGATCAGCTTTTGGGCATTAAATAGTTGGTTTACATTTTAGAAGAAAAGGTTGATAAGATTGAAAATTCAATCAGTTCTTCAACTGAAAGCCTAAAGACTGAGTTACAATATATTCTGGAAGAATTAAGGGGATTGCAGAAGATTCGGATGTCTATGCCAAATCGCCTACAGAACTTCAAGTCAATATTCAGATAGCCTCATCCCAAATTAAAGATTTGATGAAGGATTATTGTAAGACCCAAGTAGGAGGAATGGGAGAAATTCTAGCTGAATTAAAGAGACTCCTAAGGGTTGGTTTGAAGTGAAGATCCCTGCCTCTCATGCTGAGCCAATCCAAGCCAATCCAATCAAATTCAATCCAATCCAACCAACTAATCAATCTATCTTAGTTTATGTTTAGAAATCTATAGTTAGAATCTTAGGATAATACTAGCTTGTACTTAGGATTTTTAAGTTATGATATGTTGTTGTTTTAAATTTGACTTTACTTTGTTTATATTTTACTAGACTTGTACTTGATTTTATGTAAGCAATGAATTGTATGAATTTTTCATGACTCAATAAAATCTTTTGATCTTTGTGAAATGATTGAATTTTGTGATGTTTGATTCTTATTTTGGTTGATTTTGTATCCCAATCTGAGCAAGGACTATCCTATGCTTCCTTAACTTTTTGTTAATGATAAAAAAGGAAGAGAATTGTATATGAATATGGACGTTCAATAGTATGCACATATATAAGGGAGAGCCATCTTACTCAGGGGGAGCTTATTTGAATTGGTAAGAATGTATAATTTGAATTAAGTTTTGATATTTGAAGAGTATGAATCATTGAATACAAATCTTTTTTATTCTTTTGGAATAGTTGAAATGAAATAATTGTTCAAGAGGATTATGTTAAAATTTTGATTATTATCACTCTGATTAAAGAAGTTGTTTAAATTATTACTTACGCTTTAATTGGTTATGCATATACTCAATATTTTTGTCATCATAAAAAAGGAAAAGATTTTTGATCAAATTATTGATTTTGATAAATAACAAAAACTACATAAGTATATTTCTTATGTTGCTAATGATTTTGATTAAGTGTTTTAGGAATTTAAATATTTAATTAATCAAAATTCAAAGAAAAATTGAGTTTGAATCCAATTCTTGTGTTAAGTATCAAGTTTCAGACATTAGAGCCGACTCTAAAAGTATTAGAGCCAACTCCAGAGTGTATCGGAATAATTTGGCACTTTTGGCATGGATTAGAGCCGACTCCTGCAGAGATTAGAGCTGACTCTAATCGAAAGACAGTAAGTCCTCATTCTGCATCAAATTAGAGCCAACTCCTACAGAGAATTAGAGCCGACTCTAATGGTTATACAGAGAGTGATTTTTTGGGACTCAATTAGAGCTGGCTCCTGCATATGTTAGAGTTGACTCCAGCACGTAAAGATATCGACCTCATGGAAAGCCAGAGCCGACTCCGCAATGAGTAAATGTTACCATTTCGAGCATCCCAACTTAGAGCCGACTTCAAGCCAGATTAGAGCTGACTCTAATATGTCAGAGACAAATTTCAGATGTGCCAGAGATGACTCCAGAGCTTGTCTTTTCTCCTACAAACCTTAATGGTTCTTTTCTCTTTTGTATCTAACACCTTCTCAAGTACATTCAACGGCTAGTTTTTATCTAAAAATGAATTTAGAGAAGATTATAAATGGAGCTATCCAACCGTTTAAAAAAAGAGAGAAAAAGAGTAGAGAAAAATCAAAAAGAAAAAAGCTCAAATCCAAAATCTATTGCTTGAAAAAGAGTTTAGAGAAATCCAAAGCATTCAAAAGCCTACTTTGAAGGATTTCTATCAAATCAAAAGAAGAAGCAAAGCGCCCTAGTTCTTCAAAAGCCTCTACACCAAAGATTCTTTCAAAGCTTCAATCCCAACTTAAGGAAGATCATTTCAGAGGAAAAAAAGAAAAGAAGAAAAGAAAAAGCACAACTTCAGAAATCTTCTAATCAGGCTCTTCTATTTTTATCTTGTTTATATTGCTTATTTGTTCATTTAAGGAGCTTTGTTTCTATTGTAACCTTATTATTATAACAATTGGTTACTGATTTAATTAGAGGATTGAATCAGGTGAGGCAGTTGTGCCTTATGCAAGCTTGGGAGCTTGTGATAGGTTTTGTACTGATGAACCTGTGAAAACCAACTGGGTTCGTTGTGATTCCGTTGTTAAAACAATAAGTTTGAGTTGTGAGCTTGTAAAATAACTCGGCTGTAATCAGGGTGATTGTAGTGTGGGCCTAAGAGTTTTTTGGGAGTAAATGTAGGTGTAGCTAACACCGAACCACTATAAATCTTTGTGCTTATCGTGCTTGTCTCTTCTTCTTTCTACTCTATCCTTTGTATTCTGTTAGTTAAACTTTTATAGGCTATAGTTATGCATTTTAAAATTTACTAAAATAAATACGCAACGGAAGCATTAACATATTGGATCTAATCCAATATCAGCCTACAACAGGATCTATATATAAAATTATATATAAAGGTATAAAAGAAAAGAACATAGATCAAATCTATGTAAATATAAATAACGTACACAGATCAAATCAATGTAAATACAAATAACATAGATCATATCTATGTTTGTGACCTAATGTCTTAGATCATATCTAAGTCACCAGTAACTATTGAATCTTTTACCTTTTGATGCTCAATAACTACGCAGCAGTAGAAGGTGATGGTAGGTACAACTTCTGTAAGCCACACAAAGGTGTATGACTTCTACAGATGATCCATACTAGGGTTCTGGTCCTAACCAGCCTCTTCGAAGTGCTAGCTCCTCTCCTAGGCTTCGATGATGAGATTTTTTCTTTTCAACACCAAGATGCTCTTAGAATTGTCAAAAGGATGTATATATTGAGAAAACATTTTTTCCCAGGCTTTATAGCCAGAACCCTTTCACCCTAAAAACTTATTATCTTCCTATCTTTTCCTTTTCCAATGTTTCTTGAAAGATAAGAAAGAAATCCTTCATCTTCTTTTTCAGTTAAAACCAAAAAGGTTAGAAGTTGAAAGAAACTCTTCATCTCCTTTTTCAATTAAAAACTGAAAAGGTTAGAAGTTAAAGAAGAAACTCTTCATCTTCTTTTTTTAGTTAAAAACCAAAAAAGGGTTAGAAGATAATGAATAAGGGATAATTAGGGAGAGGTCATTAACATCCATTTTAAATTCAAACTTAAAATTTTGAATTCAAAATTCAATCTTCAAACTTGAAATTAAAATTAATTTGAAATTCATATTCATAATTCGAATTTAAACGGTAAGGATGTTAACAATAGGCTTACCTAAATTTAAGCCCAAACCAAATCCTATTTGATTTGATCCAGATATTCATAGCTCAATCAAATTGAGCTAGCCAGTAATTGTATTGCTAATGTTAATTTACTAACATTTAGTTTCTCAATCATCCAGTCAGGTAGAATCCCTTATGGTGTATGACCCCATAGGTTCAAATACTAAGCCGGTAGCACTGGAACACTTTCAATACTAATCGAAGTCGCCATCTAGCAATGACACCCGACGTCCAGATAGGTCGAAGGTTGCAGAGCAACAATCAAGAACCTCTGGCATATGGTTACCATATAATTCATCCCTTTGATCCTCAATGCTCAAGATGACTTAGGTTTTAACTGTCAACCCTTAATCAACTCATCTATAAAGTGTCTCAATCTTCACAAGTCTTGTGACTCCTCACAAGGACTACCCTAATTAAGGTTTTGCTAAATTGAAACACAGTGAGACATTTATTCCAAACTATTTGGAGGGGTTAATCCCATCTTGATCCACTCACTGCTCCACAAGTACTTTACTGTACCCAGAAACCTTCTATCACTGGATTAAAATCTAGGTAATCCGGCACCAAAGTACATAGGTTGTTTGCAAGCTACCATGGTGATCTCAGGTCAGAGGGACACTTATATCCATATTCCTTCATGAACACTTCTTGGCAGAAGAGTGTTCCGCAGATTGGTCACGTTCAGTGAGATGTCATACCTCATCTGCATGTCATACCAGTGTCACCACACTCCTTGGTAAAGAGGACAACTAACCCATATGACATACAACGACCTTTACTTGATACATAGTTTTCCTATAACTATATATCATTTTGCCACGACTATTTTAAGAACCACTTAATAAACCCTCTTTTTATTGAATAGATTATGGTTCTAAGGACTCCATCACAAAAGAATTTATTTCAGGAAGATGCAATGTGATAAACTGCCAAATAAATATTTTATTAATTAATAATTCATATATATTTACAACTTGCACAATCATCTATATGTTAGTTGATTGGCCTTAGGATATAATTCCCAACAACTCCCACTTGGACTAAAGCCACTCAGAATAGTATCTAATACCCATCTTCCATTTATGGTCATCAATTTTTTGATTCCGAGAGCTTTAGTGAATGGGTCGGCTAGGTTCTCCTTTCCACCAATCTTCTGAAGGTCAATGTCACCTCACTCCATGATTTTTGCACAAGGTAATAATGGCGTAGAATATGTTTGGTGCGTTGATGGGACTTTGGCTCTTTGGCTTGAGCAATGGCTCCGGTGTTATCAAAGTACACTAAAATAGGACCATCTAGAGAAGGTTTCACTCCCAGTTCTTTCAAAAACTTTTGCAACCATACAGCTTCCTTTACTGCATCCGATGCCGCAATATATTCTGCCTCGTAAACGGAGTCTGCCACAGTGTGCTGCTTGGAACTTTTCCAGTAGATCGCTCCTCCATTTAAGATAAAAATAAATTTTGACACACTCTTGCTGTCATCCCTATCTGACTGAAAACTGGAGTTAGTATACCCCATAAGTTTTAAGTCAGGCTCTCCATAAATTAGCCATTGGTTCTTAGTATTTCGCAAATACTTAAGAATAGTCTTCACTACTTTCCAATGAGTGTCACCTGAGTCAGACTGGTATCTGCTCACTACCCCTAGTGAGTATGCCACGTCTGGTCTAGTACATATCATAGCGTACATGATAGAATCCACTGCCGAAGCATATGAAATCCTACTCATACGCTCTCTTTCCTCAGGAGTTATCACACAATCCTTTTTGGAGAGAAAAATTCTATGGCCTATTGGGAGATAGCCTTTCTTGGAATTCTTCATGCTGAACCGTTTCAGCACAGTATCTATGTACGTAGATTGGGATACCCCATAAGCCTCTTAGATTTATCTCTATAGATTTTCATATCAAGTATATAAGAGGCTTCACCTAAGTCCTTCATAGAAAACTAAGATGACAACCAAACCTTTATTCCTTCTAGTGCTGGGATGTTATTCCCGATTAAGAGAATGTCATCCATATACAACATAAGAAATACAGCCACAAAACCATTAGCCCATTTGTAAATGCAAGGTTCTTCTCTGTTTCTAACAAAACCATATGTCTTGATACATTTATCAAACCGCATGTTCCAACTCCGAGATGCCTACTTCAATCCATAAATGGATCTTTGAAGCTTACATACTTTTGACTCATCTATGGATGTGAACCCTTTAGGTTGTATCATATACACCTTCTCTTCCAGCTCACCATTCAGGAAAGCTGTTCGAATATCCATTTGCCAGATTTTATAATCAAAGTGTGCTGCTAAAGCAAGCATAATCTGAATGGATTTGAGCATTGCCACAGGAAAAAATGTCTCATCATAATCTATACCAAAACGTTGACGTTATCCTTTAGCAACTAGACGGTCTTTATAGGTCTCTACCTGCCCTCTGCACCTCTTTTCTTTTGAAAATCCATTTGCACCCAACAGGTTTTATTCCCTCGGGTGGATCAAATTAATGTCTATACATTGTTAATTTTTATAGACTTCATTTTAGATTTCATGGATTTTAGCCATTTCTCATAGTCAAACCTCTACATTGCATCCATATAGGTGATTGGATCCTCATTGTTTTCATCGAGCTCAATAGGATCATCATCTCGGACCAAGAAACCATAGTATCTCTGTCCGGTTGACGTAGTACCCTACTAGATCTCTTCAATGGTTCTTGTATAGGCTTTGGGTTTGATTTAATCAAATCCATTTCTATATTGTCTCTTAAGTGTGTCTATTTTTCTCCTTGTAGAACTTCACTAAGTTCAATCTTAGTAGCTTCAGTTCCTTCACCAAGGAACTCCTTTTCTAAAAAGATAGCCCTAAGACTGATGAACAACTTTTGTTCTTCAGGCAAGTAAAAGTAATACCCCTTAGACATCTTTTGGATTCCCTACAAATAGGCACTGGTCAGACCTAGGTCCAAGCTTATCTGTTTTCAAATATTTAACATAAGCCGGGTAGCCCCAAACCCGAAGGTGTGAGAGTATCGGCTTATGCCCAGTCCATATCTCCTATGGTGTTTTGTTAACGGACTTACTTGGAATCCTATTTAAAAGATAACAAGCTGACTCTAAAGCATAACCCCAAAAGAGATTGATAGAAAAGCAAAGCCCATCATGGACCAAACCTTGTCTAACAGGGTTCGATTCATCTTTTTAGACACTCCATTTAACTGAGGTGTCTTTGGAGGTGTCCATTGAGAGAGAATCTCATTCTCCTCTAGATATGTTAGAAACTCACTAGAAAGATATTCACCATATCGATCTGATCGAAGGGTTTTGATAAACTTTTTAGTTTGTTTTTCTACTTCATTACGATATCATTTGAACATTTCAAACGATTCAGACTTATGTCTTATCAAGAATATATAACCATACCTCGAAAGATCGTTTGTAAACATAATGAAATAATTATACCCATCCCTGGCACTAACATTCATAGGTCCACATACATCGGTATGTATTAGACTTAGAATTTCTTTTGCCCATTCACCTTTTTCACTAAAAGATGATTTGGTCATTTTACCCATAAGACAAGATTCATAGGTTGGTAATGATTCAAAATCATTAACGTCAAGTAGACCTTCTTGTCTCAACCTGTTTATCTTGTTTGTGTTAATATGACCTAGCCGGCAGTGCCAAAGGTAAGCATTACTTATATCGTTTATCCTAGGGCATTTGCTAGATGTATACATTACTAACAGGTCACGATAGTACACATATGCCATTACTCATATATACATTCATCACAATAAAACCATTCATAATGATTTTGCAAATATCATTCTTTATTGATAGTTCATAACCAGACATGGCCAATTGGCCTACAGAAATGACATTTAAAATGAAAGATGGATAATAATGACAATCATTTAAAATGATTGTACTAGACTCAAAAACAAGTTTGACGACTCCCAATGCCAGGACTGGAACTTGGCTTCCATTTTTTCACGTTTAAGAATCTCTCACCGTCCTCGAATATTCTACTAACTTGAAGTCCTTGTAAAGAGTTACATATGTGAATTGGACTTCCGGTATCTAATACCCAATTAGTAGTATCATAGATAGAGAAATTACAAGGCGTTATCATATAAATACCATGTTCAGCATTTTCTTGTTGTTTCCTCTTCTTGGACCTATCCAAGTCAAGGAATGCAATATACAGAGGACAGTTCTCTTCCAATAACCCTGCTCGTGCAAAAGAAGCACTCCGCCTTACTCTGATCAGCTTAACCTTTTTAGCCTGACTGATTCCAGCATTTTGCATCTTCTTCCTTTTATTTTTTTTTTCTTTCTTAAAGGGACGACGACCTCCCAAAGAACCTCCACTAAATTCACCACCCCTTTATCGAGCTGATCTTTCTCATAAGTCTGCAGTAAACCAAGTAAACCAGATAGTTACAACAGGCTTATTCATTCTATA